>CM053027.1:345726991-345873593 GCA_028564925.1 Lithobates sylvaticus | reverse complement strand
TACAAGCTAGTAACTTGGGGGGGGGGGGGGGGGGGGGGCTTACGCTGCCTGTAAAGTGGTGCATCTGTAGCATGTATCCGAAATGCTGCTTCAAAGATGTACGGCTTTAGAGAAAACTTAAAAATCTACATTGCAGCTGCAAGATTTTAACCAAAAACAAAAAAATAGGCTGCCACCCAATACATACAAGGCCATTTGGGTCTGTTAAGGCTTAAAATGAGAACCCCCACGAGAAAAATACCACCCCAAACTAAGATAATATTGTTCCCCTCCCACACACTAACAAACCCCTAGCCAAACACACAGCAAGCCAGCCCATGAAAGGGGGGATGGTTGCTTGGGGGCAGGAGGGGCTCGGGCACCCCAAAAGTGAACCACCTTGTTCCCATATTCAGGGGGACAAGGGCCTCTTCCACACAACCCTAGGCTGGGGTTGTGGGGGGCTGCAGACAGGGGGCTTTACGGAATGTGGAAAACCCCTTTAAACTAGTAGGTACAAGGTGCTTTGTGGTTGGTATTAGGCAAAGCCCAACATGCCCAAAAGGCAGCCAGCTATGTTGAGTTCATGTGGCCTTGTATGGTTCAGGAGGGGGTTGGGTGATTGCTCTTCTCGCCCCTTTACTAGCTGGCCCAGTTGTATGCTCTGAAAAAGGATGTGGTTTGGATTGGTAAAGGCAGCTCACAGCCTTTTGAGAATAGAGTGGAGTGTGGAGTTCACCTTTTAAAACCAAAAGTTAGCCCATGGAAATCCAAGACGTTAGAGGGGGGAGACAAAAGCATTGGAGAATGGAGTGTGGAGTTCCCCTTAAAAAAAAAAAAAGTCAGCCCGTGGAAATCCAAGGGGTTAGAGGGGGAGACAAGAGCATTGGAGAATGGAGTGTGGAGTTCCCTTTAAAAGCAAAAGCTAGCCGAAGGAAATCATAAGCATTAGAAGGGGAAGGTTAAATGCCCTTTTAGGAAGTGCTAGAGGAGCGAAAGTCTTTTTACATAATTTTAACAAGGTGCATGTCACATGTTGGCAACGTAACATGCTAACATGACCCGTGTGCAAATCTCCTTAAAAAAATACATAAAGGTGAACCAGCGTAAAAAAAATCTGTCAAGTTTAGAGGTGTGCCCGTTCAACCCGTGCAATTGCATGTATGTTGCTTAACATTTACTAAGATTTTGGCCCATGCAGTAAACAAACGCATGTGAATGAGCGCAACAGCCGATTGCGCATGCACACTGCTTACATGGATCTCAGGCAGTACTTGCAGGCACAGCAGGCTTTCTGAATGAATGAATGAATGAATAACTTGTATAGCGCTACAATGCGAACTGAATCGCCTCAAGGCGCTGAAAGCATATGTTACTTGGGCAGTTGTTACTAATCTTCCTCACATCACCCCATAATATTGGCACCTCCATCTTCTGTCAATATTGATTTGGAGACGCTGTGCACCATTTCCATAGTGGCGCACAGATTGCATTCTCTCATGCGCCGAGATCACTATAGTAAAATGGGGGATTCGCACTCTGTTACCGGCTCACCGTCTCTACTGATGGCGCACAGCTTTCGTAAATCGCCCACTGTGTCTTGCTACCGGAACCATTAGGGTATATTGGATGGGACCTATCCTGCTTACAGTGTCCTCCTGTGGTGGATTCTGTTGAGGTTCATCCTCCCCAATGCCTGTTTGACACACCTGCTATATAGCATGTGTGTACATCGTCTCTCTGGTAAGCGTGCCAACCTTATCACTTTCTACCGCACTTTTTGGGATCAATATTTTATCAATTTCCCTGTACACGTCAAGAGAGACTTTGCATGGTCGTTTATTCTTTGGATTAACCGCCTCTTGCTGCGTCTGTTTAAACTGCAACTGCCATGGTGCTGCACATGTGATCAGTGATGACACCAGCATTTGATGGTTTGACAGTTTGGTTGAGGACGCAAGTAAATTAACAATTAGCAATCCAGGAATGTAACTGTTTTTTGAAACCGTTAAGTCAATGGGTTTAGTTCCACTTTATGATTTACTGCTGTTTGGGGGCTCTGGGCTTCAGGAAAATGGCAGCCTCCAGCAAGAAGCAAGTTGTTATGGGTAAAGTTCTGCTTTAATGGACAAGAAAGAAATGCAGTTTAAAGTGGAACTAGACCCATCATTTTAATGGTTTCTCAAAACGGTTACATTCAAGGCATATCATAAATGAGAACCTTTACAGCTGTTTTTTCTCTCAACTGAACTGTAAAACGAAGAAATGGCTGGGGCCAGAATTGATCACATGTGCAGCACCATGGCAACTGCATATCAGACAGAGGCTAAAATGGCAGCTTTCTATGCTGTAAAATATATGAGGGATTAGTATTAAACTCAAAAACAAAAATTATATTGCAGCTTACCAATCTTTAAATGTATTTTTAGGTTCTTTATTCCCTCTATGTTCACCTGATAATCCTGTCAGTAACATACTCCCTGTCTTATGCGGCGTACACACGAGCTGACTTTCCCGCGGGATTGTCCGCTGGACAATCCCCCGTGTGTGGGCGCCGGCTGACTTTTTGGTGCCAAAAGTCCGGCGGACTAGGTTTTAAGTTTTGTTTTAAAATTATCCGCTGGACTTAGCAGTCCGGCGGACAATCCCGCCGTTAGTATGCTAGTCCGCCGGACTTTTGGAAATGAACGGACTTGCCGATCATCGGAAAGTCTATTCATTTAGCACGTGACTTCAGGTAGACGGAGCTAGCGAAGGCAGTGAATGCCGCCCCGTCACCTGGCATGGATTTAAAGGGAATCCCCCCCCAAATCCATCTCAGACCCTTATCCGAGCACGCAGCCCGGCCGGCCAGGAAAGGGGTGGGGACAAGCGAGCGTCCCCCCCTCCTGAGCCGTACCAGGCCTCGTGCCATCAACATGGGGGGTGCCCTGGGGAAAGGGGGGCCGTGCGGGCCCCCCACCCCAAAGCACCTTGTCCCCATGTTGATGAGGACAAGGGCCTCTTCCCGACAACCCTGGCCGTTGGTTGTCGGGGTCTGCGGGCGGGTAGCTTATCGGAATCCGGGGGCCCCCTTTAATAAGGGGGCCACCAGATCCTGGCCCCCCACCCTATGTGAATGAGTATGGGGTACGATGTACCCCTACCCATTCACCTAAGGTGTAAAGTGTAAATAAAAAAACACACAATTGTTTAAAAATATTTTATTGCACTGCTCCGGGGGTCTTCTTCCGTCTTGGGGGTCTTTTCGCCGGACTCCTCCGCTATTTTACCTAGCTCTTTTACCGAGCAGAGGAGCCCAGCTACCTTCTTCGTCGTCGCCGCCATCTGGGGGTCTCGATCCGCCTTCCAGGGTTTTTTCTTCTTCTTCTTCTTCCGATGTTGACTCGTCGCTCTCTCTGGCCTGAATGCCAGAGCCGCGCTGTGCTGGGACTTATATAGGGACAAGGGGGCAGGGTCACATGCTCATGTCACATGGTGACCCCGCCCCCTATGATGTCACAGTCCCAGCATCCTCCGGGACTGTGACATCATAGGGGGCGGGTCACCATGTGACATGAGCATGTGACCCTGCCCCCTTCGTCGATGATGAAGAAGGTAGCTGGGCTCCTCTGCTCGGTAAAAGAGCTAGGTAAAATAGCGGAGGAGTCCGGTGAGAAGACCCCCCAAGACGGAAGAAGACCCCCGGAGCAGTGCAATTTTTAAACAATTGTGTGTTTATTTATTTACACTTTACACCTTAGGTGAATGGGTAGGGTACATCGTACCCCATACTCATTTACATAGGGTGGGGGGCTGGGATCTGGGGGCCCCCCTATTAAAGGGGCTCCCGGATTCCGATAAGCCCCTGCCCGCAGACCCCGACAACCAACGGCCAGGGTTGTCGGGAAGAGGCCCTTGTCCTCATCAACATGGGGACAAGGTGCTTTGGGGTGGGGGGGGCGCACGGCCCCCTTTTCCCAGGGCACCCCCCCATGTTGAGGGCACACGGCCTGGTACGGCTCAGGAGGGGGGGCGCTCGCTCGTCCCCAACCCCTTTCCTGGCCGGCCGGGCTGCGTGCTCGGATAAGGGTCTGAGATGGATTTGGGGGGGACCCCCACGCCGTTTTTTCGGCGTGGGGATTCCTTTTAAATCCATACCAGGTGACGGGGCTAGAGCAGCGGCATTCACTGCCTTCGCTAGCCCCGTCTACCTGCAGTTACGTTCTAAATGAACGGACTGCTCCGTGTGTGGGCAAGTCCGTTCATTTTCAAAAGTCCCGCGGACTTTTTCCCGCGGATTCACACGCGGAAGTCACACGCTCGGAAAGTCCGGCGAAGTCCGGGCGTGTGTGGCAAGTCACACGCTCGGAAAGTCCGGCGGTTTGTCCGCCAGACTGGGTCCGGCGGACAAAGTCCGATCGTGTGTACGAGGCATTAGAATTACTTTATGATGAGCAATGGAGTCACTCTAGGACAGCAGCACTGTCTGGACAGGGTAATGTTAGACGGACTAGTAGATTTAAATGGACTTTATATAACTAACAAATTAAAGTCTAACTCCATCTAACACTTTTTTACGATGTTACAGAAATTTTTTTTTCCATCTTGAATAAAGGTTTTAAATGAAAAAAATCTGAACATTGGTAAGCACCCCAGTGTTAAAGTGGAACTAAAGGCAGAGATACTCACCTTTTAAACGATCCCTTAAGAGCCAGCATCTTCTCATGTGGGCTGTTTTTGCACGCCTCTTCATTGGCCAGTGCGTGATGAGGACCCTACTGCTCATGTGCAGGAGCTAATTAACACAGCACACAGGATCATGTAAGCTGCTCTAAACAGAGCAGTGTATACCCAGCTCAGCTTACGTTCCGGGGATCACTGTGATTAGACAGGTAGGTGTAGTTTATTGCAGAAGAGACATTGGATAAAAAAATAAAAGCCTGCCTGCTTACAGTGAGTTATAGTGGAACTTAAGTTCCACTTTATATGGTTTTGTCTCAACCCTCTAACGTCTGCTTCTGCTACACAGCTTGGCCTGTTAAAGGAAGCTGAACATATACAATGCTTTTTAAATGCTATTGACAGACTGCATCATATATGTAATTTTTGAGTTTGTCTTTAGTATCACTTAAGTATTGTTCTACTGTGTAGGAAAGGTTGAGAATGTTTTTTGGCCATATACTTACTGCAGGTGGAATAATTCCTGGTACGGTAGCACATAATTCCTTATCTACTGGAGAAGGGCATCTTATATCTAGAAAAAAAGGAAACAAATGGCTTTTGTCATAAACTGTATACATTCTGTACAAACTATAAGGTTGTGTGAAATGATTTTCCTGAAGACATGCTCTTCCCTGTAACTATTCTATATTGTTCTTCTTATCCTTCTCCATGGCATTGTTTGCTAAATTCATGCAAAATAGATTTTCCCTTATGCAGCAATGAAAAAGTATAAAAAAAAAAAAAATTCATGCAAGATATTACTCCTATTTTGCTACACCTGAGGATCATCCGTATACTACCTGAATAGTAAAACAACAAGCATAAGCTCATAAACAAAATGTTTTCAAGAGTAAAAACCCATATTCCATATTCCTAAGGAACATTGCACACTTTGTTCAGATAGCCCTTTGCTTGCCTGCATGTGGCCCTTTGGGCACTGTTCCTCATACCGATACGAGGCACTATTCCTTCCACAGACAACAATGATGGGGCTTATTCCTTCCACTGACACAAATCATGGGGCACTATTCATCCCACTGACATCAATGATGGGACATTTTTCCTTCCACTGACACCAATGATGGGGCACTATGCCTTCTACTGACATCAGCGATGGGGCACTGAATCTCCCACTGACACCAACGATGGGGCACCACTCCTCCCAATGACACCAACAATGGGGTACCATTACTCTTACTGAACCCACTGATGAGGCATCATTCCTCCCACTGACCACCAATGATGGGGCACTGATCGGGAGGCAACAAGAAGACTTTAACCCTCAGGCTTTAATACTACCTAAAAGGAGAATTGGATAGTGGAAAACCATAAAATTGTAGGCCAGCCCAGGATATCCACTCCCACTAACAACATGCCTCAGTTTTGTAGCAAAGCATGTCCCTTAACCACTTCAGCCCCGGACCAATTGGCAGCCAAAGGACCAGGCCCCTTTTGCGATTCGGCACTGCGTCGCTTTAACTGACAATTGCACGGTCGTGCGACGTGGCTCCCAAACAAAATTGGCGTCCTTTTTTTTTCCCACAAATAGAGCTTTCTTTTGGTGGTATTTGATCGCCCCTGCGGTTTTTATTTTTTGCGCTATATAAAACAAAAATAGAGCGACAATTTTGAAAAAAATGCAATATTTTTTACTTTTTGCTATAATAAATATCCCCAAAAAATATATAAAAAAACATTTTTTTTTTCCTCAGTTTAGGCCGATACGTATTCTTCTACATATTTTTGGTAAAAAAAATCGCAATTAGCGATTATTGATTAGTTTGCGCAAAAGTTATAGTGTTTACAAAATAGGGGCTAGTTTTATAGCATTTTTATTAATATTTTTTTTTTTATTAGTAATGGCGGCGATCAGCGATTTTTATTGTGACTGCGACATTTTGGCGGACACATCGGACATTTTTGGGACATTTGTCATTTATACAGCAATCACTGCTATTTAAATAGCACTGATTCCTATGTAAATGACAGTTGTAGTGAAGGGGTTAACCACTGGGGGGCGGGGAGGAGTCAGTGTGACGTGTTGTGTTTTTTTTTACAGTAGGGGGGCGTGGCTGTACGTCTGACGTCATTGATCGGCGTTCCCGATGACAGGGAACCGCCGATCACTGACAGTCAGTGTAGGAAGCGCGGGGAGAGGTTTGTTTACACAAACCTCTCCCCGTTCTTCAGCTCCGTAACCCAATCGCGGGATACCAGCGGCGATCGGGTCCGCTGGTCCCGCGGCCGTGGTCACGGAGCTCCCGACCGGGTCACGCGCGCGCCCCCCAGGCAGGCAAATTAAAGGGGACGTACAGGTACGTGCTTTTGCCTACCCGTGCCATTCTGTTGACGTATATCTACATGAGGCGGTCGGGAAGCGGTTAAAGGACTCCAAGAAATAATTTTACAGTACTAATCACATTTTCTTTGTTCTCCATTGTGGGACAAAAAAGTATTTTTGACTTACCTGTGAAATTAGTTCCTTGGAGTAGAGTACAGGACACCGGCATATTCTTCGATGGCTGGGTGATATGTTCCTACCTTCCAGAGATTGGACACTGGCAAACAGAACTGTAAGGGCCACCACATAACCCCTCCCACTGACAGTTAGCCTTAGTTTTTTAGCAAGTAACAAGGATAAACAGAGACAGAGGGGAGGGACCTGTGTCATATCCTGTACTCCAAGAAATGTATTTTACATGTAAGCCATGATCATTCAGTACAGGACACAGGCATATTCTTAGATAACTGGGACGTCCAAAAGCAATACCAAAAAAGGGTTGGCAACACAGCAAAAAAACTGTCAACAAACAAGGGTATAAAGACCCTAACTTGACATTGGCTTGTAGCACCTTATGGTCAAAGCTGGCATCAGCAGTGTCTTGAACATCCACCAGGTAAAACTTAGCAAACGTGTGAACAGAGGACCATGTGGCAGACTTATAAATCTGCAAAACACATGCTTGATGCTAAAAAGCCCAAAAAATCCCACAGACATAGTGAGTGGGTCTAACAGGAAAGGAAGGAACCTCAGGAAGAATAAGAAGAGAGTCTGCAAGTGAGGCTGTAGACTTGTATAGCATAAACCACAACTGTCAGGACCTGGATCTGAACCTACAGTCTCTGCTGTGTCTGGCAGTAGGTCTTCTTGCTGAGCTCAGCTAAGGGAATATCTTGAATAGGTGCGAATGGAGGCTTTTGAAGATCCATAAGTACCATATTGAGATTTTTATGGCATCACCAGAGAGCATCTAGGAGGAACTAAATGGCAACTCTCTGCACAAAGCACTTCACCAGGGAGTTAGAGGCTAAATGCTGCTTAAAGCGGTTCTGCACACATTTCATTTAGTAAATCTCTTTGCCTTCCAAATCAGGCAAAGAGTACTAAATGAAATGTGTTTTTTTTTTTACTTACCTTGTAATTGATGACTTCCTGTCTTCTGTCTCTTCGGGGGTGGGCGGGGTCTCTGCGTCGATCGTCGTCACGCCGCACTGTCTCCTGGGATCTGGTGTCATTGATCCCAGGAGTCAGTGCGGCCATCTTCCGAAATCTCGCAAGATTTCGGCCACATCTTCCGAAATCTCGTGAGATGTCGGCAGATGTGCCGTTACTGCGCACGCGCGAGTAACGGCGGTGCATGCTGGGCCATCTAAAGTGCCTGTGGGGTTTCACATGCCCACAGGCAAGATGGACTCCAGCAGACAAGAAGAAGATGAAGAATTTTATCGGAGGAAAACCGGCGGCGATCGAGATGGAAGATGGAACAGGTAAGTCCCCCAATTGAGCTATATGCCCTTGGCATATAGCCCCAAAAAAAAAAAGAGTGCAGAACCGCTTTAAAGAGGATAGCCAAAGCTGCAATTTGTCCCCTGAGGGTTTTCAAGGCCAGGTCATAATCCAGACCCAACTGAAGAAAAGCCACTATACAGCTGAGAGAGTACCATCTAGGATGGATTTTCTGCTTGCACCATGCAAAGTAAGCCTTCCAAATGCAATAGTATATTTTATATGGAGAAGTGTATAGTATATGGAGAAGTGTCAGGATAACTGAATCCAATAAGCCTCTGTCCCTCAGGACCTTTAACAGCCAGGTCGTCAAAGCCAGCGATCGACAAACAGGGTGGTAGTTTGGGCCTTGAGACAAAGTCTAGTGAATCTTAAAGAGGCCAAGAAGAGTCTGGCAGAAGCCAGAGTATTCCCAAGTACCAAACCCACCTGGTCCAGTTTGGTGCCACAAGAATCACTTGAATGACCTCTAACTTGATCCTGGGGAACAGTTGTGAAAGGAACCTTTGTGAGGAAAAGCATAGATCAAGCAAAATTAATATCACTAGAATGTCCACTGTGAAAGCTCGAGGATCTCCGGACCTGGTGACAAACCTGCTAAGTTTGTTGTTGAACCTTAATGCTAACATATCAACATCCATCGTCCCTCACCTGAAACAAAGGTCCTGAAAAACCTTGAGGCAAAGGGACCACTCGCCTTGATCTAAACACTGATGCTTGAGGAAGCCAGCTTGACAATTTTCTATGCCTGGAATATGTCAGTTTTGAAATCCCCAAAGCTGAGATGTCGCTGGACATCCGACAATGGCTCTGAACTGCAACATGTTTAATGGATGTTTGGAATCCTCAACTGATGAGGTTTCCTGAACTGTCAACATTCCAAGGACTCCTCCCTATCCCGACAGACTGGCATCTATCATGAGAATTTCCCAATTCATTGGGAGAAACTACTCCCCTAACTCCAATGCCGGATTGGAAAGCTACCAAGTCAGGGAGGGGTTTGTCGAGGGAGACAGACACATGGGATTGTCCAGAGACTCATGCAGATAGGATGCCGAGTTGCAGCAGCCTGGAGTAGAATTGGGCATCAGGTGCTGCCTTGAATAAGACTACCATTAGACCCTGTATACCCCTCATAAAAAAGCCTTTTAAGGAGCAACACCTGGAGAGGGGTAACTGAGTGCGATAGTGTAGGGCCCTGATCTTTTTCTGAAGGAAAAAAGACCCAGCCCTGGATGTCTCCAGGATTAGTCTTAAAGAGGTGCTCCAGCTGTAAAAAAATTGGATTTTTGTACTCACCGTAAAATCCTTGTCTCTGAAGTTCATTGACGGACACAGCTCATTTAATTCTTGAACTTAGGGTTATCACAACACTTCAGGAGAGGACTAGGCAGAACATGTAACGTGTAAAAACAGCAAGACTGCACAGCACCACCCAGGCGGCGGTCCCTCTGGCTATAATCCCTCACCCTGCTTCCTGCAGCTCAGTTTGTCAAAAAGCAGTACAAACATAAATAGGAGGGGTGGGTGCTGTGTCCGTCAATGAACTTTAGAGAAAAGGATTTTACGGTGAATACAAAAATCCCATTTTCTCTTTCGTTCATTGACGGACATAGCTCCTTTAATTCTTGACCTTAGGGACATCCCCAAGCAGTGTCAAAAAACGAGGGGTGGAAACAGCAAAACATAACTTCACCCACAACAAAAGGAACACCTCAACAGAGGAGTCGCCATCTTAAACGGCCACCATCAAGACCAGCGGCCAACTTATGCATCAAAAGATGTGTTAACAACAAACTTGTAACTTAAAGTGTAAATTGCAACCTCACACAGCCGCCTGCAAAACCTTGTGGCCAAAGCAAGCATCCGAAGATGCGTTTGTCAACTTTGTAGAATTTATTGAAAGTGTGAACGGACGACCAAGTCGCCGCCTTACACGCCTGGGAGACAGGCGCTTGATGTAGGAAAGCCCAGGAGGTTCCAATTGCTATGGTGGAATAAGCCGTGACAGGAAAAGGGGGCACCCGCCCCTTTAAGGCATAGGCCTGAACCACGATCTGTCTGATCCACCGAGAAATGGTGGACGACGAGACCGCTATACCTTTTTTCGGACCAGCCACTGAGACAAACAGAGTCTGACTTCCGGAAGGGAGCTGTAGCAGACAGATACACCCGTAGAGCCCGGACCACGTCCAGGGTATGTAAGGCAACCTACTTTGGGTGTGTTGGTTTAGGACATAAGGATGGTAACACGATGGCCTCATTTAGATGGAATGCCGAAACCACCTTCGGAAAGAACGAGGGCTGCGGACGTAGCACCGTGTTATCCTTGTGGAAGACCAGGTAGGGAGACTTGCATGACAAGGCCGCCAACTCAGAAACCCTCCTGGCAGATGTAATAGCCACTAGAAAGACTACTTTCTGAGAAAGAGTTAACAAGGGAATCTCCCTAATGTTCTCAAATGGCGGTTTCTGAAGTGCCGATAGCACCAGATTCAGATCCCACGGAGGTAGCGGTGGTCGAACCGGAGGGACTACGTGTCGAACCCCTTGCACAAAAGTACTTACCAATGAGTGAGTCCCCAAGGGATGTTGGAAAAAGACAGCCAAGGCTGATATCTGTCCCTTGCTGGTGCTTAACCACTTGCCTACCGGGCCTATTTTGGCCTATTTTCCTTCATGTAAACATCATCATTTTTTTGCTAGAAAATTACTCAGAACCCCCAAACATTGAGTACGTTTTTTTTAGCAGACACCCTAGGGAATAAAATGGCGGTCATTGCAACTTTTTATCTCACACGGTATTTGCGCAATAATTTTTCAAACGCCTTTTTTTGGGAAAAAAAACAGTTTCATGAATTAAAAAATAAGAAAACAGTAAAGTTAGCCCAATTTTTTTATATAATATGAAAGATGATGTTACGCCGAGTAAATAGATACCAAACATGTCACGCTTTAAAATTGCGCACAACCGTGGAATGGCGCCAAACTTCGGTACTTAATAATCTCCATAGGCGACGCTTTAATATTTTTTACTGGTTACCAGTTTAGAGTTACGGAGGAGGTCTAGTGCTAGAATTGTTGCACGCGCTCTAACGCACGCGGCGATACCTCACATGTGTGGTTTGAGCGGCGTTTACATATGCGGGCGGGACTTGCGTGTGCGTTAGCTTCTGATCGCGAGCTACAGGGGACAGGGGCGTTTTAATTTTTTTTTTTTTTATTTATTTATTTTTATTTTACTTAATTTTTTTTATTTTTACACTTTTTAAAAAAAAAAAAAATTTGGATCACTTTTATTCCTATTACAAGGAATGTAAACATCCCTTGTAATAGGAATGTATGTGACAGGTCCTCTTTATGGAGAGATGTGGGGTCAATAAGACCCCACATCTCTCCTCCAGGCTGGAAAGCATGAGATCGGTAAAAAATGTTTTACCGATCTCATGCTGACAGCCGCGATCGCGGCTTTGTTTACATCCGGGTACCGGGCGTGACGTCATAACGTCGCGCCCGGACCTCCGACGGTCATAGAGATGACTGGTGACCATCTGGTCACCGGAAATCTCTATGCTCGTCATCCGGCGGCGAGCGATTCTTTCTCCGGGCCCCCGATGGCACGGGAGAGCCCGGAGAAGCACCGGATGGCGGCGGGAGGGGGGGGACGTCCCCTCCCGCTGCCTATAAGAACGATCAGGCGGCGGAACTGCCGCTATGATCGTTCTTAAGGCAAGTTTCTGATCCACTCCTCACTGCAAAAACAGTAGGATCCTGGAAACTGAATAAGTTTGCGGACGCCATCCCATCTCCTCACACATGGAGATGTAAGCCTTCCATGTACGACGGTAAATCTTCTGAGAAGAAGACTTCCGTGCCCTCAGCATAGTGGAAATTACTGAGTCTGACAGACCTCGGCAGCTTAGCACCTGGTTTTCAGCAGCCATGCCATTAAAACCAGTGACGGTAAAGCAGGATGAAGAATCGGACCTTGCAATAGAAGGTCCTCCCGCAGCGGAAGCCGCCGGGGAACATCCGCCACCAGTCATACTAGGTCGGCATACCAAGGACGCCGAGGCCAATCTGGGACAATCAGAATTACTGGAATCCCCTCGGCCTCCACTCTGCGCAGCAGACGTGGTTGAAGTTTGAGTGGGGGGGAGGGCATAAATCAGCCGATAATGCCCCCAAAATGTCCCTCTCGTGTCCTGGACACAAACCTCTGCACCTTCCGATTGAGCCGAGAGGCCAAGAGGTCCACATCTGGTGTGTCTGGTGTGCCCCACCTTAGGCAAAGGAGCCCGAATACCTCCGGATGCAACGACTATTCCCCTGGGTCTAGCATCTGACGATATAGGTAGTCCGCCTTCCAGTTTTCTACGCCCGGGATGTATATGGCCATCAGGGCCGGCACGTGCCGCTCTGCCCACTGGAGGATGTGAGCGACCTCTCGTGCCGCAGCTGAGCTCCTTGTTCCTCCTTGATGGTTGACGTACGCCGTGGTGTTGTCCGACTAGATCATGATCGGACGCCCTTGTAGCCACATTGACAATGTGGAGAGGCAAAGCCTGATCGCCCAAAGCTTGAGCACATTGATCGGTAGTTGGGATTCTTCCCGCGACCAAAGGCCCTGGGCCGACTGTACTCCCAGAACTCCCCCCCAACCGGCCAGGCTGGCGTCCGTTGTGATCACCGTTCAATGGAGAAGAAGAAACGATCTGCCGGACCAAAGGGCCGGAGACCTCAGCCACCAGAGAAGGGAATCCCTGACTAACTGGCTCACCCGAATTTGACAATCCAGGGATAATGGAGATTTGTTCCATTTTGACAATCTCTCCTATTGCAGGACTCGAGTGTGAAATTGGGCGTACAGTACCGATTCGAAAGTGGCTACCATGAGGCCCAGAACTCGCATGCAGAAGCGCAGCGATGATCACCTGCGGTTCACCAACAACTTCACCGCAGCTTGAAGAGTCTGCAGCTTGTCTGAAGGGAGAAAAAATCTCTTCTGAGGAGTCCAACAGCAAGCCCAGGTACACCAGGCGTTGATTCGGCACTAACACCGACTTCTTTAGGTTCAGCACCCAACCAAACTCCCAAACTCCCAGAGAGTCTGCATGGTGATCTCTACATCCTCCCTTATTTCTGATGCGGAAGCTGCTCTCTCTCAGAAGGAGGTCATCTAGGTAACCCACGAATGTGATCCCACGTTACCTTAACAGTGCCAGAATTGGAGCTAACACTTTGGTAAAGACTCGGGGTGCTGACGCCAGACCAAAAGGGAGAGCCACAAACTGGTAGTGCTCTTCCCCGACTGCAAATCGCAGAAACCTCTGATGCCTGAGGCATATGGGTACATGCAAGTAAGCGTCCTGGATATCCAGGGACGCCAGGAAGTCCCCCTGATGGAGTGCAGCGACCACAGAGCGAACTGATTCCATCCTGAACCTTTGCACTTTCACAAAGCTGTTGAAGGCTTTCATGTCCAGGATTGGACGTACCCCTTCCTTTTTGGGGACTACAAACAGATTGGAGTAAAAACCCTGAAACCTTTCCAGTGTCGGAACAGGTACTATCACTCCGCGTAGTAGCAGGTCCTGCACTGCCCCGAACAGGGCTTCCCAATGAGCCTGAAGTAGAGGTAGGTTGGAGGGAAAAAATCTGTTTGGTGGACAAGAAAGAAACTATCTTGTATCCCGATGAAACCAGTTCGCAGACCCATTGGTCGGACAGTAGGGCGGTCCATCGAGCTGCAAACTCCCGAAGGCGACCCCCCACCCGAGAGATGGGCGGGGGTAAACCTTCATGCAGTAACTTGTTTGGCTTGCGAAACCAGGGATGCTTTTGTCCTTCAGCAGGCGCCTTGTCGGACTGGGAACGCTTACCTGCTGACCCGGGCGGGCGAAAAAAACACTTCTGAGTGGAAAAGGAGGGCCCTTGCCTACAGCTTGGCTCCTTACCCTTCCTGAACTGTGGGAGCAACGTGCTCTTCCCACCGGTAACATTTTTAATAATGTCATCCAGCGAAGCTCCAAAAAGCCTCTCACCTTGGAAGGGAAAATCCGCCAGTGCTTTTTTAGATGCCTGGTCCGCAGACCAGCATTTCAGCCAAATCAGGCGCCGTAACACCACTGCTGATACTGATGCTCTAGAGAGCAGGGGGACCATATCCAGGGCCGCATAAGACATACTTAGGGCCATGCACCAACTGGTCTGCCAGCTCTACGCAGTCCGGGGGAGACTGCTGCTTCTCCAATTAATTCCAACTTTGCCCATTCAGTAAGCGTCTGCGACACCAAGGCCGTGGCAAGCACAGGTCATAACGCTGACCCCACTACCGTAAACATGGACCGGGCCACTGCCTCGGCCCTCCTGTCGGCAGGGTCCTTGAAGACAGGAGTCCCTTCTACCGGAATCGTGGTTACTTTATTTAACCTGGATACCAGGGGGTCAACGACCAGAGGAGACCTCCATTTTTTTAGCAGGCTTTCCTCAAAGGGGTAACGCACCGCCATTCTTATTGGGAATGAAAAGGTCAGTTGTTGACTTCCCCATTCCTTGCAGATGAACTTATCAAAATAAGTCAAATACGGAAACACCTTAGGTGTGCAGGCCGGTTTACGGGACCCAAAAGGTACCGCCACCTCAGCAGAGGTTCTGGCTGCAGCCTGTATCTTTTTCCTGCGCTAACCCGGACACAGAGTCATTCTCACTGTCCAAACGGTCCTGGTCCGCATCCTCTGACATGTCAGAACAGGGGCCGCCAGTCACTGCGGGACCCGACTCTGATGGAGCTCTCCCCAGAAGACGGGGGGGTTGGGGGCATTTTTACCCCCCTTGCGCCCGTATGCCGCTTCCAGAATGGCAACAAAAGTCTCCAGGACCACCGGCAAAGCGTCCATAGGCACCGCATTTTTGGCAGGCGAGCCGGTTGCAATAACAGGGATATCTGGGGAAGAAGTGCCAGCTTCTGACGCCATGCTGATCCTCACTCGCCTGCCACAACTTAGGGACTTAAGGCAAGGTACACAAATCCCACCCTCCTAGCTGCTGACAGACTGAGGGGCCCTCCGCAGGACTTACCACCGTGACCAAGTGCTGCGCTGTGCTGCCGCTGACCGCTCTGCCCTGTTTCAGTCACAAAGTGCTCAGAGTGAAAACCACGCTGTTCTGAGGTACACAGAACCACCACTAGAGGTAAAAACGCGCTGAGGCTACAAGAAAATGGCCGCCGGCCATCCTTAGTACAAAAATCCCCAAGAAAATGGCCGCCGAACATTCTAGAATATGGCTAACAGCCATACACTGCATAAGAATAAAGGAAAATGGCCGCGGCCTCAGCAAAATGGCCACGGCCTTTTCTGAGGTAAATTTACTCAGGCACCTCACAGCGCAGTAAAAAGGGGCAGAAAATCAAAAACGAACCCTAACAGCCAGCGCAGCCCTGCCAAAGTTCGGAGCCCCCCCCGGCCTAGGTACATACACCGCACCTCATGCCCAGTCACACAGCGGCCCCAGCAGGGGGAGGAGGGAATGAGGGATAGGGAGAGAGGAAAGGGAGAGTGAGAGACTCCCTAGTCAACCTCCCAGGGAATGCCCAACTGCTCTATCCTGCCGAGGCAGGGAGAGCTGTACTTACCCTTCCTGTCGGGGTTGCTGGACGCATTCCACCACAGACCCATCACCCGATCAGTACGGGGCGGCTGCTGGCCATGGCACACTGACATGGACAGCAGTAGCCCGGTCATATATGTGCCCCGGAGCATATAGCTTACCGTGCGTCCCTGGAACAGAAGGGGCATGCCGTGGCCGACCCAGCGCGTAGCTAAGGTCTGCTCACGCTGGATGGCCAGGCTGGGCAGACTACCAGGATCTATATTATCTAGCCTGTCACCCAGCCGCCTGTTGATAGTAGATCACAGGATCAAAAATTGTAGAAAAAAAATGAAAAAAATCCCAGGACCAATGGTCCCCTCTGGGAGCCAGGTCCTTCTACACTAGGCAGAAAAAAACTGAGCTGCAGGAAGCAGGGTGAGGGGTTATATCCAGAGGAACCGCGCCCCTTGGTGGTGCTGTGCAGTCTTGCTGTTTTTACATGTGTTACATGTTCTGCCCTGAAGTGGCGTGATAACCCTGAGGTCAAGAATTAACGGAGCTGTGTCCATCAATGAATGAAAGATTTTTTTTTTTTTTTGGGTGGACCTCCGCTTTAAGTATTCCAGACTGTAAGTTGGGTCTAGCCCAAAGTTCTGAGGATTGAGAATCCAACAAAAAGTGTGCAGTCTTCACAGTCCATTGCACGTTGGTATTCAAAAACTGGATGAAATGAGCCTTCAATAGCAGACCATCCAGGTAGCCCACAATGTGGACACCCTGAAAGTAAAGAAGAGCCAGAATAAAGGCCAAGATTTTTGTGAAGGCTTGAGGAACATTTTATAGGCCAAATGGTAAGGTCACAAACTGAAAATGACAGTCTCCGAACACAAAACTTTAAAAACGCTAATGTGAGGGGAAATGGGAATGTTCATATACCCTCTGGAGATGACCCAAAGATCTGAAATGTCTCTAACCCAGGAATACCACAAAGCCAATAGATGCCCACCAATATGAAGAAGTGAGGGTGTCCTGTCACAGAGGGGGGCTTGAAGCCATACTTAGCTGGCTTGGGAGTACAAGGTTTGTGGCAAAAGGAGGTGGCTGTTAAACCCAGAAAAGAGGAAATTGTTCACAGGGTCCTTCGTTTTCTTTTTGTAAGCCAAAAGCATGTCTAGATGTTTGCCAAAGAGACGTATGCTACAAGAGCTTTTTAAAGGTTGGTCCAGCAGACCAGTATTTAAAGTAATTGTAAAGGCGAGATTTTTATTTTTTTTAAGTAACAAACATATCATACTCACCTCCACTGTGCAGTTCGTTTTCCACAGAGTGACCCTGAACCTAGTCTTCTGGGGGGGCTGGGGGGCCAGTCATAGGATGCATTAAGGTGAAAAAACACAAGGGTTCACAACCCATTTAAGACAAAGAATCTAGTGCATGCTGGAGAGAATCCTCAAAACCATCCCCGCAATACTGTTAGGCCTTTGGAGGAAGTTCCAAGAGCTGAAGTACAGAAGGATCTGTGAGATTAGAACCTGGGTCATGAGCCATACATTTGAACCAAACCACGAGCGTCTTACTTATCTCCTCTACCATCAAATCAGGAACATCTGTCAAGTTTGAGAACTGATAACACCCAGCTCATTGACTGAACTCTGATAACACCCAGGACATTGATTGCAATTATCCCTTCTCCTCAATTCTACCTTATTTATCTGTTGCTGAATTATGTCTATTTCTTTGAAATACCCCTTTTCTGTAAATATTTTATTTGCACCAATTTTGACCTTCATTATCAAAACCTTATTTTGAAAAGTGTTAGCCTTGTCCCTAAGCTTTTAATGCAAACCAAAAAACAAATCTATGTCTCTTAAAGAGCGCTACTGAACAATAAATCTCTGAATAGACCTGTCAGTAGTGACAGTGTGTGTTACAGACATTTACTTTTCACAGTTGCTTGCGAATATTGGCCCAAAAGCTATCGGGAGGCTGTTTAGAGTTTAAAGGTTTAATTGCTTAATTAGCCAACTGACAATCGCTCTCAGGCTGCTGGCACCTAGATTGTGGTCCCGCAAGCTGGAAAATCTTTGTGTAGGGTGCAGCTGAGATTGGCATTGTTATGTAAGTGACAGCGCGGTGTGAGATTGGCCAGTCCTTTATCATGAGTTAGTGAGGAGGGCAGGGATCAGATACCCACGTTCCTCACATATTCTAGATTGTAAGCTCCGAGCAGGGCTTTCTGATTCCTCCTGTATTGAATTGCATTGTAACTGTACTGTCTGCCTTCATGTTGTAAATTGCTGTGTAAACTGTTGGCGCTATATAAATCCTGTATAATAATAATAATCTCCATAAAGGCAGCGAAAGGTAGTGGACAGCAAATACAGCAAAAGAAGCCTTAAACAGGGATTCAAGTTTTTTTGTCCACTGTGTCTTTAAAGACTGGGACATCCTTAACAGGAACCATAAGCGATTCATTTAGGTAGGCAATAGAAAAATCCGCAGAAGGAACCACACATTTTTATTTTTGTTAAATAAACCCTTCTTCCATTGGATATGGCTGAGAAAAGCATTTTGGAGGCATAAAGACCTTTTCAACATGTGACAAGTCACTGTATGAAGCTTCCTCTACCACAGAGTGTATAGGAAAGGTTTTAACTAGCTTAACAGCCTTCTTGGAGCCTGTACTGGTAACTTTTAAACAGATAGAATAAGGAGGCTCCATTTTTAAAAAAGAGTGCACCTCATTAACCTGCACAGAAATGGTACCTTTTTGCAGAGAGAACAGCTGAAATGGCCTCTTCCTGTGGAGATTCTTATGAGTCAAAGCACTCCCTCTGCACTTCTTTCAGGATATAAAACGTACTTCTACTTTTTGTTCTGCAGCAGGGCAGGAGCCAAAATTTAGTCTAAGAGAAAGTAATGAGGAAAAACTGAGGGGCGCTTCTTATAGCCCCCATGGCTAGGGGTTTGCAACACGGTGGTGAGCATTCCAATAAAATTCCCCATAAAGGCAAAAACATCATCCATTTTCAATCAGGGGGAATGGGAAGCGCCTAACGATATTTAAGTGGAAAGATAGGCAAAAGGATGGTAAATGCCTCCATTGGCAGAAGGTTTCCCTGAGTCCCTCTGACAGCCATCCTCCAACCAAATATTATCCTCACAGTAGTACTTATAATCCTATTGAAAACGTGCCTCCTCTGAGGTATCAGGTGCTGTCAAAGAGTAAACAGGGCAATGTGAGCTTGCCTGAGAAGCAGCACAAGCAGGAAAAGAAAAACACAGCTGTGGCATGAGGGAAGGCAGTGACAGTCCTATGCAAGGTGTTCCCTCTGCTGCACATAAGAGGCACTGCAACTAAGTGTTTCAAAGCTTATTATTATACAGGATTTATATAGCGCCAACAGTTTGCGCAGAGCTTTACAACATGAGGGCAGACAATACAAATCAATACAGGAGGGATCAAAGGGCACTGCTCGTTAGAGCTTACAATCTTACCCAAGGCTTCCCTCTCAGTATAAACGAGGCAGTGATAATAAGGTGTTAGCGGTTCCCTGCTGCCCACAGGTGTCACCCCTCTGGTGGGTGTCACCCTTGGGCAGCCCGCACCTACCCCCCCCCCCAGTGATGCCACTGGCTATGACATCAGGGTTAACAGCAGCAAAAAAAAAAAAGAAACATACAGACTGCTTGTCACAAAACAGATATTCCATTATTCAATATTGATATGTGGTACATGTCAGCATTAAATATATGGGCAAAACAATAAAGGATGTGGGAAGTAAAAAACCCACTGTCCTCGAGCGCCAAAGGAGCCTCCCATTAAAACTTTGGTCAGGATACACTAACTTAGACTAAACAAAAATGTTACAAGACAATTTTATGGTACAGTTCATAGAGGTCACAACTAGAAATGATGCTCAGCTGGACCTGGTAATCTCAAACCATGCAGAGCTTATTGCTTATGTTCAAATAAAAGAACATCTAGGTAGCAGTGACCATAGCATGATTTATTTTGATGTTAGCTATAAATACAAGCACATACTGGAAGGATAAAAACACTTAACGTTAAAAGAGCAAATTTTACAAGGCTGAGGGCTGCTCTCCAAGTCTTAGACTGGGAGGAAATATTGGCATTAACCACTTCAATACAGACACTTAGACACCTTCGCGCCCAAGCCAATTTTCAGCTTTCAGCGATGTCGCAATTTGAATGACAATTGCGCGGTCATGCTACACTGTACCCAAACAAATTTTTTATCATTTTGTTCCAACAAATAGAGCTTTCTTTGGTGGTATTTGATCACCTCTGCGA
The DNA here is from genome assembly GCA_028564925.1 of Lithobates sylvaticus. Taxonomy (NCBI): domain Eukaryota; kingdom Metazoa; phylum Chordata; class Amphibia; order Anura; family Ranidae; genus Lithobates; species Lithobates sylvaticus. The sequence continues at coordinate 345,853,215 of CM053027.1, read as the reverse complement.
TTTTTATTTTTTGCGCAACAAACAAAAAAAGACCGAAAATTTTGCAAAAAAACAAGTTTTTCTTTGTCACTGTTAATTTTTTTTGTAAATAAGTGCGTTTTCTTCTTCAATGACGGGCACTGATAAGGCGGCACTAATGGGCACTGATAAGGCGGCACTGATGGGCACCGATGAGGTGGCACCAATTAGGGGGCACCGATGAGGTGGCACTGATGATGGGCACTGATAGGCGGCACTGATGGGCACTGATAGGTGGCACTGATGGGCATTGATAGGTGGCACTGGTATGCGGCACTGATGGGCACTCAGGTGGCACTGATGGGCACTCATAGGCGGCACTGACGGGTACTTATGGGTGGCACTGATGCACACATATAGGTGGCACTGATAGGTGGCATGGATGGGCACTGATAGGTGGCATGCATGGGCACTGATAGGTGGCATGGATGGGCACTGATAGGTGGGCATGGGTGGGCACGGATGGGCACTGATAGGTGGCACTGATGGACGCTGATGAGTGGCACTGATAACACTTATGGGTGGCATTGCTGGGAATCCTTTTTTTTTTACTTTTTTTTTTTATTAATATGATGTGCCAATCAGTGCCCATCTGTGGGCACTGATTGGCATATTTTTGATTTTTTTTTTTAACATGTGGATGGCCATGGGGGATGTACCTGGCCATCCACATGCTGGGGGCTTCCCTGGTGGTCCTGGGGGCTTCCCTGGTGGTCCTGGGGGCTTCCCTAGTGGTCTAGTGTGGGCATCTGAGGGGGGGCTGCGCTGATAAACAATCAGCGCATACCCCCCCTGTCAGGAGAGCCGCCGATCGGCTCCCCTCTACTCGCGTCTGTCAGACGCGAGTGAGGAAAAGCCGATCAACGGCTCTTCCTGTGTACATCGTGATCAGCCGTGATTGGACACGGCTGATCACGTGGTAAAGAGCCTCCGCCGGAGGCTCTTTACCGAGATCAGTGTAGCGGTGTGTCAGACTGACACACCGCTCCACCGATCGCCGCGATGCGCGCCCCCACGGGCGCGCGGCGGCTGTTATCCTGAAGGACGTCATATGACGCCCAGTCAGGATAACGAAGCCACTTCCCGGACGTCAATTTACTATTGACCGGGCGGGAAGTGGTTAATGAACACAGAACAGAAATTCAAATTCTTCAAGACGACTATATACGCACACACTGCAAAATATATTCCCATGGGCAACAAGTTTAAAAGGATAAAAATAAAACCTATGTGGCTCACAGCTGAAGTTAAAAAACATATAAATGATAACAAAAAAGAGCTTTGAAAAAATAAAATGAAGGAACACTATCATCATTTAAATGTTACAAGAAATATAACAGAATGTGTAAAAATGGAAATCAAGGCTGCAAAAAATCAAATCAAACGACAGATTGCAAACGAGAGTAAGACAAACCCAAAAAAATTCTTCAAATATGGTAATAGTAAAAAGGTCAGGTCTGAGCATGTAGGCCCTTTACAAAATAATCTAGAGTTGGTGACTGGGGACAAAGAGAAGGCAAATGTATTAAATACCTTCTTCAGCTCTGTGTATACAAAGGAGCATTGGTGAGCTCATGATGATACTGACACAGCCCCAAATGATCCACTATGGTTCAAAATTGATATGGTCCAGAAATATGGTGGCTGGGTGGCATACACCTACGGATCCTAAAAGAATTGAGCTGTCATTTCAAAGCCATTGTTTCTAATTTTTAGGGACTCTTTAATGACTCTTTATAGACCTGTTAGTTAAACTTCTATAGTTGGGAAGATACTGGATAGTTTAATAAAAGATCATATAGATGAGTTTTTGCTGAAAAAAACATTTTAAGCAAAAGTCAGTATGGATTCATGAAAGATAGAATTTGTCAGACAAATCTGATTTCTTTTTATGAAGAGGAGAGCAAAACCTTGGACAGAGGAGTGGTTGTGAAAGTTGGATACTTGGACTTTGCAAAATAATTTGACACAGTTCCCCCCACACGGCTAATGTGTAAGGTAAAATCTACAGGTTTCTAAATGGATAGAAAACTGGCTAAAAGCCCGTATTCAGAGTAGTGGTTAATGATTCTAACTCTGAATGGTCTAGGGTGGTTAGTGGTGTACTCCAAGGTTCAGTGTTGGGACCCTTACATTTTAATACATTTACAAATAATATAGGGTTTGGGATTAAAAGTAAAACTTCAGTCTTTGCAGATGACACCAAGCTATGCAGTATGACTCCAGGATACAAGCCGACCTCAATGCATTGTTAAATTGGGCAACTGTGTGGCAAATGAGGTTCAATGTTGAAAAACTTAAGTTATGCACTGGGGGGGCTAAAATATGCATGCATCATACATACTAGGGGGAGAAATATAATTTTGCCCCTGTACATATTAGTAAAACCTCATCTGGAATACGCAGTTCAGTTTTGGGCACCAGTTCACAAAAAGAATATTGGGGCACTGGAGAAAGTGCAGAAAAATGCAACCAAATTGATAAGGGGCATGGAGGAGCTCAGCTAATAGGAAAGATTAGATGAACTGTATTTATTCTATCTTGATAAGAGGAGATTAAGGGGGGATATGATCAACATGTATAAATAAATACGTGGTCCATACAGTGAACTCGGTGTAGAGTTATTTACCTTAAGGTCATCACAGAGGACAAGGGGGGCAATTTTTACGTCTGGAGGAAAAGAGATTCAATCTCCAAATACGGAAAGGCTTTCTCACAGTAAGAGCTGTGAAAATGTGGAATAGACTCTCCCAAGAGCTGGTTCTGGCCAGCTCCGTAGATTATTTAAAAAAAAAAGCCTGGGTATTTTCCTAAATGCACATAATATAACTGGTTACTACTATTTATAGGTAAAGTTGATCCATGGAATATCTGATTGCCTGTTGGGGGATCAGGAAGGAATCCCCACCCCGGAGCAAATTGGTCATGCTTTATGGTTTGTTTTTTGCCTTCCTCTGGATCAACTGTGGGTATAGGATTGTATATATGGAGGTTTTCGATTTGTGTTTGATGCTGGTTGAACTGGATGGACTTGTGTCTTTTTTCAACCAGATTAACTACGTAAACTGGCCCTTGGGACAACAAAATCTGGCAGTGCCAGCAGAGCATCTGCTAGGAGTTCTAACAGGTTGGCATATCTGGTCCAGTCCAGAGCAATGTGAATCATCATAAGGCAATTCAGCTCAAGACTGTGAAGGACAAGGAAGAAGTTTCAGGGGAGAAAATGCATAAAGTAGGGTCTACTGATCCCACTGAGGATCCCTGTACATGGATACAAACCTGTCCAGTTTGTTGTTAATCTTGGAGGTAAGAAGGTCCATATCTGGTGCCACCCACCAGTGACATAGGTCCTTGAACACCTCAGATAGTAGAGACCTCCCCCCCGCCCCCCAGGCCCAGACACTACCCGGCTGAGAAAGTCTGCCTGCTGGAATCTACATAACTGACAATGCTAGAATGTAAAGTTCTTGTTGGGACAGGATCTGCCCTACTTCTCTTGTAGCAGCAAGGTTCTGGTTCCCCTCTGGTGATTTGATGTCCACAGAAGCCATAAAGTCTCCCTGGAGAAGGGAGATGTTGACAGATCTGATGGATTCCATTCAGGATTTTTGGATCCGAATGTAGATATTCAGAGCCTTAAGATTGAAGACCCATTGGGATTGAGAACACTGAACAGGTTGGTCCTGGTTGGAGTAAAACCCTTGGAACTGTTCTGCTATAGGAACTGGGGAAATTAGGCCTTTATCCAGAAGACCTGGGAGGGATTGATGGAGATCTGCTAGTCTATGCAGTGAAACAGAAAAGTTAGAAATGAAAAACAGAGGAGTGAGAAAGGTGCCAAGCATCCACAAATGTCAACATATATCCTCTTACTCTGGAAAGTGGTGGCACGCCTTCATGCAGAGGAAGGCTTGCTTGAGCAGACTTTCAATGCCAGACTTTGCAGGTATATGGCTAGCCAAGCTTGTAGGGTCTCAGCAAGAATGTTGAGGGAGTTGAGAATCAAAGAAATTTCTTAACAACCAGAGAGGGGCAAGACTTCACTGTCTCTTCCTTAGACTCCTTCTCCTAGGGAAAATGGTTTCTTTTGCCACCAGAAATGTCCTTGATAGTATTATCAAGATCTGGTCTGAAGAGACATTGTCCCTCAAAGGCCATGTGGATCTTGCACAGGGGTTCCATAGTCCAGCAATCTAGCCAAAGTGCCCAATGCATAAGTCCCCACATGGGGTACATGCAAGAGATAAAACAGGAGGCTTTCAGCAAAGCTGAAATTTACCACTAAAGCTCCATGCAATCAAAAATGAAGGGATCAATTGTAGCAGTGGTTAGATCTCTTCAGGGATTTTGACCAGTTAGACATGGTTTGACGAAGAAAAGTCGCAGCCAGAATGGAATAGATGGCCCTAAGTACCAGTAAGAACAGAGCTCTGAAAACTGTTTTAAACCGCTTGTCTAGGTGCGTCCTCTACAAGTATTGTAAGCACTTTATAAAGACAGGATACTGTCTGATCCACAGTGGACTACTTTTGCAGAAAATCCTTACAAAAGAGATACAAAGCTAATAAAGCGCTTAAAAGAGACAAACGACCTATAAGGGCGCTTCCAAGCTTCACAGAGATAGTTGGAAAAGTGAGTACAAAGGGAATGACTTTGCTGCCTTAGGAGTTTTAAGCAACCCAAGACTGGAAACAGCACTAGTAAAAGCAATGGTCCATTCGTGTCTCAAGTGGTGCGCACTGCATAGAGAAGAGCTGAAACAGTCTAACTTGGGATTAATCGCAATACACTGTGACTCCTTAGGGGTAAGATGATCACAACTTGAGTGGGTAAATCAGATACAGAATCTGCTAGAGAGGGTATAGGAGTCAACACATAAAAGGCTGAATTGGGTAATAAAGTCTTGTATGAAAGTGGTAAACACATCAGATGAAAGAACTGAGATCCCAGTCACACCTGATTGAGCAAATGAAGACTCCAAGAACAGGATAGACTAAGATCTGAGGACATCATGACTCCAGGTTGCAGACATCAGCACCATCAGTAGGTGAGCTGCAAGCAGCCCCAGAGCCATTAGTAGAAAGTATGCTGGGGAACTGTTTCCTTTGTGTGCAAAGGGAAACGTACAGGCTTAGAGTAGGAGGTAAGGTCCCAAGTACTCATGAAACCCAGACAACTAATCATAGGTGAAGGCTGGATGATTGTAGATGACCAAAGTCCATGTATGCGGGCAGCATGAAAGCTTGAACTTCCACATGATTCTTTGCAAACAGGAGCAGCAGTGGGGAGAAGCTTACTCAACACTGTATGGTGGGAAAGAGTGTGGAACGCATGAGACACTTCCCCCACTGGATGCCATCAGCGCTCACTCCCACAGTGTTATTCCCTTCTGTGGTAAAACAGGGAATAATGGATCCCAGAGACAAATGCAAATGAGGTTGCTGCTGATGCTCGACCTTACCAGACTACTCACTAAGTGAGTCTTCAGAGACAGGGCAAGTGCTGGGCAAGACCAATGCCTTACATGCTCCAAAAGCCAGACTGAGGTCAACAATGGCGGACAGATGGAGAGAGAAAACAGCAGCAATGCAGGAGAGTCTTAACTAAAGAAAAAAGGTGCTAGCAAATAATTGGTTAGTCTTTTTCATGGCAGAGGTCAGGAAAAGACATCCATCTTCCTAGGACACTAGCAAAAATCTGAGGCATACTGATACTGGAAGAGGTTATCCTTGGCTGACCTACAGTCTGATTGTTTGCCAGTGTCCATGCCTCTTGTAATCGTAAGTTTAAACTGAATGTTAAAGTCTTCTGTGCCCCTCAATGGACAAAAAATAATTAAAATTTGTAATACCTATTATAAAGGGTTATCCTTTTCCACAAAAACCTTGAACCATAAATTGTGCTGCATACAGACATCTTTACACACACATAAGAAGCAAGGGCCTAAGACCCCATGCACACTATTATGCCGCGTACACACGACCGGACTTTGGCAGCAAAGGTCCTACGGAACGAATCCGTCGGACAATTCGATTGTGTGTGGGCTCCATCGGACCTTTGCTGTCCAAAAATCTGAAGGACTTTAAAAATAGAACATGTTTCAAATTTTTTGGCCGAAACTCCGCCGGACCAAGTTCCTATGGAAAAATCCGTTTGTGTGTATGCTAGTCCGATGGACAAAAACCGACGCTAGGGCAGCTATTGGCAACTTGCTATGAACTTCCTTATTCTAGTCTGGTCGTATGTCATCACGTTTGAATCAGTCGGACTTTGGTTTGATTGTGTTTGTCCAAGTTCGTTCATTCGAAAGTCCGTCGGGAAGACCGTCGGACCTAGTCTGTCGAAAAGTCTGGTCGTATGTACACGGCATTAGATTTTCTGCAGATTTTTGTCTTCAGATTTACCAAAACCATGTAATGTAAGGGCCGGCCTGATTGCATACAAATTGAAACTTAAGGTTTGACCTCATATTATATGGTTTTGGTAAATCTAAAGACAAAAATCTGCAGAAAATCCAATAGTGTGTATGGGGCTTTAGGCTCGGTTCACACTGGGGCAACTTTGGATCCGACTTCAAGACGCCTCTAGTCGCTTCAAGCCACGCTACATGTAAAAATCAATGTAAGTGAATGAGAGCCGTCTTAAGGCACACTACTGAAGTCGCTCCGACTTCAGAAAAGGTTCCTGTACTAATTCAATCCGACTTCTACCCATTGATTTCAATGGAAGTCGCCTACAAGTCGGATCTCCATCTATATTAAAGCGACAGTGTCGCCTCTCTCACAGAAAAAAAATAAATAAATTAGGTCTGGTATGGATTTTAAGGGGAACCCCCTACGCTGACAAAAACGGCATGGGGCCCCCCCAAAATCAATACCAGACCCTTATCCGAGTACGCAGCCTGGCCGGTGAGGCAGGGGGGTGGGGATGAGCGAGCGCCCCCCCCCCCTCCTGAACTGTACCAGGCTGCATGCCCTCAACATGGGGGGTGAGTGCTTTGGGTAAGGGGGGCGCCCTGCGGCCCCCTCCACCCCAAAGCACCTTGTCCCCATGTTGATGAGGACAAGGGCCTCTTCCCGACAACCCTGGCCATTGGTTGTCAGGGTCTGCGGGCTTATCGGAAACCCCTTTTAATAAGGGGGCCCCCAGATCCCCACCCTATGTAAATGAGAATGGGGTACATCGTACCCCTACCCAGTCACCTGGGGAAAAAAAGTGTGAATAAAAAAAAATAATAAAAAAACACAACAGTAATTTATTAATCAGCTCCGGGGGTCTTCCGACTTCGGGGGCCTTCTTCCGACTTCTCCGCTCGGCCTCTTCTCCCGGTGTCCGGCCTCTTCTCCGGCGTTGTCTCCCGCTCTTCTGCCGGCTCCTCCGCTATCTACTTGCAGCTCTTTTACTAGCGTAGGAGCACGGCCTCCTCCGTCCTCCTTCCCTCTTCTCTCTTCTTCTCCGAGGGTTGTCACAAGGTGGCCCTGCCCCTATGACATCACAGTCCCAGCATGCCTCGGGACCTGACGTCATAAGGGCCGGGGCCACAGTGTGACATCACCCGGTGACCCAGCCCCATTCCTATATAAGTGTTTGCGCAGCGCTCACACGGCATTACAGCGGGAGAGAGTGTTGTGTCAACAACGAAAGAAGAAAGAAGAGAGAAGAGGGAAGAAGGACAGAGGAGACCGGGCTCCTCCGCTAGTAAAAGAGCGTGTGTTGTGTTTTTTTTTGTACCCCATACTCATTCACATAGGGTGGGGGGCCGGGATCTGGGGGCCCCTTATTAAAGGGGGTTCCTGGATTCCGATAAGCCCCCAGCCCGCAGACCCTGACAACCAACAGCCAGGGTTGTCGGGAAGACGCCCTTGTCCTCATCAACATGGCGCCCCCCTTCCCCAAGGCACCCACCCCCAATGTTGAGGGCAGGCGGCCTGGTACGGTTCAGGAGGGGGGGGGGCACTCGCTCGTCCCCACGCCCTTTCCTGACCGGCCAGGCTGCGTGCTCGGATAAGGGTCTGGTATGCATTTTGGGGGGACCCCCATGATGTTTTTTCGGCGTAGGGGGTTCCCCTTAAAATCCATACCAGACCTAAGGGCCTGGTATGCTCCTGGGGCGACTTAAAGTCGTGTTGCAAATTGCCCCAAGTCTTGTTGAAGTAGCTCCAAGTCGCGCTGTTATTCATACTCAAGTCGTGTCCAAGTTGCCTCCAAAAGTCGCGCTGGAAGTAGTGTTGCCCCTGTTTGAACCGAGCCTTAGGCCTTCTGTGGTTTGCAACAGTTTGGTGAAGGTTTTTGTGCTTGCATTTCACTATTCATAGAAGCACTATTGTTTGGGAATGGGTAGGCTGTAAAACCTCTCTGCAAGAGCTCTATATGGTACATTCTTACGTCCACCCACATGAACTAGCTTTTGGTAAATTATTAACATAGTTCATTTAGTGCATAATCTCACTGTTGAAGTATAGAAGAAAAATGTAGGTGAATTTAGACCAAGGTATCAGGCCAGTTAGAATTAAGCCACTAGTTTTCAAAACAAATAAAAGCGGTTCATTTAGTGAAGGCAAAAAGACTACACTTTGCACGTACAGTCAAACTTAGCAAGGGCTTTTGATCCAGAGCTTAGTAAATAAGATGAAGTGTCACTTAACAAAGAATACCCAATCACATGCGAGAAAAAAAATGACTGGATAATGAAAGTCAGCAGACCTTCCCCTCACTTACTAAGCTCTGGAGAAAATGCCCTTGCAAAGTGCAGCTTCACTTGCAGCCTATTTGGCTTAAGTAAATCAACCCCTAAATGTCCCTGTGTACAATGCAAAAAACAGAAGACTTCTTGGCTCTACTTCCGCCATGGTAGGGCCACCAATCCACCATGTACTTTTAAAAACAAAGGTTGATTGAAAAGAAGTAAGACAACTAAGCCAACATTTAAAATTAGTATTTCTTACGTTTATGATCCCTTTAATTACCTAATGAATGGATTAAAACAGGGGTGCCGGGATGGACGTGCTGACGTAGCGTCCGCACGGAGGGAGGAGTTTTGGCCAGAGGGCTGAGGAGGACAGACGTGCAGCCAGGGAGGACGTGGGACCGCTCCGGGGACGAGATGTTGCAGATGCCTGCTTGTCATCTCGCCCTCCCGGGGAAAGCAGCACAGGATGCGCGCTCCTTATCACACAAGGAGAATCAAGACAACCGGCAGACCCAGCAGCATTAACTGGGATGCGCAGCTCCGGCTCTCTCTCCCTTCAACCCGCTTCCGCAAACTCAGCGCACCGGACTCATAGATAATCACAAACAAATGTGCTCAGCGCTTCAAGGAAAACATCGACTGTGAGTATACATCACACCCTCATAGAAGCCTGTCCCACCTGGAGGTAAGAACAAACCACTTGTTGACCTGGCGCGTTGAAGACATGTCCAGGATTGTATAAATGTGTTAGGACAATGTGCTAAAGTTATTTTTTTTTTTTTTTTTCTTTTTTCATGCGGCCGGTGGCCAAATCTCGTCCTCTGCTTTCTCGTCTTGCTTGGGTGCCCTCGTCCTTCCCCTTTCCTCCTACCCTCGCGGGGGCATCTCCCCCCCCCTCTCCTGCAAGAGGAGACAGGCGGACTACAGCTTAAACTGACCCCGTATTAAGAGGGGATCAGCAACCAGTATCTAGTGTTTTTTTTTGTTTTCCTTTGCATGAGCAGCAGTGTGAGAACTTACCGGTACCTGCCCTTAAATTGCACCAGGCAGACGCCGGTGTGTATTAAGTCCCAGAGAGGAAGATGGGGGGAGAGATTTATGCGTAGGCCGAGGGTTGCTAGCCCACCCTGAGACCCAGTGCTTCTAGACCATCCTCCGTAAGGGGGAATACTCCACTGCGTCGAGGGATACGTGGGAGAAGCCTAGAGGTGCCCAGGAGGAAAATAGGCAGATGCAAGGACACAGCATAATCAAAAAGGGGGAGTTTAGGGGAGAAGACCCCATGATTATCACCCCGGAGGGCGAGGGAGGCTGTAAATCCTAAAGAACTATCGGCACCTGTCCCCCCCCCCCCCCTTGCGCTTGCTTAGAGAGACCTTTACACAACGACAGACGAGGAAGTGGACCGTAGTGGGTCTCTGCTCACACCATATTACTTTACCCAAAAAAGTGAAGCGTTCAGAGTTTTTTCTTTTTTTTTATTTCCTAAAAAAAAAAAAAGAAAAATACAAGGCGTGAGGAGACAACCGTGTTTAAGACATCGAAAGGGCGTAAACTGTTTATTGCTGAAGACAACTGGCAGGAAGGGTGAACAAACCCCCCCATTTAAATGTAACAGCCCTAACCATTGTGTCTGTGTTTTTTACCCCACTCAAAGACCTTGCAAGTAGAAAAGGTCCCCCCCAGTTTCTTGCAAAATAGACCGCACACACTAGAGGGACACCCAGAAGGACGCCCCGGGCCCTAAAGCTTAGGGGGGCATAAGTAATAAAAAATACTCCCAAGAAGCCTGGACAGGTCCCCGAGAGACGGACAAGGCCGCCCTATTTTAGGCCAAATAGAACCTAAAGGGGTAAACTGGTTTTAATCGTCATAAGACATTAACTTTGTGAAGAGGAGATACTGAGAGGGGGAGTTAAAATTGAAGAGAGGGAGGGAAGGAAAAAAAAAAAAAAAAAGAAAACCCGAGGGAGATTCTCCCAGTGGACAGGGGTATCTGAGGACCTCCCCGGAGATAGACTTCTCAAAGTCACAGAAGACCGCAAGATCACGAGAAGGGGGCACCAGGAAAGATAAAGACTGCGTGGACAAAACCACCCGGTTAATCCAGGAGAGGCGCAATACTCTGGGGGCATCAGGGTATTGGAACGACCAATCAGGGAAAGAGAGGGAGCAGGGGTTAGTCCAGGCGCCCCAGACGGCCCCGGTACAGACTACGAGACCAAAAGACCCTAAACTATCAAGGGGTAAAAGACAGCCTTAAAGCAAGGACCTCAATAAAAGTTAGGCTGTGGAAAAGGGCCCAGGAGGCCTAGGTATACAACAAGACTGGGGAAGAGAATCAGACCCACCAAGAAGGCCAACATGAGTAAAGATCCAGCTAAACAGCCTAAGAAAGCAACTACCAAAGGCAACAAAGGGGAGACAAGCACAATCAAACACTATTTAAGACAGGGTGCAAGCCCAAAAACATTGGGAAAAGAAACCCAGGCCGGAGCTTCCCCGGAGAGTAGGGGCGGGGCGGAAGGAGAAATTAACAACTCCAGAGCGGACCTCACGATGGAGACTGAGATTGAGCTTAGCAGGGGGGAGGATCAACAGCCAGGAGCCCACATCCCCAATAAACTCGAAATGGAGGCGATGCTATTACGCCTGGAAAATGTAATCAAACTAGAAATTAACTCCCTGCGGGAGGACATGGGCCACCTGTTGTCCAGGGTTGAAGTGGTGGAAGGGAGAGCGGACTCTATAGACTTGGAAATCGCGAGGCTGAAAACGCAATTGAAAGGCGCCTATCTCACTCAGAGAGACACCCTCTATAAGATAGAGGACCAAGAGAACAGGGACAGGAGGCAAAACCTGAGGCTGCGTGCCGTCCCGGAACAAAGAGGGGAAGATCTAGAAAAAAAATTATGGGAAATCTTGGGCCCTATAAGTGGCAAGGACTCAGATCACTTTCCCCACATAGAAAGGATACATCGAGTAGGAAGACCCGAAAGGGGGGTCGCAGAGCGGACTCGGGACATAATTTGCAGATTCAGCCATTTTAAAGAAAAAGAGGACCTGTGGGCTAAAATAAGAAATAAGTCTCCTATATTGTATAAAGATGCAGAAATTCAAGTGTACGCAGATCTATCGGCCCGAACCCTCGAAAGACGGAGACATCAGAAACCCCTGCTGGAAATCCTGAGAAGGGAAAATATAAGATATAACTGGGGTTTCCCCTCATGTTTAATAGGGTCAAAAGAGGGGTGTACGGCCAGGTTGAGGTACCCGGAAGAAGTACAGGGTTTTTGTACGAAACTCTGGATTTCAGTCCCGGACCTGCAGGGATGGAATGAAATGGAAGGCCTGGGGGACCCCGGGAGGGGGAGTGGGGGAGGGGAGGGAAGAAGGGAGAATGCCCACCTGTAGCTGCAAAATAATTCTGTTCAAATCGGCCCTGCCCCCTCCCCCTCTGCGCCCGGAGTCCGGGTCGCAGAGGGGGAGGGGAGGGCTAAATAAACTCCACCTCACCAGGAATCCGGAGTCTAAGGGAAGCCACAAAGGATGGCCCCCAATGACCCGGGGACCCTAGTCGGGGTAAGAGAGGGGGGAGGGGGGGAGAGAGGGGGGGGGGGGGGGGGAGGGGAGAGGGGGGGAGGAAGGGAGGGGAGGGGATAGGAGAAAGGGGGAGGGAAACCCCATCCGCTGCTGGGCCGTTATCACCATCAACACCTCAGAGGGAAAAAGGAAGAAAAAAAAAAAAAAGAAAAAACAAAGCGACAACCCAAAAAATAAATGAAGGACATCGAAATTAAATTTTTATCTTATAATGTGAAAGGCTTAAACTCTCCTGGCAAGCGTATCAAAGTACTGGAGGAAGTAGAGAGATATGGGGCGGGAATAGTGTTCTTGCAGGAGACTCACCTGGCACATACCTCAAATATTAGACTGTTTTCTCCAGCTCTCCCAAATTGGTTTTATGGAGACACTATCTCAAGCAGGGCAAGAGGAGTGGCCATTGGGATTGCGAGGGATATTGACTTCACGGTGGAGGGGAGAATGACGGACCCCGAGGGGAGGTACCTGTTTCTTAGGGGATCTCTCCTGGGGGTAGAACTCACATTGGCCAATGTTTATGCCCCCAACACCAAACCTATCTCATACCTTGAAGCAATTCTGCGTAAGTTGAGGGCCTTCAAAAAAGGATATTTGATCCTGATGGGGGATCTCAATTTCTTAATGGACCCCGCGTGGGACAGTACGTCTGGTGGAGCGGGGAGGGGTAGCGCACAATTGAAACGGATTAAAAAAAAACTATCGGAGGATCAACTGTTGGATGTATGGAGGACCCAGCACCCGCAGTCAAGAGACTATTCGTTCTTCTCCCCGGTCCACCAGACGTATTCCCGTCTGGATCATATTTTAATAGATCATGGCATACTTGAAAGGGTCAAAGAGTCAGATATTGGAATAGTCTCCCTCTCGGACCACGCGGTATCCATGAGGCTAAGGTTCCCCGAATATAAACAACCCTCTAGCGGATGGAAACTTAATTCAGAATTACTACATGACAAAGAAATCAGGGACTATATTAAAAAGGAGCTAGAATGTTTTTTCCAAATCAACGACAATGGGGAGGTCTCAGAGGCCCAACTATGGGACGCCCACAAAGCGTTCATAAGGGGGCTCCTGATAGCAAAAGCCTCATGGAAAAAAAAGGAGAGGTCGAGAAAAACGCAGGCCCTGATGGCTGAGATTAAAACTCTCGAGCAAAAGCACAAATCTGGGGGGGCACTCATCCAGAGCACATACATAGAGCTTACGGATAAGAGAGAGGAATTAAAAGACTTAGCCGAACAGGAAGTCAGACAGAAGTTTAATAAAATGGCCAGGGAACAGTATATATGGGGTAACAAGCCAGGGAAATACTTAGCAAGGAAATTACAAAAAAAGAAAACCAGAAATTTTATCGAAAAAATCCAAACAAGAAATGGGGAGATGAAGTTTATCCCTAGCGAAATAGCATCTACATTCAGAGATTATTATAAAGAACTTTATGAGGTGAAAACTAAGGGAAACAACGATAGCATTGAAAATAGTCAGAAAACCTTCGAGTTCCTAGGGAGGGCAGGGTTAATGGTTCTAGGCGGGGAAGATAGAGATGAGCTTGAGAGGCCAATAACTGAGGAGGAGATCCTAGCAGCCATCAATAACTCACCAACAGGGAAGAGTCCGGGCCCGGACGGCTTCACGGCCTCATATTACAAAACGTACAAAGATATCCTTATACCGAGATTGCTGCGATACATGAACGGACTAGGGATAGACTATGATATGAGCGAGGAGGCCCTAAAAGCTACGATCACCCTCTTGAGGAAAGATGGGAAGGATGGATCGGTGTGCTCGAATTATAGACCCATTTCTTTATTAAATTTCGACACAAAATTATACGCCAAGATATTGGCGGATCGAATAAAGGGGCACCTGGGCACACTGATCCATCCGGACCAGGTTGGTTTTGTCCCGGGCAGAGAGGGGAGGGACAATGGGATCCGGACACTGCTAGCCATACAGAGGATGGGAGATTCGAGAACCCCCAGTCTACTTCTCTCAATTGACGCTGAAAAAGCGTTTGACAGGGTAGACTGGGGGTTCATGTTCAACACTCTGCAGAGGATGGGCTTCGGACCTAGAATTATTCAAAAAATTAAAACCTTATACACTCATCCGAAAGCAAACATCAAGGTCAATGGAATGACCTCCGCTGAGTTCGAACTGTTTAATGGTACTAGGCAGGGTTGTCCACTCTCCCCCCTCCTTTTTATCCTATCCCTGGAACCGCTGTTAGCTACAATTCGCGGAAACCCAGAGGTGGAAGGCTGTAGAGTCGGCAGCGAAGAGCACAAACTTGCGGCCTTCGCGGACGACGTCCTCTTTTACGTAAGCTCACCCCAGAAGTCAGTCCCTACACTGCTTAAAACCTTAAAGGAATATGGGGAATTAACAAACTTCAGAATCAATGCTTCAAAAACGTTTATTCTTAACATTAATCTCAACAAAATAGAGAAACAGAATCTCCAGAAAACAGTTAGCTTCGCTTGGAAAAAAAGGATAAAATATTTAGGAATAGAACTGGCTAACAATTTGAGGAAATTATACAAAATAAATTATAATCCGCTTCTAGAAGATATAAAAAAAAAAATGCCAAGAGTTGAAGGGTAAAATCTTATCTTGGACAGGCAGGATCAATTCGGTAAAAATGATGATCTTACCAGTCATCACATACAAATTCCAGATGCTCCCTCTCCCTCTCCCAAAACAGTACCTCGGTAAATTAAGAGCTATTATAATGAATTTCATATGGAACTATAAAAAACATAGAATCTCCCTCCAAGTTTTAAAACAAGACAAAAGTCAGGGTGGTCTCGCGGTCCCAGACATAGAAAGTTACTACCACGCTATAGCACTATTGAGAATCGCAGAATGGGGTAAAATAGGCAACACTAAAAGGTGGGTTAGTATGGAAGAAGCACTGAGTGAAGTTAGGCTGGGGAGGATTGTGTGGAATCCTCCGAAAAGTCGGGCACTGGGAGAAAAAAAAAAAAAAAAAACAGGGGTGCCCAAACTTTTGAAGAGCAAGGGCCACTTAAGCGACTTGGTAACTGGTCGCAGGCCACAATGAGCAGAGCAGGCGGATGACAGGTCCGTGCAGAGCGGACATGGACACAGCCCACTCTACTCTATGGTTTGATTGATCCCCTTCTGTTTTAGGTTGTTTTTTATTTGCCCATATGACCTTTAATAACAGTCTTTCATTCAGGTATCGCCTGCTGTTGCTGTCCCCGGCAGAGTGCATTTGATATCACTCCGCCTGTGGCAAGAGACGGCGCTATACAGGAAGCATCGGCTTGTACAGCTCTGCTCCACAGCTGCTTGCTTTGCCCGCTTCATTAAATGTTTTGGGATGGCGGGTCTGCAACCCATGATCCGGGCTTGCCAATCTGCCATCCCACAGAAAGAGGTCGCGTGCCACATCAGAGGGCTCCGCGGGCCACATGTGGCCCCCGGGCCACTGGTTAGGCACCCCTGGTTTAAAATATTCTATTCTCCGAAGCAACTCAATGCATCATTTCACATTACTAAACAAATTTACATTTAGCCTCCATTCACATTAGCGCATCTTCAAAGTTGCATGATTTTCAGTGCGACTTTGATGCAACTTTACACTCAATGGATCTAAGTCGCATAAAAAGTCACACCAAAGTGCAGGCACCTTTCCAAAGTCGCACCAATTTGAACAGGGGCCATTGAAAACAATGGGGTGTGACTTGTCATGCGACTTTATTGTCCAAAGTTGCATGGCAAATCGCACAAGTGTAATAGGAGCCTTAAAAAGTGAAGTTAAAACGTGCACTAGCATATTGTAAACATCTTCCACTGTGAATGTATTTGTAAAACCAGTAAATAACAGTAAATTGCAATTCAAATATGCAGGCTTCACTACAATAAAAAAAAAAAAAAAGGGAAAAAGGAAATGCCATTATACTTTCTTTTTTTTTTCGTACTGAATAGGCAACACATAAATACATACATGCATACATCTGTAATAAACACATTTTATCCAAAGCAACAAAACAGCAACCAGTTTGCAAACATATTTGTACTGAGGTTTGTTACAAAGGGCTTATAAATACAGCAGAAGGAGCTTAGAAAGCACCACATAATGAGTAAATTGGACCCAATGGATTATTTACTGACAAAATAACTGGAGGAATTACAGAACCAGGTTGGTGAAATGACACAAAGCAAAGCCACATGTTCTGTAATGTTTTGTTAAGCCTGTTGGTAATAACACTGACATTTATATCATTCTAAACACTAAATTGCACCGTGTGTCTGGACATGGTATTGCATTCCCCCATGCCAAGGGAGGTGACTTTGCTGTTCCAATCAAGCAGTACCGAATGGGGGTTATTGTCATAAACCAAACATATGAGATAAAGCTTGCAAGAGCATTTAGCAATCAAATACTTTGCAAACCTTTTGCATTTATAGATCCACGCTTCAAAATGCCTCTAGTGTTTGTGGATAGTTAAATAGTTAACTAAACTGATATAATGCAGTACAAACCTGCAATGTGACACAATTTCTCCAGTTTGCCATCTTTGTCCTCCTGTCTGCACACTATGGAAGATCCTTGAAGATTCTTTCCTCTCTCATTACTGGCAAATTCACCCATCTGCGTGCTCTGTGGAAACTTTCTGCTTGACTGTACTGTTTTGCAAGTAATATATCACACACAGGATTAACAAAATAAAAAAAAAGAGAGGAAATTTGCATACTCAAGACAGTACTTCAAGTGGGGGACTGGGATTGAAAAATATGAAAAACAAGCATTCTTATGAAATGAATGATAAACCACAATACATATTCCTTGTAACCTGTACTGTGTCTTCATAGTGGTCACAACCTGAAACAGAGAACGCATTAAGTTCTTAAAGTGGTTGTAAACCCTTACAGACCACTTTTACCTACAGGTAAGCCTAGAATAAGGCTTACCTGTAGGTGCAAGAAATATCTCCTAAATCTACCCGGTTTAGGAGATATTTGCAAAAGACAGGCACCGATGTCTACAACACATGCGCCGTAGACAATGGCGTGCAGGCGCACTGAACATGCCGTTTCTAACGGCGATCGCATCATTAGTGGAGCCGCGATACCCAGAAGGTAGATGGACGCTTCGTGGAAGAGGGGACAGCGGTGACATCGCAGGCTCCTGTGTCAGGTAAGTGACACATAATGGGCTACTATGCAATGCATAGTAGCCCATTATGCTTTACCTTTGCAGGGAAACAAAGAGGAAGTAAGGTTTTTTTTTTTTTTTTTTTTATAATAATCCTACAATGTATTGGTAAGCCTTACACATTTAAAGATGACAAAACGAGGTTGTGAAATACCTTTATTAGCATTTTTAAAAACGTATTTTCTTCCGGGTATTGGCCATCATTACTACTGATTGATGAATCTTTTCTGGTAGTCATTTCCGCCCTTACTATGTAAATCTTGCGCATGCACAATCGCATCTAAACAGTATAACAGCTGTTTCGTTTGAACGTCTCTGTGCTGCTCTGGTTCACTCCCCCTGTGTGTCTTTAATGCCGCGTACACACGAGCAGACTTTGATGGACTAGGTCCGACGGAACGAATCCACCGGGCAATTCGATCATGTGTGGGTTTCATCGGAGCTTTGCTGTCTTAAAATCAGACGGACTTTAGATTTAAAACATGTTTCAAATCTTTCCGACGGACTCGAGTCCGGTCTAAAAATCTGTTCGTCTGTATGCTAGTCCGCTAGTCCGATGGACGAAAACCGACGCTAGGGCAGCTACTGGCTATGAACTTCCTTATTCTAGTCCGGTCGTACGTCATCACGTTAAAATCTGTTGGACTTTGATGTGCTTGTGTGTGGCCAAGTCAGTTCAGAAAGTCCGTCAGGAAGACCGTCGGACCTAGCCTGTCGAAAAGTCTGATCGTGTGTACACGGCATTACAGTCACAAGGGGATAACCAGGAAGAAAAGGAGAAAAGCACAGAATTGCAAGGCTTCCTCTGTGCCGTTCTCAATGACAGAAATGACCCGGCATGCAGATAATAGTGAAACGGCACACATAGCGTGTCGTTAAAGAAGATGTGGAATGTGCAAGCACCGCTGACGTCACTACTGATTGCAGCACTGATTGTGAGATAACAGAGAATAAGTGAAATTTCACAGGCAGCGATTAGCTGCCTGTTCTATACAGATTGCAATGATCAAAAGTGAAAGTAGAGGGTTTACAATCACTTTAAAGAAAAGACAACCCCTCCACTGACATATATAGTTGTATATTTTTCCCTGAGGTTGCCAATGCGTAACCATTGCTGGTCTTAGTATCTCTCATAACTATAACCACTTCAGAGCAATCAAGAGGACTGTGTGGTTATCCCAACTTGCTTTCCGTTTATTGGACAAGGTATTGGGAGGGCGGGGAGATGAGCAGACCACTAAGCCTGTCCCCCCCCCCCCCCCCCACCTTTTACATTAGGTAGAGAGGGGAAATTAAAGAAAGAGTAGAAGAGTAGAAAAGAAAGAGTAGAGGCGTGGGAATAACTAATCCACGGAATGCATGTCAAGTATAAAGATAAGAGGAAGAGAAAAATAATTAAGCTGACTCATGCACATATATGGGAGGCATAATGAAGTTCATTATGCCTCCCATATATGTGCATGAGTCAGCTTAATTATTTTTCGCTTCTAATCCGTGGATTAGTTATGCCCACGCCTCTCTTGATGGCAGAATCAGTGAGGCGTCTTCTGTGCGGATGCTTTGTTGATACTTTTGTATCTTTGCACCTTTTCTATATTAATTATTTTAAATTTCTTTTTAGAGACAACTATATACAAACCTCTCTCGCTAACTTACTCCTGAAGAAGCGGCCAGTCCGCAAAACATGTCGAGTGTTACCTCGTATCAGTTTGAATGTCACTCATTTGTTTCCGTTACTATGGATCAATAATTTTGTGCCATACTGTACTGCTATAAGAGGGGGGGCTTTGTATTGTCCAATTTTGTCTCTTGCTTTTTTCCTTTTGTAAAGTAATCGTTTTCTTTTTCGATTGTATAAATTCTTTTTATATTGCTGTAATAAATGTATATTTTTCTATACAACTCTATGTGAGTCCTTATCCGTACCATGAAAGTCCACTGCCTCACATGTTAAGTAGTGTTTTGTATCAGCTCCTGGTATTGCTGAGAGGTTCGATTTTCAAACCAATTGGCCCACGTTGTTGTAAACTTGGAGATTCTGTCTTGAGTGGTGTATATCAGCTCCTCCATCATTGCCATTTGGTTAATGCGTGATGTCCATTCTTTCATTGAAGGGGGGGATTTAGACCGCCAATGGACCGGCAGACAGTCTGGCTGCATTGATCATATGCATAGCCAATGACTTATAATATATTTTTGGAGCAATTTTGGAAAGGTGAAGGAGGTACTGTGCTGGGGAGAATTCCAAATGAGGGAGAGTAGATCGCAGTCGCAAGGTCGTGCACCCTTCGCCAGTAAGGCTGGATCATAGGGCACTTCCACCATATATGGAGAAAGGTGCCCAGTACTTGTTCGCATCTCCAGCATCGATCTGAGCCTGAAGGAATAAATTTGTGAAGTACTTCCGGGGTCTTATACCATCTCGTTTTAATTTTATACCCGTTTTCCTGAGTGTGAACATTCAGAGAGCCTTTATGAATGTATAAATGGACACGGTCCCAACTGGTGTCCTTGATCATCATGTTCAGCTCAGTCTCCCAGAACATATGCTCCGAGTGCAAAGAGGCATATGGTTCTGTGAACATGGAAGCGTAGAGCACTGAGATCACATGACTCTGGGGAGACGAGCTAGAACACAGTGACTCAAAAACAGTAGGAGGCTTTGTGAAGCTATCTCTGCTAGCCGCATTGTCCAAATAATGTTTAAGTTGCATATAGGCCCAAAAAGGAAAAGATTTAGTGTTGAACAGCGTGGCGAGTTCTCCTTGCCGGAGGAACCTACCCCTCGAGTAAAAAAGTGTTTAGCCTGCATTTCTGCGTATGGCCATTCCATTAATAAGATTCCTGGGGGAAAGTCTGGGTTGCCCTTAATAGGGGTGATTGCGCAGTCTTTGTCTGATATTGTGTGGATTTTGCAGGCCCTATCAAATGCCTGAAGTGTCGCCCCAATAAGGGGATGTGTATGTATAAGAGGTGTTCTGTGTTTTTTTTAGAAAACCAGGGGATTAAACAAAGTTCCGCTCCCGAGATCAACTGCTAGAGCAGCACCTAACCCTTACATCGCATATGTATTCTCCAGTCAACCACCCTGACTACATGGACAGCCCAGTAGTACCTCTGGAGGTCTGGCAAACCTATGCCACCCCAAGATTTTGGTAGGACTAGCTTCACCCACCTAATTGGAGCTGCCTTGGTTCCCCAAAGAAAAAATCTGCACATACTCCTGTAGGATGCAACAAAAAAAAAAAGGCGGTAGGTGGATAGGGATAGTCTGCATTTTATATAATATCCGGGGGTATTTTTTCTTAATGGAAGTGGTCCTTCAGTAAAAGATCATCCAGGAAGCCCACAACATGAATCCCTTAAGCATGGAGCAGACCTAAGACTGGAGCAAGATTCTTGGTGAAAACCCACTGGGCTGTGGACAGGCCAAAAGGGAAGGATGACACATTGGTAATGCTAATCACCCACCACAAAATGCAGATAGCATTGATGGGTAGGAAAAATGGGAATATGCAAGCAAGCATTTGGAATGTCTGCTGAGGCCAGGAGGAAGACAATGACCAACTTGCCAGTTTCCATGGAGAACTTCTGACTCTGCAGGCACAAGCCAAGAGCCAGAAGCTGCTGAATAGCAGCAAGAACATCTGTGCTTCTCAGCTGAGAAACATTTTTGAAAAACATGAAGCGGGAAAGAAGCAGAATTCAAAACTCTGTTTGTAGCGCTTGAAAAATTACAGCCTGGACCCAGACAGCTATGATTTCCTGAGACTAGAAGGCTGGCAGACATCCCCCGACTCTGACAAGCAGTGGTGACAGCTTCACTGGTAAAAGGATTGTGAACCAGACTAACCTTTAGAATAAAAGTTCTACCTGTAGAAACATGAGACTTATTTTTCTGGGGGAAGAGAGTACTCTTGCCCTATGTGATCTCCTTGATGTACTTATCCAAGAAGAGGAAAAACAAGGGTTCACCTTCATAAGGTAGCCACTCAAGGAGATTCGCTGAAAAGCATTTAAAGTGATTGTAAATGCTTGTTTTATTTTTTTTTAAACTTACCTGCTCCGTGCAGAGAGCAGCCCTGAACATCCTTTTTTTGGGTCCTTTGCCGGCCCTCCTGGCTCCTGCTCTCTGGTGAGTGCCTTCAAAGAAAGCAGCATTCTATGGGGGGAACTCATGTAGGCTTGCTCCCGAGCCTCACGCTCTCTGGGTTTATAGACACAAACAGTGGGACTCGCCCCCACCCCCGGTCACTGGTTGTGATTTGCAGCAGCGGGAGCTCCCACTGCCTAAGCAAAGCCTGTAAAAGCAGGAAGTGAGGGGAGAGAAAAGCTGCAAACAGGTACAGCACTGGATCGAATCAGGGCTCATGTAACGAAAAGGGGGAGGCTAAGGGGGGATACTGATGCATTAAGGTAAAAAATGTTTAGGCTTTATAACCAATTTACGCAATAGTGTAAGGCCACTGGTAAGGGCTCTAGTTGACTTTAGCATCCAGTAGGATGGTGTCAGGATCTCGGGCAAAATGCTTAGCTTAGACAACAATGCTCTGACATACAGGTTGCATGGCAGGGTCTGCTAAAGAAAAGAGGGCTTTAAAAAAGGGCCTCTAACCTCTTGTCCACCCTGTCTTTAAACACAGGAATATCCTCTACATGGCTTTGAAGGTCCTGGCAAGAATTGGCAGGGTCTACTACAGGAAGTCCCCACTTTTTCAGGAAATTATCCTCAATAGGATATCGCTACTCAAAGCAGAAGACTTTGCAGCCTAAAATGAAAACAAAGTTTTTATTTCATCCAGCTACCGTATATACTCGAGTATAAGCTGGGTTTTTCAGCACAGCACATTTTTGTGCTGAAAATGCCCCCCATGGCTTATACTGGAGTCAAGCACTTTTCTGCAGCAGAGAATGACAATTTCCGACCCGACTTTACGGCCCCGTATCTCGGGCCACTTGGTGCCAGGAACTAGCACTACAACATATCCAAATTTGGGGTTCCAAATTGGGGGTCCCGACCCCAATTTTGGCTGCAGCTAGGGGGCATTTAGGAACCCTTAACTACCAAGTTTGAAGTTCAGGGGGCCTATGGCTGCAAATTGGCACAGTGAGGCATGCAAATGGGCACTGTCGACCCTTACAGTAGCTGCGCATTTCTCACCCTAGGCTTATACTCGAGTCAATAAGTTTTCCCAGTCTTTTGTGGTAAAATTAGGTGCCTCGGTTTATATTCGGGTCAGCTTATACTCGAGTATATATGGTATATTTACTCAGTGCAACCTATAACATCCAAGTGAAAGATATAACACCAACATGTCAGAAAACAAAAACAAAAAAAAATTCAAAAACAGAATCACTGAGTTGGAAAAAGGATCACCCCCATCCTTAAAATTATAAACTCAATCAGGTGTAGCTAATCACCTTATCAATGTCACGCAAAACCATTTGACTTTCAGCTGTGATCAGCAGTGGTCATTGATTAGCTCAGCATGAGCAAGAGCTTTCCTGGAGCATTTTAGTCCCTGATAGTGCAAATAAAGCAAACAATCCACTATGGGTGGCCAGACAAGACATTGTCACTGGGATCTCTTGGATAAAGTTGTGGACAGGCACAAGTCAGGAGATGGATACAGAAACATTTAAAGGCTGTATCAATGTCTAGAAGCACAGTGAAGTCTATTATTAAGAAATGGAAGGTATTTGGTACAACACTGAACCTCGCTGGATCAGGATGTTGATCCAAACTTGATGAATGAGCCAGGAAGAAACTGGTCAGAGAGGCTACCAAGAGGCTTACAGCAACTATGTAGCAGTAGCAGGAATTTAAGACAAAGAGTGGTCATTGCACGCATGTGACAACAATATCACAAATTCTCGAAGAAAAAACCCACTCCTCAAAAAAGGCCACATGCAGTCACGACTGAGCTTTGCCAAAATGCACCTTGAAAATTTTGGGGCCACATGGAAAAAGGAATTGAATGAAACATAGATGGGGCAAAATACAGTCAAATTCTTGAGGAAAATATGCTACCCTCTGCCAGAAAGTTGTCAATGGGAAGAAGGTTTATCTTCCAACATGACAATGACACAAAAAGCACACAGCAAAAATTACCACACAGTGGTTAAAGGAGAAAAAGGTGAATTACCTTGCATGGCTTAGTCAGAGCCCAGACCTAAACCCCACTGAAAATCTGTGGACTGCTGTGAAGCCTGCAGTCCACAAATGGTCACCATCAAATTTAACTGAACTTGAGTAGTTCTGTAAAGAAAAGTGGGAAAGTATTGCATAGTCTAGATGTGCAAAGGTAGTAGAGACATATCCCAACATACTAAAGGCTGTAATTAAAGCAAAAGTTGGTTCAACAAAAGACTGACACAAGAGGGTTAACCTTTTTCCAACTCAGTGATTCTGTTTTTTATTTATTTTATTTTTTGACGTGATGGTGTTATATCTTTCACTTGAATGATATAAGTTGCACTGAGTAAATACAGCTGGATAAAACAAAAAATGTATCTGTCTTTATTTCAGGATGCAAAGCAACACAATGTGATTATTTTAGAGGAGGGTGATTCTTTTCTATACCCACTGTAGTTTTGGTACATCTAAAGGAGATTGTGTACAATCTGCTTGTGCAATCTCTGTACAAACACATTTTGCCAGGTGATAAACGAGTGCCAAATGCAGCAAAATTTGCGCTGCAGTTTTTACCGTGCTTTTTAGTGCATTTGAAATGCAAGGCAAAGCGCACAGATGTAAATGGAGCCTCATTGTTCTTGTGTAAACACACCAATTTCCCTTTCAGGCCCCATTCACACTCAGTGTAGTGGGAGCGCACATTTTTCCCATGACAGGCATAGGGCAGCCTGTTGATTTATTGGCAAAATAGCTCATCACCTCAGCACCGAAAACACAACTGGTTAATTTTAGGTGTATACAAGTGGCAATGCACTATACAATCTGATACAATCCTTTGGATTTACCAAAACTTTATAACAGGAGAACACACCATCTATCTAAATACTCTGTATCCAATCAGGCAGGCCCTTGCAATACATAGCTGATGGTAGATCTAAAGAAGATTGTACAATCAGATTGAATAGTGTATGGTGAGCTTTACAGAACCCAGGACATTTTCAATGTTACAGCTCTATCCATGTAGGCTGTAATCTGATCACTCAGCTCCTGCACACTCTGCCAAATGAATGATCTATGGCTGTGTATTTAGTGAGAACAGTATTCACTGATTGCATAGGAAAACCATTCACCTGATGAAGGGTGGTACTGATTAGCTGAAGTAGGAGGGTAAATGATGCAAGAAGTGTGTTAATGAGGTCAGCTGGTAAACTCATTCCTGTGTCACGTCCCAAGGTCTTGTCCAGGAAGTAATGGAGAATTTTTTTTTATACAGCTAGCTGGACACAGAGGTAAGGGGTGTGGCAGATAAATAGAAAGGTTTTATATTTCTGCAAAAGAAGTACACTAATAGTATATTTGTACATAGGGGAGCTGGGGGTAAAAGCGCCCCACTAGTGGCCGAATAGCGCTGCAAAATTGACGGTAAAGCGCCGCTAAAAATAGCGGCGCTTTACCGCCGACGCACCCACCGCCCCAGTGTGTAAGGGGCCTTAATATAGGTTTACATGCTTTTTATTGTGATTGGAGCTTTCACAGACATTCCTAAAAAGACATTAGAAATGACCAATCACATTAAAAACATTGTTCCACTACCCAACTTTTTCCCTGATCTTTGCTGCTCGTGACCATCACCACACCAATGACCCCACCCTGAGCTCTCCCACTTTATAAGTTCACTTAATCACTTGCTTACTGGGCACATAAACCCCCTTCCTGCCCAGACCAATTTTCAGCTTTCAGCGCAGACGCATTTTGAAGGACAATTGCGCGGTCATACAACAATGTACCCAAATGAAATTGTTAGCATTTTTTTCCACAAATAGAGCTTTCTTTTGGTGGTATTTAATCACAGCTGGGATTTTTCTATTTTTTTTGCTAAACAAAAAAAGATGTAAAAAAAAAAAAAAATCATGTTTCATAGTTTATTAAATTTCGCAAACAGGTAATTTTTATCCTTCATTGATATGCGCTGATGAGGTGGCACTGGTGGGCACTGATAGGCACAGTTAAGGCGGCACTGATGGGGACAGATAAGGCGGTACTGATGGGGACAGATAAGGCGGTACTGATGGGGACAGATAAGGCGGTACTGATGGCCACTGATAAGATGTCACTGATGGGCCCTGATGGGTGGCACTGATAGGTACCATTGATAGGTGGCACTGGTAGGTGGCACTGATGCCTACTGCTAGGTGGCACTAGCAGGGGGCACAGGTGGGCACTGAGGAGCTGGTGGCAGCTCGCCGTGATCGGGACTGATGTCCCTCTCACAGCCGCCAGTGATCGGCTTTTTTTCTCCTCACGCTGTTAGCGCGAGGAGAAAAAATAGCCGATTACCGGCTCTGTTGACATCACATGATCAGCTGTCATTGGCTGACAGCTGATCACGTGGTAAGGGTCGGGACCCTGCAGGGGGCGCGCAGGCCGCTCAGGCACGGGAGGACGTCAATAGACGTACTCCCGGCAAAGCTGTAGCCGTCATTCGGCTATGGCGCAGATCTGAAGAAGTTAAAGTGGTTGTAAACCCTCACATATACCCAATGAAGTGAACAGCCTCAGATGATACACAGAGAAAAAACAAATCCTCCTACACAGGTTTTACTTGTTAATCTGCAGCCCTCTCTTCCTTACACCCCTTCAAAAGGGCAGAAACGTGTTAAAATCCTTCATCTGTAAGGAGCACAGAGGAGGCTGCAGTTACAGTGTGAGAGCTGACTGGAGGAAAGGAACACCCTCCTTCACACAGCAGAAGAACTGTGTTATAAATAGACAAGTTGCATGCTGAGCTCCCTCCTAGACACAAATTGTATCTCATGTGTCAGGAAAACTTCTCAGAAGTGACTCTGATGCTGATAACAGAGGAACGAAGCACCAGAGAGAAACGACAACTTTCGAGAGCGATAAGTAAAAACTACAGATATAACGTATGTGCTTTGCTCAGATTTCATGACTGAAGTTTACAACCAATTTAAGAATTTAATGTTAATTCCTCCAATCCAGGCCTGTTTTGTAGAAAACAGCAGTTCAAACAGCAGCAAACAGTATAAGTCTTCATCCCACCCTTGATCAATATGAGGATTGTAAAACGTTATGATTTATATTGCTGTGGGTATTTGGAAAGTGGAAAAAACTGAATAGATTCATGCATTTTAAGCTGTAAGGCACAGTTTGATGGGTTGATCTCAAGCACAAAATGAACTGCGATAAATCTGCAGCCATACAGAAGTCAAACAATGACATCTAGTGGATATTTTAAAAACTTCACATTTTTTAATTACTGTTATATGCTTCTAAAGGGAACATGTCTGATTTCTAATGCCATATAGCAGCAGCATGTTCTATAGAATATCCAATAGCAAAAATTACATAATGAGGGTTAAAATAAATTCGGATTAAACCTTAGACAAAACCAATCTAGATCATCTATTTTGTTAGACATAGACATTTTTTCAACTTATTTTTTTTGTCTTCCTAATCCGTGCACCATGCTGTGCTGCTAAAAATAATGTGGCGCTTATTTCCATTTGCTGGGGTGCATGTAATAGTGTGCTTTAGCACAATACAATAGTCTGCTGTCCATATCTCATGCCCAAAAACATATGTCATGCTTATAGCCATTTAAGCCTTAGAAAAACGCAAATAGTCTGAATATTAAACAGGATGGGACAGATCTAAAAATGTAATAAATTCGGGTGCTTAAAGGATAAGTTCACTTAAAAAAAAAAAAATGCTAATTTTTTTGAAGGTAAAAAAAATAGCATTTTTTTTTTTTCTTACGAGCCTGCATAGCATTGCACCCACAATCAGATTGCTGGTGCAATGTCAGGCTGCTGATGGAAGACGTGACTTGTAGTTCATTCTTTCACAGAACTCTGTAAAGGATTGACGTGGCTGTGTGGTCAGAACCCCACACAGCTACACTGTTTTTAAATTAAAATTGAAAATGGAAAAAAAAGAAAGAGGATCTCACGCCCACTGCTACACAGTGTGGAATCGGATAGGATGCGAGGCTCCAGCATTAGTAACATGTTACTAAAAGTGAACTTCTCCTTTAACCACTTGCCGACTGCTGTCAGCAAATATACGTTGGCAGAATGGTAGGCTGCGCAAAGAAACGTACTCGTACGTTACTTTGAATTTCCCGCTGTGCGTGCCTGCCGTGAACTCTGTGACCGTGCCCGCGATACCTGCGATCATGTCACGGAGCTGAACAGGGAGATGCCGATGTAAACAGCATCTCCCCATTCTGCCTAGTGACAGGACACTGATCGTCTGCTCCCTGTCATCGGGAGCAGCGATCAGTGTCGTGTCACACACAGCCCATCCCCCAGACAGTTAGAAACACTCCCCTAGGACACACTTAACCCCTTCCCGCCCCCTAGTGGTTAACTCCTTCACTTCCAGTGACATTTTTACAGTAATCAATGCAATTTTATAGCACTGATTGTTGTATTAATGCCAATGGTCCCAAAAATGTGTCAAAATTGTCTGACATGTCCGCCATAATTTTGCAGTCACGATAAAAATTAAAAAAAAAAACGCTGATTGCCGCCATTACTAGTAAAAAAAAAAAAAAAAAATTAACAAAAATGCCATAAAACTATCCTCTATTTTGTAGACGCTATAACTTTTGCGCAAACCAATCAATAAACGCTTATTGCATTTTTTTTTTTACCAAAAATATGTAGAAGAATACGTATCAGCCTAAACTGAGGAAAAAAACTTTTTATATATTTTTGGGGGATATTTATTATAGCAAAAAGTAAAAAATAATGCGTTTTGTTCAAAATCGTTGCTACTTTTTATAAAAAAAAGAGGTGATCAAATACCACCAAAAGAAAGCTCTATTTGTGGTAAAAAAAAGGACGTTGATTTTGTTTGGGAGCCACGACGCACGACCGCGCAATTGTCAGTTAAAGCGGCGCAGTTCCGAATCGCAATAAGTGCTCAGGTCAGGAAGGGGGTAAATGCTTCCGGGGCTGAAGTGGTTAAGGTGGTAAAAACATGCTTGTCTGCAAGTTTTTATGATCTCCAGGGGTTGTTCTCCCCGCACCTGCTGTCACAATTTGAAAACAGCACGGCTGTGCGGAGCTCCGCCCGCACAGCAACTTTATTCACAGGAATCTGTGAATGAAACTACAAGTCCCATCATCAAGTGCGGCAGACGGATTTGTAGTTTAAATGAAATGTGAGCATGCTGATCAGCATTCTCCTAGTTTATTTACACTGCCTACCGCTCTGAAACTGACAGCCTGTGCAGGGGTACAGGCACAGAGCTGAGGGCAGTGTGTGCAGGAGCCTGACATTGCACCCACAATCTGCTGATCGTGGGTGCAATACTTTGCAGGCTCCCATTTAAAAAAAGAATAAATGCGCCATGGGTGCAATGCTTTGCATCACCGCTAAAATGACAAAGACCCCCCACCCGTCATGCGCAGTGGACAGCATAGCCTAATGTCCCATTCACCCGAATTGGGCAGCGGCTGATGGTGTGAGATTTTAGGGGTTAAAACAGGTGCTGAGGAGTAACATAATGCCTCCAAATGCCTAAAAAGCGTTCCACTGCAAATCGCTCTTCAGAGGGTTTAGCGAGTAAAAACAAGCCCTGAGCCTATTTTGAAGATAGGTTTATGTAATACGGTATAGTAAAAAAGAGAAAAAAAAATTAGTAACTCATTTTAGACTACATAAAACTTACAAGACCAATCTGGTGCTTTTCTATGCCCATTAAATGAAATTGTTGGTAACTCCTGTGTGGAACTTCTCTTTGGGTCATATCTGTTTAATAACAATAATACATTCAAGTGAGTAAACAATAAAAAAACAAACAAAAAAACACATTCTTTAGGTAGAATCTAATCTATTATTCTGTTGGTTTGGGTAAAGTGAAACTGAACTCCATCCCCCTATATGGCCATTTTTGAAGGTAAAACGGGTACGGATTTTTAACCTCTGGTCTTTCCATAACAGCCTCTGCTCTTCTCTGATTTAAAAGTTCAGGGTTTAAACAAGATTGGTCCCGATCCTCCTCTTCTGGGGTCCCTCAGCACTCCTGGCTCCTCCTCTTCTTGAGTCCCCCTTGGGGCACCCGTGTGGGCACGGTCCTGTGTCCTGCTTCTATTGACACAGAAAGCAGGACTCTGCCCCGCGTCATTGGATTTGATTGACAGCAGCGGGAGCCAATGGCTGCGCTGCTATCAATCTATCCAATCAGGACACAAGACACCGGCCGGAGCTGGTGTGCTAGTTACTGTCGTGGGAAACACAAGGCTCAGGTAAGTATAATGCCGCGTACACACGAAGGGACAATCCCGCGGGATTATCCTCTGGACTGAAGTCCAGCGGATAATCCCCTCGTGTGTGGGCGCCGGCGGACTTTTTGGCGCCAAAGTCCGGCGGACCAAAGTTTTAAGTTTGGTTTTAAAATTATCCGCTGGACTTGGCAGTCCAGCGGACAATCCCGCCGTTAGTGGGCAAGTCCGCGGGACTTTTGAAATGAACGGACTTGCCGCTCATCGGCAAGTCCGTTCATTTAGCACGTGACTTCAGGTTACGTAGCTAGCGTAGGCAGTTACTGCCGCCGCGCTAGCTCCGTGACCTGGCATGGATTTAAAGGGACTCCCCACGCCGAAAAAACGGCGTGGGGGTTCCCCCCAAATCCATGTCAGACCCTCATCCGAGCACGCAGCCTGGCAGGCCAGGAAAGGGGTGGGGACGAACGAGCGCCCCCCCCCTCCTGAGCCGTACCAGGCCGCGTGCCCTCAACATGGGGGGTGCTCTGGGGAAAGGGGGGCCGTGCGGCCCCCCCCACCCCAAAGCACCTTGTCCCCATGTTGATGAGGACAAGGGCCTCTTCCCGACAACCCTGGCCGTTGGTTGTCGGGGTCTGCGGGCGGGGGCTTATCGGAATCTGGGAGCCCCCTTTAATAAGGGGCCCCCCAGATACCGGCCCCCCACCCTATGTGAATGAGTATGGGGTACGATGTACCCCTACCCATTCACCTAAGGTGTAAAATGTAAAGTAAAAAAAAACACCCACACTTTTGAAAAAATAGTTTATTGCACTGCTCCGGGGGTCTTCTTCCGTCTTGGGGGTCTTCTCGCCGGACTCCCCCGCCATTTACCAAGCTCTTTTACCGAGCGGGGGAAGTCCGGCTACCTTCTTCGTCGTCGCCGCCGTCTGGGGGTCTCGATCCGCCTTCGGGGGTCTTCTTCCGTCTTGGGGGTCTTCTCGCCGGACTCCTCCGCTCTCTTCTGCTCTTTTACCTAGCTCTTTCACGAGCGGGGGGAGTCCGGCTACCTTCTTCGTCGTCGCCGCCGTCGTCTGGGGGTCTCGATCCGCCTTCGGGGGTCTTCCGGGGGTCTCTTCTGTTCTTGCGGCGGTCGTCGTCTTCCGCGCCGCCGGCGCCTTCTCCTTCTTCTTGTCCTTCTTCTTGTTCTTCTTCTTCCGATGTTGACCCGTCGCTGTCTCTGCCCGGAATGCCTGTGCCGCTCTGCGCTGAGACTTATATAGGGACATGGGGGACAGGGTCACATGTTCATGTCACATGGTGACCCCGCCCCCTTGCGATGTCACAGTCCCAGCATCCTCCGGGACTGTGACAACACAAGGGGGCGGGGTCACCATGTGACATGTGCATGTGACCCTGTCCCCCATGTCCCTATATAAGTCTCAGCGCAGAGCGGCACAGGCATTCCGGGCAGAGACAGCGTCGGGTCAACATCGGAAGAAGAAGAACAAGAAGAAGGACAAGAAGAAGGAGAAGGCGCCGGCGGCGCAGAAGACGACGACCGCCGCAAGAACAGAAGAGACCCCCGGAAGACCCCGAAGGCGGATCGAGACCCCCAGACGACGGCGGCGACGACGAAGAAGGTAGCCGGACTCCCCCCGCTCGTGAAAGAGCTAGGTAAAAGAGCAGAAGAGAGCGGAGGAGTCCGGCGAGAAGACCCCCAAGACGGAAGAAGACCCCCGAAGGCGGATCGAGACCCCCAGACGGCGGCGACGACGAAGAAGGTAGCCGGACTTCCCCCGCTCGGTAAAAGAGCTTGGTAAATGGCGGGGGAGTCCGGCGAGAAGACCCCCAAGACGGAAGAAGACCCCCGGAGCAGTGCAATAAACTATTTTTTCAAAAGTGTGGGTGTTTTTTTTTTTACTTTACATTTTACACCTTAGGTGAATGGGTAGGGGTACATCGTACCCCATACTCATTCACATAGGGTGGGGGGCCGGTATCTGGGGGGCCCCTTATTAAAGGGGGCTCCCAGATTCCGATAAGCCCCCGCCCGCAGACCCCGACAACCAACGGCCAGGGTTGTCGGGAAGAGGCCCTTGTCCTCATCAACATGGGGACAAGGTGCTTTGGGGTGGGGGGGGCCGCACGGCCCCCCTTTCCCCAGGGCACCCCCCATGTTGAGGGCACGCGGCCTGGTACGGCTCAGGAGGGGGGGGGGGCGCTCGTTCGTCCCCACCCCTTTCCTGGCCTGCCAGGCTGCGTGCTCGGATGAGGGTCTGACATGGATTTGGGGGGAACCCCCACGCCGTTTTTTCGGCGTGGGGATTCCCTTTAAATCCATGCCAGCTTGCGGAGCTAGCGCGGCGGCATTTACTGCCTACGCTAGCTATGTAACCTGAAGTTACGTTCGAAATGAACGGACTGCTCCGTGTGTGGGCAAGTCCGTTCATTTTCAAAAGTCCCGCGGACTTTTGGCCGGCGGATTATCCGCTGGAGAAGTCCGTGCGTGTGTGGGCAAGTCCACACGCTCGGAAAGTCCAGCGGACCCAGCTGGAAAGTCCCGCGGGATTGTCCGCTGGACTAGGTCCGCCGGCAAAAGTCCGCACGTGTGTACGCGGCATTACAGGGACTGGGGGAATATAGAATATACAAATATGCAATGCAAAATAAATGCAGAAAACAATTAGATGTTAAGGTATTTTTCTCTTGAAGCAGCAACTAACTCCATACACATAATTTCAATATCAATTTTTAATCAGCACATATGATTAGAAATGATGATTGTATTATTAATATCTATAGTAATAATTTCCATTATAAATTTAAAATTTGCAAAAAAAAAAAACAGGTCTTGCACAGCCTTCTTTTCCCAAAGTCAGAGTCATCTTTGAGAAAGTCATCGCTACTCTTATTCTGCGGATCCTCGTCGTTCCACAGCTGTTGTCACACAGAATCCCACACATACAAAATACCTTTTGGTCAGTGGTGGCTGATAGTTTTTTTTTTTTTTGGGGGGGGGGGGCGGCACTAACCACTGCCCCCCTTCGGTCGCTGTCTGCTGGTCAGTCCGGCACTTACCCCATCTAGGTGGTGGGGGTTGGGTGGCGGCCTGTGGCTCCGGTGTCCTCTGTCTCCTCTCTCCTCCTCCTGCAGCTCTGGTATCCTCCAGCACAGCGGACGGTGGCGGGCTGCAGGTGTTCTCTGTCTCCTCCTCCTGAGCGTCCAATAGAATTGCCTGATGTTTTGGCCAATCAGGAAACGGGTCTCATGACCCGCTTCTTGACTGGCGGGGAGGAGATTTAGTGTGAAAATAGCAAATATTAATTTGCTATCAACAGACAACTGGGTGGGCTCTGAGCGCAGTGCTCTGCACCCCAAGCCCAACCCCTTGCTCTAATCATGTGCTTCAAACTCATGGAATCCATAGTCCGGCACCCTGTATGTAGATCAGGGGGTTGGACGCATGGATGGGGGGTAGCACCCGTGCGCCCCTAATGGACGGGCCGCCACTGGTTATATTCATTGACCGCTATAGCAAGAGGACACAGCTGAAGGAGAAGTGTGATGTGCATTGCTTTCCTGGCATCTCCATAATCTTAAAGAGGAAGTAAACTCTCGTAAAAAATGTTTTCTTTTTTTGCATCGCATACTAGCACATTATATGACACTTACCTGCAAATGAAGCCTGTGTTGTCCCCGCTGCAGGCCTCATCCATCTTTGGCCGATATCCTTCCGGGCCGCGGACACCGGCTCTTTGACTTCGGTCATGGCACTGTCTTCTGAAGAAACGGCATGGGTGGGCATTTCTTCAGAGTGCATGTGCCGATGAAATCATTGGCGCAGAATACAGTAAATATCTCCTAAACTGTGCACTTTTAGGAGATATTTACAGTACCTACTTTATAGGTAAGCCTTACCTGTACAGTTGTGCTCATAAGTTGACATACCCTGGCAGAATTTATGATTTCTTGGCCATTTTGCAGAGAATATGAATGATAACACAAAAACTTTTTTCACTCATGGTTATTGTTTAGCTGAAGCCATTTATTATCAATCAACTGTGTTTACTCTTTTTAAAATCACAACAGAAAACTACCCAAATGACCCTGATCAAAAGTTTACATGCCCCGGTTCTTAATACCGTGTATTGCCCCCTTAAACATCAATAACAGCTTGAAGTCTTTTGTGGTATTTGTTGATGAGGCTCTTTATCTTCTTAGAAGCCTCCAGTTCCTGTAAATTCTTGGGCTGTCTTGCATGAACTGCACGTTTGAGATCTCCCCAGAGTGGCTCAATGATATTAAGGTCAGGAGACTGAGATGGCCACTCCAGAACCTTCATTTTATTCTGCTGTAGCCAATGACAGGTCTACTTGGCTTTGTGTTGTGGATCATTGTCATTTTGGAATGTCCAAGTACGTCCCATGTGCAGCTTCCTGGCTGATGAATGCAAATGTTCCTCCAGTATTTTTGATAACATACTGCATTAATCTTGCCATCAATTTTGACCAAATTTCCTGTGCCTTTGTAGCTCACACATCCCCAAAACATCAGCGATCCACTGCCGTGTTTCACCGTAGGAATGGTGTACCTTTCATCATAGGCCTGACTCCTCTCCAAGTGTAGTGTTTAAAGTTGTGGCCAAAAAACTCAGTTTTGGTCTAATCACTCCAAATTACTTTGTGCCAAAAGGTTTGAGGCTTGTCTCTGCTGTTTGGCATATTGTAAGCGGGATACTTTGTGGCATTTTTGTAGTAATGGCTTTCTTCTGGCGACTCGACCATGCAGCCCATCTTTCTTCAAGTGCCTCCTTATTGTGCATCTTGAAACAGCCACACCATATGTTTTCATCTGAACTTTCACCTGAACTTATTTGTGGGTTTTTCTTTGCATTCCGAACAATTTTCCTGGCAGTTGTGGCTGAAATTTTAGTTGGTCTACCTGACCGTGGTTTGGTTTCAACAGAACCCCTCATTTTCCACTTCTTGATTAGAGTTTGAACACTGCTGATTGGCATTCTCAATTCCTTGGATAACTTTTTATATCCCTTTCCTGTTTTATACAGTTCAACTACCTTTTCCCGCAGATCCTTTGACAATTCTTACATAGTCACATAGTTAGTCAGGTTGAAAAAAGACCATCTAGTTCAACCATAAAAAAAAAAAATATATCATGGAATCCCATAATCCCATATACCCAATCCTATACCCGCAGTTGATCCAGAGGAAGGCGAAAAAAAAAAAAAAAAAAAACAGAAAAGCAGAATCCAATTTGCTACAGCAGGGGAAAAAATTCCTTCCTGGTCCCAGAGAGGCAATCGGATTTTCCCTGGATCAACTTTACCTATAAATGTTAGTACCCAGTTATATTATGTACATTTAGGAAAGAATCCAGGCCTCTCTTAAAGAACTGGCCAGAACCATCTCTGCTGGCCAGAACCATCTCTGGAGGGAGTCTATTCCACATTTTCACAGCTCTTACTGTGAAGAAACCTTTCCGTATTTGGAGATAAAATCTCTTTTCCTCTAGACATAAAGAGTGCCCCCTTGTCCTCAGTGTTGACCGTAAAAAATAAATAACTCAACACCAAGTTCACTATATGGACCCCTTATATATTTATGCATGGTGATCATATCCCCTTTTAATTTCCTCTTCTCAAGAGTGAATAAGTTCAGTTCCTCTAATCTTTCCTCATAACTTAGTCTTCCTTGCATCTTATCAGTTTAGTTGCCCTTCTTTGCACTCTCCAGTTCCGATATCCTTTTTGAGAACTGGCGCCCAAAACTGAACTGCAAATTCCCCATGACTCAGAATCCAGAAACATCAGTGCAGAACTGGATGAAAGATGTAAGGGTCTGTCAGGAGTCCAGAAACTCATTGACCTTTTATACACACACACTAATTACAAGCAAACAGATCACAGGTGAGGATGGTTACCTTTACAAGCCACGCAAACCCCTTTGTGTCAACTTGTGTGCATGTTATCAGGCCAAAATCACCAGGGTATGTAAACTTTTGATCAGGGTCATTTGGGTAGTTTCTGTTGTCATTATGATTTAACAAGAGTAAACACAGTTGATTGATAATTAATGGCTTCAGCCAAACACTAACCACAAGTAAAATACCGTATTTTCCATTCCATAAGACGCACCTTACAATAAGACGCACCTAGGTTTTAGAGGAGGAAAACAAGAAAAAAAATATTCAGAAATGGTGTACTAAAATATTTTGTATTGGCCATGAAATGCAGACTGACCATTTGCCATAAAAAAGCAGACTGACCATTTGCAATAAACGCAGACTGACCATTCGCCGTAAATGCAGAGTGACCATTGCCGTAAATGCAGAGTGACCATTGCCGTAAATGCAGAGTGACTATTGCCGTAAATGCAGAGTGACCATTGCCGTAAATGCAGAGTGACCATTGCCGTAAATGCAGAGTGACCATTGCCGTAAATGCAGAGTGACCATTGCCGTAAATGCAGAGTGACTATTGCCGTAAATGCAGAGTGACCATTACCATAAATGCAGAGTGATATGCAGAGTGACCATTGCCGTAAATGCAGACTGATGTTATCTCATCTGCCTGACAGAAGACAGAGCAGCCCGAGCGGCCGAATGCTCTGTCTCCTGTCTCAGGCCCAGCCGGGAGATCACCTGGCGACCACGGGGGGTACGGATGTCTGTCCCCCTCTCTCCTGTTTCTCTTCTGGTGGTGACGGCGGGGAATGTTGCCATTGCTGAGCAAGCGGCGGCGGGGGGGGTCAAAATTGCTACATGCTTGCTGGGGGCTGCAGTGTGAGGGACGTAAAACTTTCAAGGTGGTTTAACATTTTATTCAAAGGGCATCTAATTCCCATTAGGGACTGAAAATAATGACAAGTTACAGCATGTTATGTTTGTCTGTGTTGCTGGTATGATCAAAATATTTTGAATAACTATTAAATTGTATGTAAACCCTAGCAATGTATTTCTCTTATTTGCTCCCTTTCGATGTGTTAAATATACAACCAAAAGCTTTTTGTTTCATTCATTTGTAAAGTTCAAAAAATGCCTGTGGATCTTGTCTGAAATCTTGTGAGCTCGTAACTTCCTGTGCCCTCTGCCTGTGCTGACTCATATCAGCTGCATTGTTCTTAGCCATTTCTAAGAATTACAGGACCACGCGCCTCTATATTATAGACAATAGCAGAAGGGATGAGTCCTGTAGTCCTATCCTCTTTCTGTTGGGATGTCCTGATAAAGTAGTTAAGTAAATTAATAAACAGACACTCACCCATCCCAGGATGCAGCGCTGTACTCACCCAACCTGTTTTTTCACTGATCTTCGTTCCCCAGCATCTTAACTGTGGGCATCAGGCTGTGACAGCTTGTGGCTTCACAGCCAGCTTCCGGGCTGTGCAATGTGAATGGTCCTGCAGGGGAGGGCGAAGGTTTGAGAACATCTGCCTAGCCATTTCAAGCATAAATAGGAGCAGTACCTGTCAAAACCAGGTGCCCACAGCCCCCCAAAAATGTGGCAAATGTTAAAGAGGAGTGGGGGAGGAGGTCTTTAAAGCAGAACTTACCATTTTGAGTGTAACAGTCTTTTTGGGGGTTTAAATATGCTTTAATGCAGAACTGCCAAAAATGTTTTTCCATGTCCTTGCTGCTGATCTACCTTCACCAACTTTGCCATTCATGTTCTTCTGAGCTCTGTAGTTCCTATGCAATAGACTGCTGAAAAAACTTGATTGCCTGCTGACATCTTGTTTGTAAGACCGCTGGCTTCTATCCCTATCCTAAGCTCAGACAGCGGTCTGACACACCCCGTTGTAGTCCTCTGAAAGAACAGGGAGGAAGCAGACATGTTATGGGCGGAAGGGGTCTCAGCCCCCGGTCTGTGCCGCCCACAGAGGAGGTGTCCTTCTCCTCTGCTCCTGCCAAAAATCTCCCACCCCCTCCTCTCCCAGTGTCAGGTATTGTTATGAGAACACTGATGGCTGATCTCCCCCCCCCCCCCCCCCCGCTGTTATAAGAACAGTGTGCTGTCAATCATAACAGAGGGGGACGGAGCATCAGTGATCTGTGTTCACACTACCTGACATTACCTGACACAGCGGGAGATCCCCACTGTGTCATACAAGAGATTTCGGATAATGATCCCGGCTTTACACTGGTGGTCCCTGACATGGTGGTCCCATGGCGGTCCCTGACAAACGGCACTGGTGGTCTCTGACAAATGGCACTGGTGGTCCCTGGCACGGTAGTTCCTGACAAGCGGCACTGGTGGCCCTGGCATGGTGGTCCCTGACATTCACCACTGGTGGTCCCTGACAAGCAGCATTGGTGGTCCCTGACAAGCAGCACTGGTGGTCCATGACATGGTGGTCCCTGACAAGCGGCACTGGTGGTCACTGACAAGCAACATTGGTGGTCCCTGACAAGCAGCACTGTTGGTCCATTACATGGTGGTCCCTGACAAGCGGCACTGGTGGTCCCTGACATGCGGCACTGGTGGTCCCTGACATGCGGGACTGGTGGTCCCTGACATGGTGGTCCCTGACAAGCGGCACTGGTGGTCCCTGACATTCGGCACTGGTGGACACTGATAATCTACACTGGTTTGAATTTACAAAAAATGTATTAATTTAAATGCATTCAATTAATATTATATTAATATGCATTTATATTAAAATGCTTTGTATTTATAAGGCTGTAACCGATCATACCATGTGTTATGTATGGCTTGCAGCCTGCAGAATGAGGGGTGTGATTTGTGTGAGTGGGCGCGTTCACATTTACATGTACAAGCCTAGTGTACCTCCAACAATCACTGCCATCCAAAGGAGTCATGGGAAATATAGGCTGATTATAGTTAGAGAGAGAGATGAGGATATGATGCAATCACTGTCCTAAGAGATCCTCCCTGCCAGAAAAGACAATGCATTTTTTGAATCACAAAACTGACTTCCTGAAAATTCAGTCATATCTCTTAAACGGTAAGAAATTTCACAAATGTAATAACTATTAAGTGGTGAGTGTGTGTGTGTGTGTGTACTAGTCGGGAAAATTCCCAGAGTTCTGCTTTAATATGAAGAAAAATTTATGAACATTTTGGATGTGCCTACCGTTTTCCAAAAAGACTATCATCATCAGATTCAGAGTTTCCAGACATATTTGTAGCTACACAAGTGTAAATCTACAACAAACAAAAATAAATTAATAAGTATCCATCACTGCTGCATATCACAGGAAATAAACAGTTTTGACAAAAAATATAGTTTAGTGATTATGCAAATTGAGTATCCCACTACTGGCAAACTAAACAATATAAAAGTTCTATGAACTTACTGGTGCATTCTGTTACCAGTCTAAAGTGATAGTAAGGATCACATAATAGTGGTTGTAAAATCAGGATAATAAAAAAACACTGCCATCCCCTCTGACACATAGTGCTATATCTCTTGATAAAACAGTTATTTTAAAATTTGAATTGTAAATACCTTATCTCACAGCAATAACTTTGTCAATGACATTCCTGTGCTCAATCTTTGCGATTTAAAGAATGCAGAGGCCAGCAGAGGAATGTCATGTGACCGCTGTGAGATAAGGAATATACCATTAGAGTTTTAAAAGAATGGACACCTAGTAGTTAAGATCTTGATAAAACAGAGGGGATGCAAGTTATTTTTTAAAGGCATTTCAAGAGACACTGAAGAGCAGTAGGGGGAGGGGCTGGAGAAGATCGCCCTTACACACAGGCATCGGAATTGACGGGAAGAGAGGGAGGGGAGAGACAGAGAAGAGAGAGCAGACAGCGTGATGACAGAGGCACGTAATCTGACCACGGTACCCTGGATCAGGAGCCCTGATTATCGTGGTCAGCAAAGACACAGGAACAGACAATAAAAGGTGCTAATATGGCGTACAAGGCATGTAGCTCAGAAAATGTATATAGGGAGTGACAAGTGGTGGGGAAATGGGGGAAAGGGGATAATGTATATAAGTATTAGTAACAAGAATTTACATATTAGTCCATGTGCTGATGCTAGTAAAGTAAAAAATGCTGAGCATTAAAAGGCAGCCAGTCCATGCAAGCAAGAAGAAGATCTGGAACATAAAAAGAGAAAGAGAGACGGTGCCCTCTAAGTGCAGCAATGTTAAAATAAATTTATTACAAATGAATTAAGAACACTCACAAAGGAGATGAATCAACATCTCCTTTGTGAGTGTTCTTAAAGTGGAGT
Source organism: Lithobates sylvaticus (assembly GCA_028564925.1). NCBI lineage: Eukaryota > Metazoa > Chordata > Amphibia > Anura > Ranidae > Lithobates > Lithobates sylvaticus. The sequence continues at coordinate 345,813,122 of CM053027.1, read as the reverse complement.
GCCCACAAAAAAAAAAAAATTAAAAGTCAGCAGCTACAAATACTGCAGCTGCTGACTTTTAATAATCGGACACTTACCTGTCCCGGGGTCCAGCGATGCGGGGGAACAAGACCCCCCTCGTTCCCCGCTCCGCTCGCGGCGCCGGCATTCTTAATGTGGGAACCCGGCTGTGGCTTCACAGCCGGGCACCCACTGTGCATGCGCGAGCGGCGCCGTGCGCCGTGATTCGATGCTCACTCATCTGGGACACATAACAGGTCCCAGATGACTGTGCGGCGCCTAGGGGAAGTGACGTTTAGCCCGGGCAATGAAGGTGGCAGACTACGAGGGACCCCCTAGCAACAGGCATTTAAAGGTGAGTAAAAAAAAAAAATTTTCCAATTATTTTATTTATTTATTTTTTTTTTGGATTTTTAAGCCACATTTTTTTTTTGGTGGGCACTCCACTTTAATTCATTTGTAATAAATTTATTTTAACATTGCTGCACTTAGAGGGCGCCGTCTTTCTCTTTATGGACACAGGAACAGGCAGGATCAGCCAGGTATTTCACATCATACAAAAAGGGACGAATGACATGGCACAAGTACTGTGCTATTTACCATGCAGGATATATATAATTTTTTGGGGGTTTACAAACGCTTTCACACTTGGGACAGCAAACTTGCATGACAAGTCGTACACCACGATTTTCAATTAAAACCATTCATATCTGTGAGACTTCAAAGTAGTTCCTGCACTACTTTGGTCCGATGAAACTTGAGGTCGATAGACCCCAAGATTACACAGGCATTGCTTCAAGACGCATCGAGTTTGCGTAAAAGTCTCAGCAAAAATTGCAGGAAAATGGAGGGAAAGTCACGCAACTTTCAGGTCGTACAAGTGTGAAAGGGGCCTAAAGCATATTTTACTGTACATGTTTTCATTTGACAAACAAATATGACATTGGACCCAGTGTATAAAAGTATAAATAATACAGAAGAATTCCAGGTATAGATATTTTTACATAGTTACATTGGTCTGTGGGATCCCTCCTTAAGCTGGATATCACTGTTGTAAACAACGCTACTCTAGTGACCTCCTCTTGCTTCTGGGTCCTGTGCCGTGCGCAGCTGCCCTGCTGCCTACTGTATGCAGGAGGTCAGGCGATAAGCAAAGGCACCTTTCACAGATCACTTTGCATTTTCTCATGGAATGCAAAGCGTTCCGATTGGACGATGTGGAGAGGTATGACAGTGACATCAAGTTCTCCTCCTTGTCCAATCAGAGAATACTTTGCATTTATTGAGAATATACAAAGCATTCTCTGAATGGCACTAGTGCCCAGTGGCCAACCTCTTATGTCTACAATGCAGTAGGGTTAAAATTAATTATACAACTGTTCTTCAGATATCAAAAAGCCCTAGTACCCAACCTACAGCCCTTTTGAATGTATTGTGTGGACACAGTTGCCAGTAGTCAATGTTTTCCCCTTCTAGGTGATTAATCAAGTCAGTGAAGGAAAAAAACAAAATTTTTGTATCCATCATACAAATCATGTACATGGAGTCCATTGAGGGGCACAGGAAGTCTTACATTTTCAGGTTATTCGGCCATCTACAAAAAGGAATGAACATTGGAAAACAAAAAAATAAAAAACTGTATGCCACCCCAGGTAATCCCTCCCACTCAGTAGCGGCTGGTGCTATATTTTTGGGGGGTGGGAGCGGTCATCAGCCCCGCACTTACCCCATTTAGGTCGCAGGCAGCGCTTCCTCCAAGCGCCGTCTTCACCCTGCGTCTCCTCCTCCTTTGGCTTCATGGCGGCTTCCCCTGCGTCTCCTCATCAGTTAATAGGATTGCCTTTCCTCTCGACTAATCGGGTCTGAAAACCCACTTCCTGATTGGCCGGGAGGAGAATCAGTAAGACAATAGTGAATATTAATTCTGCTTTGTGCCCCGAGCCTACCCTTTTTTTTAAGCCAATTAGAGCCTCAGGCTCTAATCATGTGCTTCCCAAAAAAAAAACCCCCAAAAAAAAAAAAAAAAAAAAAAAAACCACCCCATTGGAATCAATTTGTCCGGCGCCCTGCATGTAGATTAGGTGGCCAAATAGCCAACTGATGGGAAAGAGTGGAGCCCAATCTTTTAGATTAGTGGTCTCCAAACTGCGGCCTGCGGGCCAGATGCAGCCCTCTGCTTACTTTTTTTTGAGTGCACTTTTGCTCCCACTGATTTGAAGCACTAATCCTCCAACTCACACCACAAAGGGGACACTATTCCTCTCATGGATGCCAATGGTGGGGCACTTTTACTCCCACTGATACCAGATTACCAGATACCTATTGCTTTAGACCATAAGCTTAAAACGATGGTCTATTTGAGCTACCTAGATGGTGTAGAAGCCGGGGTACACTTACGGGGTCCATTCAAGATTACAAAAAGAAAATTAGTCTTTGATAGAAGCAGCGGTTGAGAGATAGACTCTTAAAGCACAAACTACATCCAGACAATAGAGGGAAATTTCCTTTTAGCAAACTGGAGCCTGATGAAGGGGCAGAAGGACAATGTCTCAAAGAATCCACCTTGTCCCTATGTAGAACCAGAAATCATTTCCCTGCAGGATAAGGCTGCCAGTTCTGATAGTTGCAGAGGTGATGGCTACAGGAAACATTGCCTTGTGGATGAGAATAGAGAGGTATGTTTTTAGTGGGTTCAAAACATTCAAAGGCACAGACAGAAAGATTCACAACCCAGAGTCACAAGGGAATAGATAGGGGGGGAGCTACATCAGAGACACCCTGTTTAAAAGGTCTTACTCAAGGATTGGGAGATAAACGGTCTTTGAAACAGAATAGAAATCTAGACCATAGCAGCACAAAAGCAAGATAATTTGTCCTCCTGAGAAACTCTTGGGATGGAAGTCCTAAGACACCAAAAAAAGTACACCATTAATGTTCAGTCAGTAGATTTCCTAGCTTCTAGCATTGTCCCTCAGAACTTTGGCTTTAACAGCCATGCCCTTAAAGCTAGTGTAATTTCGGCCTTTAAGTGCCACATCCCAATTATAACATATTCAAAAACTACATGGGGTGTATACACAACTGTGGCAGAATTTTTATGGCACGATTAAAGCTATAATTAAAAATCAAGAGTTTATTACAAAAGTACATTCGTTAAAATGAGGAACATTGTTAAACATATCAACCGTTCCCCAAATCAGTGGGGTTTGGTGTTCACAAAAACAAATTGTACACAATTCTTGTCAGTGATGAATTAAGCAATACAGCTATTATGGAGAACTCCCCCACACACTCAATGGGGCTGATTTACCAAGATGAATGCGCTCCGCTGGTGCATACCACAATTAGTGCGTCAGATAAATTTTTACTTGAGCGTATGAACCGGCGCACACATTAGCGCAACACAGAATATACCGGCGCACCGCGAATAGCGCACGCCGTTATCATTAACAGTCCATTCACACACGGGCAACAACTTCCAGGGTTGTGGGGTTGTGCGGGGGGGGCTTATTGGAATCAGGAAGCCCCCTTTAACAAGGGGACCCCCAGATCCCGGCCTCCCCCGTGTGAAATGGTAAGGGGGTACAAATGTACCCCTACCATTTCACCAAAAAAGGTGACAAAAGAATTAAAAATGACAGGAGACGGTCTTTGACAAGTCCTTTATTAAAGTCTTCTTTCTTCTGGTCTTCTTCCTTTCTTCCTCCATCTTCTTCCTCCGGTGTTCTCGTCCGGCATCTCCCTCCCTGGCATCTCTTCTTTATTGGGCCGGTCAGCGCAATGGGAGGCTCCCGCTGTGTGATGCTTTGCTTCTTCTGACAGGTATTATATAACGGAAGCCGGGGCCACCCGGTGACCCCGCCTCCCTCTGATGCATGGAACCGTGCGCCAGAGGGGGACGGGGTCACCGAGTGGCCCTGGCCTCCGTTATATAATACTTGTCAGCAGCAGCAAAGTATCACACAGTGGGAGCCTCCCATTGCACAGAGCGGCCCAATAAAGAAGAAGAGACGCCGTGGAGGAAGATGAAGAAGAAGAAGATGAAGAAGATGAAGAAGATTAGGAAGATTAAGAAGATGAAGAATATGAAGAAGATGAAGAAGAGTCACACAGCGGGAGCCTCCCATTGCGCGGAGCGGCCCGATGAAGAAGAAGAGGCGCGTGGAGGAAGATGCCGGACGAACACCGGAGCAAGAAGAAGCAGGAAAAAGATAAAGAAACCGAAGGATGAAGAAAGGAAGACGGAAGAAGACCAGAAGAAAGAAGACTTTAATAAAGGACTTGTCAAAGACCGTCTCCTGTCATTTTTAACTCGTCACCTTTTTTTGTGAAATGGTAGGGGTACTTTTGTACCCCCTTACCATTTCACACAGGGCGGGAGGCCGGGATCTGGGGGTCTCCTTGTTAAAGGGGGCTTCCAGATTCTGCTAAGCCCCCCGCCCGCAGACCCCCACAACCAACGGCCAGGGTTGTGGGGATGAGGCCCCCTCTTTTCCTGCGGCATGCCAGGTTGCATGCGCGGATAAGGTTCTGGTATGGATTTTGAGGGGGACCCCCACGCAATTTTTTTGGGGGCGCGGGGTTCCCCTTAATATCCATACCAGACCTGAAGGGCCTGGTATGGAATTTTGGGGGACCCCCGACGCATTTTTTTTCTTCATTTTTTTAAATTTCTCAATGCTAACTTAATGCTTAATGCTAACATGACCTGTGTTCAAATAGCCTTTAAAAAACCCAAAGAAGTGAACCTGCGCAAAAAAAAAAAGTTGAGATGTGCGCCCGTTCAACTTATGCAAATGAACCTACGTGGCTTGACATTTACTAAGATTTTGCTGGCGTAGTGAACCAGAGCACATGAACGGGCGCAAATGCTGCTCGCGCATGCGCAGTACACAAATTGACCTAGTGTAGTTACAAGTGTATTTGCAGGCGCAGCAAGCCTGCTCAGATAAAGTAATTTTCGGTTCTATTTTGGGCATATTTGTTAGTTGGACAGTCATATCTATACTTTATCACATCACCCCCATAATATTGCCACTTCCAGCTTTTTATTTTCTGAGTTAAAGAATGCTTGCGCCAGGTCTATAGCAGCGCACAGATCGCGGCCGCCATGCGCCGGCAACATTATAGTAAATGGGAAATTGCGCTGTGTTACAGGCGCAAATGCTTTGTGAATACGAAAAAGGCCGTTGCGCGGCGGCGTGCGCCGCAACTCATGGCGCAAAGGCTTGGTAAATCAGCCCCAATGTGTTTCTTGGATAGAAATCCACTTCATCCGTAGTTCTTTGGTGGAGCATGTATGAATCAACTAAAAACAAAAAAGAGGGAGTATACATAAAAAATCCAATACAGTAAACCCCCGCTATATTGCGGTTCAGTTATTGCGGTCCCGGTATATCGCGGTATTTTAATTAGGACCTGTTATACTGATATTGTGGTAATATTTTGCCATTTTCGCAGTTATGTACTCTATTTTTTACTGTACTGTACAGTTAAGACAATATTTTTGTGTTTTAAAAATCCTCTTGATCTCTCTCTCTATCTTTAATGTGTTTCTATTGCATAAAAGTGTGTTTAAAGACCTTTAAATGCTATTAAAAAATTAACAAAACATGCCTAGGGTGTATTTAAATAGGGTCTTTCTATTTCGCGGTTTTTCACTTTTCGCGGGTGGGTCCGGAACCTAACCCCAGCGATGGAGGGGGGTTTACTGTACTACATTTACAACAGCAAAAAGATTAATTTGAACTACTCATTGTTTCAATCTGTGCAAAGATTAGCTGGTAAGTGTTGCTGCTGATATAAAACAAATTAAATAGCACATATACAGTGAGGGAAAATATATTTGATCCCCTGCTGATTTTGTACGTTTGCCCACTGACAAAGAAATCAGTCTATAATTATAATGGTAATTGTATTTGAACAGTGATAGACAGAATAACAAAAATATCCAGAAAAGCGCATTTCAAAAAAGTTATAAATTGATTTGCATTTTAATGAGTGCAAATATAGTTGTATACACACACACACCTCACAAAATGGAGTACACCCCTCACATTTTTGTAAATATTTTATTACATCTTTCATGTGACAACACTGAAGAAATTACACTTTGCTAAAATGTAAAGCAGTGAGTGTACAGCACGTATAACAGTAAATTTGCTGTCCCCTCAAAATAACTCACACAGCCATTAATGTCTAAACCGCTGTCAACAAAACTGAGTTCACCCCCAAGTGAAAATGTCCAAATTGGGCCACCATTATTTTCCAGCTCTGCCTTAACCCTCTTGGGCATGGAGTTCACCAGAGCTACACAGGTTGCCACTGGAGACATGCTTGGCCAGTCTATTAGCTTTACCCCAAGCTTCTTTAGCAAGGCAGTGGTTGTCTTGGAGGTGTGTTTGGGGTCGTTTTGTTGGAATACTGCTCTGCGGCCCAGTCTCCGAAGGGAGGAGATCATGCTCTGCTTCAGTATGTCAAAGTACATGTTGGCATTCATGGTTCCCTCAATGAACTGTAGCTCCCCAGTGCCGGCAGCACTCATGCAGCCCCAGACAATGACACTCCTACCATCATGCTTCACTGTAGGCAAGACGCACTTGTCTTTGTACTCCTCACCTGGCTGCCGCCCTACACGCTTGATACCATCTGAACCAAATAAGTTTATCTTGGTCTCATCAGACCACAGGACATGGTTCCAGTAAACTATGTCCTTAGTCTGCTTGTTTTCAGAAAACTGTTTGCGGGCTTTCTTGTGCATCATCTTTAGAAGAGGCTTCCTTCTGGGACGACAGCCATGTAGATCAATTTGATGTAGTGTGCGGCGTATGGTCTGAGCACTGACAGGCTGACCCCCACCCCTTCAACCTCTGCAGCAATGCTGACAGCACTCATACGTCTATTTCCCAAAGACAACCTCTGGATATGACACTGAGTGTGTGCACTCAACTTCTTTGGTCGACCATGGCGAGGCCTGTTCTGAGTGGAACCTGTCCTGTTAAACCGCTGTATGATCTTGGCCACCGTGCTGCAGCTCAGTTTCAAGGTCTTGGCAATCTTCTTATAGCCTAGGCCATCTTTATGTAGAGCAACAATTCATTTTTCAGATCCTCAGAGTTTTTTGCCATGAGGTGCCATGTTGAACTTCCAGTGACCAGTATGAGAGCGATAACATGAAATTTAACACACCTGCTCCCCATTCACATCTGAGACCTTGTAACACTAATGCCCCGTACACACGATCGGATTTTCCGACAACAAATGTCGGATGCGAGCTTGTTGGCAGGAAGTCTGACCGTGTGTATGCTGCATTGAACATTTGTTGTCAGACTTTCCGCCAACAAATGTTGGCTAGCAGGTTCTCAAATTTTCCGCCAACAAATGTTTGTTGTCGGACTTTCCGATCGTGTGTACACAAGTCCGTCAGACAAAAGTCCACGCATGCTCAGAATCTCTGGACAGAGACCAGCATCAGAAATCTACAAAAAAATATGGCACCAACATCCCTTTAGAAATAGAAAGACAATTTTTGGAGATATGCGACTTTATGGGTACATTTAAACACAAGAATCATTCAAGAGTGTATGTAAAAATATATACAAAATCTATTATAAAATGAATAATATAAAACCAATGCACACAATACAGTCATAGATGTGTGCAAACATCCTATTATCGACAATAATTTACTGTACTTGCATTCATGTTTTCATTACATTCATATATTCAACATGTTTCGCCATACGGCTTCTTCAGGAAAGAACGTGAAAATTTGTTTATTAACCACTTGTAACTCATATGACGTGCTTGACTTTGAGTGGTGATATCTAAATGATGCGTGCAGCTATTGGCATCATTCAGATATCATTCTTTCCGGCCGGCGATTCTGTGCACCATAAGAATGATCATAGCGGCAGTTCCGCCGCCTGATCGTTCTTATAGGCAGCGGGAGGGGACGTTCCCCCCTCCCGCCGCCATCCGGTGCTTCTCCGGGCTCTCCCGTGCCATCGGGGGCCCGGAGAAAGAATCGCTTGCCGCCGGATGACGAGCATAGAGATTTCCGGTGACCAGATGGTCACCAGTCATCTCTATGACCGTCGGAGGCCCCGGCGCGACTTTATGACGTCACACCCGGTACCCGGAAGTAAACAAAGCCGCGATCGCGGCTGTCAGCATGAGATCGGGAAATTTTTTTTTACCGATCTCATGCTTTCCAGCCTGGAGGAGAGATGTGGGGTCTTATTGACCCCACATCTCTCCATAAAGAGGACCTGTCACATACATTCCTATTTTTATTTTTAAAAAGTGTAAAAATAAAAAAAATTAAGTAAAAAAAAAAAAAAATAAATAAAAAAAAAAAATTAAAACGCCCCTGTCCCCTGTAGCTCGCGATCAGAAGCTAACGCACACGCAAGTCCCGCCCGCATATGTAAACGCTGCTCAAACCACACATGTGAGGTATCGCCGCGTGCGTTAGAGCGCGTGCAACAATTCTAGCACTAGACCTCCTCTGTAACTCTAAACTGGTAACCAGTAAAAAATATTAAAGCGTCGCCTATGGAGATTATTAAGTACCGAAGTTTGGCGCCATTCCACGGTTGTGCGCAATTTTAAAGCGTGACATGTTTGGTATCTATTTACTCGGCGTAACATCATCTTTCATATTATATAAAAAAATTGGGCTAACTTTACTGTTTTGTTATTTTTTAATTCATGAAACCGTTTTTTTTTTTTTTCAAAAAAAAAGGCGTTTGAAAAATTATTGCGCAAATACCGTGTGAGATAAAAAGTTGCAATGACCGCCATTTTATTCCCTAGGGTGTCTGCTAAAAAAAACGTACTCAATGTTTGGGGGTTCTGAGTAATTTTCTAGCAAAAAAATGATGATGTTTACATGAAGGAAAATAGGCCAAAATAGGCCTGGTAAGCAAGTGGTTAAATATCAAGGCCTATAGACAGACAACTATAAATATGCACAAAAAAGAAAAATAAAGGAAACAAAAATTAGTACATCAAAAACTAACATCATATATTGTATTATGTATGTTTATATGGCTACAGTTGTACACATGACAAGTATCACCCAATAAAAAGTTAGCTCCTACCTCATATTTTGAGTGTGGGAGCCTGCAAAGAATAATAAAAAAAGAAAAAAAAAAAAAAATGGGGAGTGGTATCACTCAATGCAGTGCATCCGCACAGCCAATGACGCCCTGTAGTTGCTGGGTCTACCATAGGGAGGGGTGTAGCACGTTATGATGAAGAGCAATTCCCCAAAAGATCTGCCAATACACAATGGTCACAACAAATTATGCTGGATAATATTGAGATATGTAAAAGCAAGGCAGACTTGTAAATATATGCTTAACTCACTCATATTCGATTTCTCATCAAAAGTAATCTATGCTGCGAGTCAAGATTGCTGACAGGTAACACCAGACACCTAACAGCCTAGATATCCACTACATGGATCTAAGGGTACATAGGAATAAAAGAGAGAGAGTGGAGAAAGAACCCCATTGTCACACAACATTCACAATGCAGAAAGACCTATTGTAATGCTTGATTCAATACATAAAAGAACTTGCCTCAATGTTAAATCGATGTAGCCCACCCATGGGCCAAATAATGTTCCAATCAGCAAAAAAAAAGACGAAGGGAAAAAAAAACCCTCACACCAACCGGTGTCTACACCTGTTGAAGAGAGACACAGTGAGAGTGTAAAGCCCCATACACACTATCAGATTATCTGCAGACTTTTGTCTTCAGATTTACCAAAACCATGCAGTGCAAGGGCCTGCCTGATTGCATACAAATTGAAAATCTTAAGGTTGGACCTCATATTATATGGTTTTGGTAAATCTGAAGACAAAAGTCTGCAGATAATCTGATAGTGTGTATGGGGCTTTATTTACACTGCTACTGCTCACTATATCAAGTGAAGGATCTTCTCCAACCTTTCTCCAAGCCTGTAGTATCTGTTGCTCTGTCACTGTCAGCGCACGGCTCCCAGGGATCCCAACAAAGTAGCCACTGCCACGTGGGTCCTGAAATACCCCCATTGCGTCAGAGTGCGGGGCATGACATCACACTGAAATGATGCAAAAAGAGGGGGGGGGGGCACGGGGCACAGAATTCCTGAAGCCAAAGCCACACCCTGTGCACTGGACAATCCCAACACCCACAAAGGGTGTCCAAGTGAAGACGCCCATGGGGGTGGAGACCAAAGGCTGACACCTCCAAATGTGGATAGGGCGTCATCCAAGCACACCATACAGTATGGAACCGGAAAGCCATACCACAGGGGGCACCTCAAGGCGGGCGTACACAGAAAGACCCCGCATGATGATCGGGGTGATTCCGTGGACACCCTCCGGCGTCCATACAGGGACCCAAAGCAAAAAGGGAAATGGGCGGCATCGATGCAGAGCAGAGACAGACAGAGCCCTCTTGTGGAAAATAAAAGGAAGGATGTATGGGAATCTTGCCAAATGGACAGCCATATACAATTACACAAATTCAAAAACATTAAACGCAATAAATTTACAAGGGTAAAGCCCATGACAATAATAAAAGGAGCAAAAAAAAAGAGAAATATACAATACACAATACAGACAATATATTAACTTTACCTCTGCACAGAGTGAACAGAAATAATAGACACGGCAGCAGTTATGAGGGCCAGATACCGGCAATCACATCTCAAGGAGGGGAGGGAGAGGGAGATGGCAGGGGACACAAGCGAGAGGCAGTACCAATCATCAAGAGAGTAAAAAAAAAACAATTTACCAAAAGGGGTTTGAAACTGATTCCCTCATTCAAACCAGGGTGTCGGGTCTCTTGTAACAAATAAATCCACCTGGTTTCTAGTTGTAGGAGTTTCTCATTTGTCACCCCCATGTTCATGATGGGGCATGTGTTCAAGACTAAAGAAGGCAATAGGAGTTGAGATTGAAATTATGATATAATCCTACATGCCTACTAATAGGCGTTTCCTCTTTGCGTTTAGAGATTTGGGAGACTTATTTACAATAGGCAAATCCACTTTGCACTACAAGTGCAAACTACAAGTGTAAAGTGCACTTGAAATTGCACTGAAAGTGCATTTGGAAGTGCAGTCACTGTAAATCTGAGGGGTAGATCTGAAATGAGGGGAAGCTCTTCTGATTTTATCATCCAATCATGTGCAAGCTAAAATGCATTTTTTTTATATTCCTTGCATGTCCCCCTCGGATCTACGGCAACTGCACTTCCAAGTGCATTTGCAGTGCAATTTCAAGTGCACTTGTAGTTTGCACTTGCAAAGTGGATTTGCCTTTCGTAAATAACCCCCATGGTCCCTAATCATGCAAAAAAAAAAAAAGAAGAGGGCGCTTCGTTTTGCCCATTTATATTGGCAGATCTTTTGGGGAATTGCTCTTCATCATAACGTGCTACACCCCTCCCTACAGGAGACCCAGCAACTACAGGGCGTCATTGGCTGCATGGATGCACTGCATTGAGCAATACCACTCCCCATTTTCATTTTTTTATTTTTATTCTTTTTTGCAGGCTCCCACTCAAAATATGAGGTAGGAGCTAACTTTTTATTGGGTGATACTTGTCATGTGTACAATTGTTATACAAGCTGTACACTCACTACTTTACATTGTAGCAAAGTGTCATTTCTTCAGTGTTGTCACATGAAAAGATATGATAAAATAAATTATATATATATTATATACTACTAACTAACTATAGCAAGTGGGATCTTTTGAGCTAGTATGTGTTGCTGCTTATATAAAATTTAAAGAACACCCACATAGATAAAGTGGGGAAAATATTTATTTGATCCCCTGCATATTTTATAAGTTTGCCTATATACAAAGAGATGAAGGGTCTATAATGCTGATCATAGGTGTATTTTAAATGAGACAGAATTTCAACCAAAAATCCAGAAGAAAAACACCATGATACAAATGTTATAAATGGAGTTGCAGTTCAGTGTGTAAAATAAGTATTTGATCCCCAAGCAAAACATGACTTAGTAGTTGGTGGAGAAACCCTTGTTGGCATGCACAGAGGTAAGACGTTTCTTGTAGTTGGTTACAAGCTTTGTACACATCTCAGGAGGGATTTTGGTCCACTCTACAGATCTTCTCTAAATCCTTAAGGTTTCTTAGCTGTTGCTTAGCAACTCGAAGGTTGAGCTCCCTCTATACATTTTCTATAGGATTAAGTTCTGGAGACTGGCTAGGCCACTCATGACAATGATGGAAAACATAACGCCAAAGCAACAAAAGAGTGGCTCAAGAAGCACATTAAGGTCATGGAGTGGCCTAGCCAGTCTTCAGACCTTAATCCTATAGAAAATCTATGGAGGGAGCTGAAACTTCGAATTGCCAAGCAACACGCCAAGAAACCTTAAGGTTTCTTGGTTTGTGGGTCTGTCTGCCTTTAGTTTTGCCTTCAGCAAGTGAAATGCATGCTCAATTGGGTTGAGATCAGGTGATTGACTCGGCCATTGCAGAATATTCCACTTCTTTTGCTCCAAAAGCTCCTGAGTTGTTTTTTCAGTGTATTTTGGATCATTGTCCATCTGTACTGTGAAGCGCCGTCCAAATCAACTTTGCTGCATTTGGCTGAATCTGGGCTGACAGTATCTCTAAACACTGCAGAATTCATCGCGCTGCTTCTGTCTTCTGTCACATCATCAATAAACACCAATATCCCAGTGCCACTGGAAGCCATGCATGCCCATGCCATCACACTGCCTTCACAGTGTTTTACAGAAGACATTGTGTGCTTTGGATCATGAGCTGTTCCAAGCCTTTTCCATACTTTTTTATTCTTTTCATTCTGGTACAGATTAATCTTAGTTTCATCCGTCCAAAGAATGATTTTCCAGAACTGGTATGGCTTTTTTTTTTTTTAGATGCTTTTTGGCAAAGTCTAATCTGGCTTTTCTTAATCTTTTCTATTCTTCAGGCTTATGAATGGTTTGCACCTTGCGGAGAACCCTCTGTATTTGCTCTCGTGAAGTCTTCTCTTGATTGTAGATTTTGACAATGATATACCCATCTCCTGGAGAATGTCCTTGACCTGTATGGATGTTGTGAATGGGTTTTTCTTTACCATACAGAGGATCCTGCGATCATCCACCACTGTTGTCTTTCGTGGACATCCAGGCCTTTTTTTGTTGCTGAGCTCACCAGTGCGTTCTTCTTTCCTCAGAATGTGGTTGATGGTACTGAGGTCAGGCGCTACCTGTGATATGAGTAAATTAAGATGGAGTGCGTCACCTATGCGACTAGTAGTGACAGAGTCCCTGTTTGTGCTCTTATTCTACTGTATGAGCTGCTTAGATTTAGACCATAGTGCTATTAAATCCCACCAGATTCTAATGTTAATCGTGAAGATAATATGTGAAACATAGTGATAATCCACCTTATGTGACTTAGTTCAGTGTTAAAACATCTAAACCAGTATAAAAAGAAAAAAGGAAAAAAATGTTTTTGTGTTTTATATGTGTATATACACACGCACACAGGGAATAAACTTAAATGTTTGTGCCTATATCAAATGCACAATGTGAACCAGTGTTATAACACAGTGTTATATGATGTGCACATTTAATGAAAAAGTGAGAGAATATATATATTTCATATATGGTGATATTACATATATTAATCACCATATACTTGAAAGGTTCCTGTCCCTCTCTGAACTATAAGCGGTGGGTTAAAGTGTATCCGCGTATATTATACCTATACAGATATATTATTCCATGGGAAAAAATAAAAAACATGTCAGTATATATCCATAGACAACTGAAACATGTGTGCTTGAAAAATAGAGAAAATTATTATATATAACGACCACAAAGCAAATGTAATTCCTAAAACTTTTTTAACCTTATATCCCACTTCTAGTAATTTCAAAAGTGTAGGAAATGCAGTCTGAACGCAGATCAGATATAAGCAGTATGCAAATTGCACTGGTAAGTATTTAACAGTCCAAGCCTAGAAGATCCAGAAAAGGTGACAAATTGTGCTCGTACAGTTTCTTCAAGTGACTTTGGTGCTCCCCCTCAGGATTTCCCACTCACCAGCTGCCAGCACCCCTGCAGGGGTAACAAGCACGTAGAAAGGCACTCTATGGCCCACTCTGGTCTCCGGCAGGTCTTAAGTCCCAATCCTGTTGCTCCACTTATAGGGTCTCCTTGGTAGTATGCAGACACTTAAATATCTTGCAGTATTTTGGTGGAGTCCTCATAGAGGGAAAAATAAAAAGACCCCCATAGTGCAGTAGTATGCCAAAAAAGACTAATTTTATTAAAAAGCGATATTAAAACTTGTTTTACAGAAATTATATATATATATATATATATATATATATATATTTATATATATATATATATATATATATTTATATATATATATATATATATATATATATATATATATATATATATATATATATATATAAATATATCAAACTGCAAATAAAAAATATAGACATAAAAAAATGTGTTGCCGAAGGCACCTGCTAAGTAGCACCACGCAGGGGAAAAAACAAACAAATTCCCTGCTTACAGGGCTTAACGGCACACACTTTCACGTCCTACGGTCGGAAGCTAACAGCTGTGGGCAAACGGCTTGCGTGCCACCTGCGCTCCACCAGCTCGTACTTCCTGGATATGACGTGATTGCGTAATTGCGTGGTTACGTCGGACGCGTTTCGTCATAAGACGTCCTCAGCGACGGTACCACGCAGTTACGCCTGACGCTATATATAGGCGGCCACGCACAACAAAGACCGCCCCTAATAACCCGGGACAACAAATAGAAAGCCTTACAGTATACACACGGATCAAACCATCCTGATCAGGACCAGTACCAAACTGTAGAACAGACCCCTCCTAATGTTGCGGCTATCTCTCTGATGGATTTGTTTTTGAAGGCTTACAATGGCCTGTTATACTTGCACAGATCCTTCGAACGCATGATGTAGGTTCAAAGCAATAGATTCCAAATGCAAATACCACACTTAGCCCCCATACACACGCGCGGATTATCCGAGGACCAGGTCGGTCGGATCCTGTCCGTCGTACTTTGTCCGATGTTGGTGTTGCGTACACACGGTCGGACAACGTTGTCGGAATTTCCGGTCTGCAAGAACGTCGTGACGTAAGTCCTCTTCCACAAGACTAGAAAAGGGAAGTTCAGCACCACGTCAGGCACCCGTTGGGCTCCTTCTGCTGATCCCGTGTTTATCGCGAGTTAGTTGAAGTTTGGGGACTTACGATTCGCGCTTCTCAGTTTTCTGACTCAGATCGTTACTGCTCTTCAGTTTGTGCTTGTCGTGCGTATCTGTTTATTAGTGCGTGTAGTCAGTTCGCATTTGTTGGTCATTGCGGCCTATATCTTGATATAGGACGCTTTGATTTGCACTGCTTATTGTCTGCTCGTTTCTGGTATTCATTTCGTTCTTTCAGGCCTTGCTGTTTATCGGTGCTTTCTGTTTGTCCTTTCTGACCAGCCGACCGTTTGTGAGCGATGTTTCCCGTACGTACTCGTCGCCGAGTTCGTGCTGTACGCGGAATTGGTGTCGGGCTTTTAGCTTTGAGCCAAGACCCGTCCATGAACAGAGTGACGAGGAGTATGTGGACCAAGAATTGGTTGCTTCAGCGTGATCAGTTCTCGCACATGCCTTTGCTTCGTGAGATCCGGGAGAATAATCCTGATGATTTCAGGAACTTTCTCCGGATGACGGACCCCGTGTTTCACCGTCTTTTGGCTTTGCTGACCCCTTTTATCAGCCGGCAGGATACCTGCATGAGACAAGCCATCACTCCGGAGCAGAGGCTTGTTGCTACGTTGAGGTACATGGCGACAGGGAGAAGCCTTCAGGATTTGAAGTTCTCTTCAGGTATCTCTCCCCAGGCCCTGGGAATCATTATTCCAGAGACCTGTTCTGCCATCATCCAGGTCCTGCAGGAGGACTATATTAAGGTAACATTTCTCCTTTACTATTCCCTTCTATGTATGCTCTGTTTGCTAATGTCTTCTATTTTTGACCTCCTTCCCTAATTACCATGATTGCAATATGCTCTAATATGCTGTGCCACTTTTCTCCTTCATGCATTTTTCCCTTCACTTACCTCCCCAGCATGCTCTTCTGACCCAATAGACACCTATGGCCTAGTCACTTAAGTAATGTATTTTGTCTGCAAAAATGTTTGCTGTGTGTTTTACTTCATGTAGAGCCCCTTTTATTTTTTTATTTTTTGTGGATGGGGGGGCAAACTCATTAGGAACCCCCTCCCCCAACTGCTCTGTCAGATGGTACCAATCCTCTATCTGTTGGCTTTCCCAAGGTTGATACACACTATATACCTACCTCTTTATAGTGGGCATCTTTAGTGATGAATTCAGCAAAGCATGTAGTGCAAGGGGCTGCCTCCATACTTTCCATTTCCTCTTTTTTTGTGTTCTTTCCCTCCTATTAGCTTGCTTGGTAATTTCAGAATGTCACAATGTGCTTTCCCTTTTTTTGGGAGGGGGTTTGAAATGTTATTTTATCTTTCCTGTGGGCTGCCAATAGTGTTAAGTACAGAGGGTCTGGCCAAACTAGCACACATTCTTCAGCCATTTGGCAATCAATGAAGTGCAGAGGGTTACCTGTCCAACCCCCCCCCCCCCCAAACCCTAGTTATTGCCAATGGCCCATCAGAAGTGGGGGTATTGATGGGGGGTGAGTAATCTGCGAAGGGGACCCTCTACTTTTCTATGCAAATACTTTCCAGCCTAAAATGTTAAAGTATGCTCTTGTTCCAAGATGTTGATTGTGTAATCTGCTTGCAATGTTTATGTGCAAAGTGACTAATTTTTTTTTTTTTTTTTCACTCCACAGTTCCCTTCCACGCCACAGGAATGGCAGACTGTGGCCTCCCACTTTGCCAGCCGTTGGGACTTTCCTAACTGCGGAGGGGCAATTGATGGGAAACACGTCCGCATCGTCCCACCGCCCAACTCGGGGTCCTACTATTATAATTATAAGGGGTTTAATAGTGTAGTGATGTTGGCGGTGGTGTCGGCGACATACGAGTTTTTGGATGTGGACGTGGGGATGAACGGCCGGATCTCGGATGGTGGTGCCATTGCGCACACGGAGTTCTACTGGCGTCTCCAAAGTGGCAGTCTGTGCTTGCCACCTCCAGA
The DNA here is from genome assembly GCA_028564925.1 of Lithobates sylvaticus. NCBI lineage: Eukaryota > Metazoa > Chordata > Amphibia > Anura > Ranidae > Lithobates > Lithobates sylvaticus. The sequence continues at coordinate 345,795,921 of CM053027.1, read as the reverse complement.
GGAGAATGCTGAAGGACTCCCCTTCGTCTTTGTCGCAGATGAAGCGTTTGCGTTGACTCCCCATCTGATGAGGCCTTTTCCGATGAGGACCCTCACCCCAGACCAGAGGGTCTTCAACTACAGGCTGTCCAGAGCCCGAAGAGTGGTGGAGAACACCTTTGGCATCCTGGCCAGCCGCTTCCGCCTGTTCTTGACGGCTATTAACTTGGCGGAATACAAACTGAACCACATAGTTCTTGCCTGTTGCATATTGCACAACTTTTTAAAACGACACAACAGCAACTACGTGGTGCCCGTTGGCCCAGATGTGGAGGGCCCTCCAAATGCTGACCTCACAGCCCTTCAAGTGGCACGTCCAGGCTTGCCCCCTCTAAATGCCCGCGAGCAATATATGGACTACTTTGTGGGTAGGGGGGCCATTGCTCTGCCTGACGATGTGTGAGAGGCATTTTTTAATAAATCTCTTTTTTAAACCAACCAAGGATTTCTTGTCATTTCCGTATTATTGCTTATTTGACCTTGAAATTTTTTCCCTTTAGCTTCGACAGTGGGAATGCACTTTCTGGGCAAAAGGATGTAACAGTCTCTTCTTCCCCAAAAAGATTCTTCTCATGTTGTGTGTTTGATACCTAATCTTTGGTCTAGAGAAGGTTTGTAGTGCATAACTGACAGCCAAAATACTCCATTTCCTCACCATGACAGAAATGTGTGTATTCTCAAAAATGGTGGGCTACGTGTTTTCAAACAAATCACTGTGGGTGTCATTTACATAAGTCAAATCCACTATGCTCTACAAGTGCAGTGCAAAAGTGCCCTGGAAAAGAAACTTGCAGTGCAAACTGGACTTGCCTTTAGTAAATAACACCCATTGCCCCCCAAATCCTTTACATTTGACAAACATAATGTTTTTTTGTTTTTAAATAAGGAAGCAACACATTTAGAAAATTAAAAAAGTTTACTTGCAACACATTCACAAGTGCGTTTACAAACTTCTTGCCAAAACTGACAAGATCTGGTTTATTTACAACATTGTTTACAAACATTCCGCATTTGGTAAAACCAGGCATGGAGCAAAACAGAACATAGGAACTCGAAAGATCAACTTTCTAAAATGAAGACAAGATCAGACATGACTATATGTTCAAAGTGTGTTTGATCTTGCCTTCATCACATGGGGGGTCACCCCTGGAAACTGGAAATTTAGAACATGCACACAATTTGGGTATGAAAATGGTCATTCGATGGTAAAGCACATGCCTAGAATCTTCAAAAGTGCCATTTTCCATCATGGGGATGAATGGACGTTTTTTGGGGGTGCAACCCCTTCACCACAACCACTTTAGTAGTTCGTAAAGTGGTTGCACCCCCAAAAAAACGTTGTCATTCATCCACCATGATGGGAGCTAGCACATGTGGACACAATGTGTGCATGTTAAAAATTTCACATAGTTCTTAAGTTGAAAATGTGTTCAGAAGCAGCCACAAATGTGTGTTAATTACTTGGTGCGTTTTCATATTTTTTCTAAAACATCAATGATGTTCTTCAATTTTTGTTGAACATCATTGATGTTTTGCTTTAGGTCATCTAGATCTCTATTGCAGACCATTATCTCCCGGATGAGTACGTGGGCACTCTCTGTGGTAAAGTGCGATTCTTCTTCCACAACATCCACGTCACCTAAAAACAACCAAAAAAAAAAAAAATGTCTGGGAAATGAGGCAGGCATACATTGATTAGCTTACCAGTAGCTGTGTTCTCCCACACTCACCTGTTGTGGTGACAAGTTCTCCAATTTCTATGATCTCTCCTTCCTCCTCCTCCTCCTCTGCTTCTGGTCTTTCCCCTTCTTTGGGAGGTGTTGGTTTGGTGGTTTCCTCAGACGTCACGAGTTTTCGCTCCCCTATGAGAAGGTACAAAAGGAAGATTTAGCAACACAATCTATTGAGGGCAGAAATAGGAAATGTCAAACATTGCTTGAAAGTGAGGGACAATATTTTTGTTGGGCCAGTTACAAATGACAACAACATGAATGTAGTCACTTTTTAAAGGTGCTTAACTTAGTAGCTTTTTGGTAGAAGTTTGTCTGATGGAGACCCCCCTCTAGTATCCACTGTAGCACATGTGTAGAAAAGCATAATAAAAAGTGGGTTTGGGTGTCCCAGCACTAGTGCTCTAGAGTCCAGATGGGTAATCAGCTACTGGGTGACCTCTCCTTTACATAGAATAAATTGGCTTTACATTCTTGATGACATTTCTAGTGAGAACAAACTTAATTTCCCCCCCAAAAAAAACAAACCTCGTATTATAAATGGCCGAACGATCGAGGTTGAGTACGATCAAATGGACACACACACGAACATGACAGTGGCAGAAAGATCGAGGTTGAGTACGATCGAATGCACAGACGAACATGAAAGTGGCCATTTTCTAATGTACAACTTTGTAAAAAGACAAACACATGGAGCAGTATGCAAGCAAGAAATCAAACACAAAACACAACTACTTACTTTTTTGAAGAACTCGCTTGATCTTTCTGTACTGATCGGCCTCCCTCAGTTTCAGGTCTGACCAGCGTTTCCTCAGTTGCTCCTTGGATCGTACCTCAAAATGATTGTACAGCCTCCTTACAACTTTAGACATGATCTTGGCCTTGCGGACATTGGGGTTGAGGTAAGGCCCATACTTCCCATCATAGTCGCTCCTCTTTAATATGTCCACCATCTCCAACATTTCTCCAAATGACATATTGGAGGCCTTGAATTTCAGGCTCCGGGATCGGGACGTTTCTGCCTCCGGCCTTTCCTCGTCCTCCTCCTCGTTGGTGGGATATTTGGTGCGCACCTGCTGTGTCCCCGCCATGTGCTCTCCCCACTGCGCCGTAAAGAGAAGGGGTGGGGAATAGACGAGAAAGATCGTCAGGGGCGGGCGGAGTTTCACGCATGCGCACTGTATATAAAACGTCACACGCCTGTGTCGTAGCCACGATCTGTGAGACGAGGGGAGAGAAAGCTCACGCACGAGACGATCGCTATAACGAAGGTACAATTTGACGTTGGTACATAACTAGCCTAGACTGATTAGACCTTGAGGCTTCTTTCTGGAGAAGATTAGGAGAGTTTTGCCGGACACTATTTATAGTGTTTTGTGTGGTGTTGTGTCTTGCAGAGATTATGCAGGGATTCAACGACATGAGTTTTCTCCCCCTGTTCATTGAGAAATACAGGGAAATTCCCCTTTTATGGCAGGCCAAACACCCCCATTACGGCAACAAACCAATGAGGTACGCAGCCCTGCTGGAACTTGTGGAATTTGTAAAGCCAAGGTTCCCCACGGCAACTGTTGGTGATTTAAGAAAGAAAATTGGCAGCCTGAGGAGTGCGTATATCAGGGAGCGCAAGAAGGTCCTGAAGTCCCAAGAATCTAGAGCTGCAGCAGATGAGGTCTATGTCCCCAAGCTCTAGTACTATGACAGTCTCCATTTTCTCAAAGACCAGACTGATGTCATGGAGCCACTCTCGCCTCCTCCTTCCACGCTTCCTTGCGCACAGGCCACCCCTGATGAGGCTTCCGAGGAGCAACCTGGGCCTTCCAGTCTGGAAGATGTGCAGGAGCCCAGCTTGAGCCAGGTCTAGTAGTTTGGGAACCATTTTTGTGAAAAAGGAATGATGTTCACTGAATTCAGGATCCCCAATTGCTTATTTACTAACGTGTTTGACATATCAACTGACAGTAGTGTTGGAGACATTTGGGGCCAGAATATAAACTGCAGGGCTGAGAATTGTATGGTTTTAGATTTGTAAACATTTTGCAACAGTCACTAGATGAAAATTGTGTGTGTTTGATGAACAAATAACTGAAACTATGTCCCTTTTTCATACACAGGAAGACCTCAGCCAGGAGGAGGCTGTGGAATGTGGCAGTCAGGAGGAGGAAGGGGTTAGTGGCAGCCAAGAGGTGGGTAGTGGCAGCCAAGAGGGGGGTAGGCCTCGGAGCCTGACTGACTCCCAAATCCCTCCGCCTTCCCTACAAAAGGGCGAGAAGGGGGGGGTGAGGCGGGAGAGTCAGCGCTCGGTGGTTGTCACGAAAATGATGGGTATGGAGGTGCGGCAACGCAACATGTGTGAGGGTGTCATCCTCAAGGTCCTAAATAAGGGTATGGCTGGGGAGATGACCCCACTCACACATGTTTGCCATAGTGACCATGCTCCGCCTCCTCCTCCTCCTTCTGCCACCCCACCAGCACCACAGCCACAGCGTGCAAGGAAGCGTGGAAGGAAGACAAGAGAGTGACGACCTGGATTCAGTCTGGTCTGAGAGAAGATGGAGCCTCTCGTAGTACCAGAGCCTGGGGACCTAGATGGCATCTGCTGCAGTTCCGGATGTTTTGGACTTCAGGACCAGATAGCACTCCCCTTAAGATACGTACTCCTCAGGCCCCCAATTTTAGAGACTTTTAAAATGATGGTTGCCGTGGGGGTCCAAGGCTTTGCAAATTCCCCAAGTTTCTTCATCGCTGCGTTCCTCTTTGGTTTGTTGCTGAGACCTAAATAAAGGTATTTTTGATTTGAAAAAAACATTGCCTATTGTGTTTTACTTTTCTACAATGACAGTTTATTTGTGAGTAGGCTGGTACATTTCACTAATCATAAAGTAGAATTAACAAGGGGCACCAACAACAAACAAACTCCTAGTACATTTTTGCAACAAATAGAAATGTTAATAATGTTGTTTTGCTAAGTTGAGACACACAACCCCCCTCAAAAAAAAACAAAAACATCTCCTTAAAATATGTTTTCAAAAAAAAAAAAATTAGAAATCATCCCAAAAATATAACAAAGATTCTTTTACGATCTGAGTAAAAATAAACATGTAGTCTAGAAATCATGAAAAGTAATAAAGAACTAAGTTTGTGAGAAGTGCGGGTGAATAGGAGCAGCTAAAACATGTCATTCTTCTTGCATTGTAAAGAAAAAGAGAATGCGCTGCATTAAAGACATTTTAACATTGCAGCGTGACGAATGTGCTGTGTCGATTAGGAAAGGTAGTTTTACCTGACCGAGCGCTTCCGTCACAGAATTTCTTCTGAGCATGCGTAGCACTTTGTCCGTCAGACTACGCTACACACGATCGGATTTGGTGTGATCGGACCTTGTTGTCAAAAAATCTATCCAGCAGGATATAGGACTTTGTCCGTCGGACAATCCGACGTACACTGTCCGATGGTGCCTACACACGGTCAGATTTTTCGACAACATTGTCCGATAGGACAGAATCCATGCGAAAATCCGACCGTGTGTATGGGGCTTAAGAATCAACTCCAGACCTTTTACCTGCTTAATTGATGAAGAAATAATAAAAGGAGTAGCCCACACCTGGCCATGAAACTGCTTTTGATTCAATTGTCCAATTACTTTTGGTCCCTTGAAAAAGGGGGATGGCTATTCTTAAGAGCTGTAATTCCTAAACCCTTCCTTCGATTTGGATGTACATACCCTCAAATTAAACCCGAGAGGGTGCACTTTCAGCCCATATCCATATATATATATATATAACTATAGCTTGAATATGATTTAGTAAATACCTAAAAAAAAAAAAAAAAAAATTGTGTCTGTGTCCAAATAATATATACACACACACACATACATATACACACACACACACAGTAGCTCACAGCTGTGAGTAAACCTCTATATGTGACAACACTGAAGAACTGTCTCTTTGCTAAAATGTAAAGTAGTGAGTGTACAGCGTGTATAACTAAAAAAATTAGCTGTCCCCTCAAAACTTAACACAGCCATTAATGTCTAAACCGCTGGCAACAAAAGTGAGTACACCCTAAGTGAAAATTTCCAAATTGGGCCCAAAGTGTCAATATTTTGTGTAGCCACCATTATTTTCCAGCATTGCCTTAACCCTCTTGGGCATGCAGTTCAACAAAGCTTCACAGGTTGCCACTGGAGTCTTCTTCCACTCCTCCATGACAACATCATGGAGCTGGTGGATGTTAGAGACCTTGCGCTCCTCCACCTTCCGTTTGAGGATGCCCCACAGATCAATAGGGTTTAGGTCTGGAGACATGCTTTGCCAGTCCATCACCTTCACCCTCAGTTTCTTTAGCAAGGCAGTGGTGTGTTTGGGGTTGTTACTGCCCTGTTGCCCAGTCTCCAAAGGGAGGGGATTATGCTCTGCTTCAGTATGTTCCAGTACATGTTGGCATTCATGGTTTCCTCAATTAACTGGAGCTCCCCAGTGCCGGCAGCACTCATGCAGCCCCAAACCATGACCCTCCCGCCACCATGCTTGACTGTAGGCAAGACATACTTGTCTTTGGAATTCTCACCTGGTTGCCGCCACACACGCTTGACACCATCTGAACCAAATAAGTTTATCTTGGTCTAATCAGACAACAGGACATGGTTCCAGTAATCCATGTCCTTAGTCTGCTTGTCCTCAGCAAACTGTTTTCAAGCTTTCTTGTGTATCATCTTTAGAAGAGGCTTCCTTCTGGAATGACAGCCATGCATACCAATTTGATGCAGTGTGCGGCGTATAGTCTGAGCACTGACCCCCCACCCCTTTGACCTCTGCAGCAATGCTGGCAGCACTCGTATGTCTACTTCCCAAAGACAACCTCTGGATATGATGCTGAGCATGTGCACTCAACTATTTTGGTAGACAATGACAAGGCCTGTTCTGAATGGAACCTGTCCTGTTAAACTGCTGCATGGTCTTGGCCACCGTTCTGCAGCTCAGTTTTAGGGTCTTGGCAATCTTCTTATAGCCTAGGCCATCTTTATGAAGAGCAACAATTCTTTTTTCAGATCCTCAGAGAGGATTAGCACCAAATTTAACATACCTGCTCCCCATTCACACCTGAGACTTTGTAACACTAACGAGTCACATGACACTGGGGGGGGGGGGGCTAATTGGGCCCAATTTGGACATTTTCACTTAGGGGTGTACTCACTTTTGTTGCCAGCAGTTTTGACATTAATGGCTGTGTGTTGAGTTATTTTGAGGGGACAGCAAGTTTACACTGTTATACAAGCTGTACACTCACTACTTTACATTGTAGCAAAGTGTAATTTCTTCAGTGTTGTCACATGAAAAGATGTAGTAAAATATTTACAAAAATGTGAGGGGTGTATGCACTTTTGTGAGATAGTTATATAGATATATAAAACTATTATATCTTTATCAATGGCATGCTGCTCGCCATATAATTCATTTGGTGACGTTAATCTAGGTAGTCATGATAGAATAATTTGTCGCCAGGATTGCCTCAGCCGAATGGTTTCCGGTCTACCTGGTGCCAGGGTTCAGCATGTGGTGGACCAGGTTGATAAATTATTGGGATGGGCTGGGCATGACCCAGCTGTCTTGGTCCATGTTGGAACCAACGATAGAATATATGGAAGGTGGAGGCTCCTTAACCACTTCAATACAGGGCATTTATACACCCTTCCTTCCCAGACCAATGTTTAGCTTTCAGCGCTCTCACACTTTGAATGCCAATTACTCAGTCATGCAACACTGTACCCAAACATTTTTTATATTTTTTTTCATACAAATAGAGCTTTCTTTTGGTGGTATTTAATCACCACTGGGTTTTTTATTTTTTGCGACATAAGTGAAAAAAAAAGAGCGAAAATTTTGAAAAAAAAAACAAACTTTTTTTAAGTCATTTTTGTTCGTAAATTTGGGCCAAAATTTATACTGCTACATCTCTTTGGTAAAAATAACCCAAATTAGTGGATATTATTTAGTCTCCTTGAAAGTTATAGAGTCTACAAGCTATGGTGCAAATCATTGAAAATTCATCACATCTGATTACACCTAATGCACTGACAGCCTCTCTCATTTCTTGAGGCTCTGAAATGTCAGAAAAGTACAAATACCCCCCCAAATGACCCCTTTTTGAAAAGTAGACAGTCCAAGGTATTTAGTAAGGGGAATGGTGAGTTTTTTGAAGTTGTAATTTTTTCCCACAATTCTTGGGAAAAAGAAGAAAGTTTTTTTTTTTTCTTTTTTTTTACAAAATTGTCAACAAGTTATTTCTCACACACAGCATATCCATACTTCCAATTACACCAAAATACATTCTGCAACTCCTCCCGAGTATGGCGATACCACATGTGTGGGACTTTTACACAGCCTGGCCACACAGAGAGGTCAAACATGCAGGAAGCGCCATCAGGGGTTCTAGGAGCATAAATGACACCCCAAAATACATTCTGCTACTCCTTCCAAGTATGGCAATACCACATGTGTGTGACTTTTACACAGCCTGGCCACATACAAAGGCCCAAAATGCAGGGAGAACCGTCAGGCGTTCTAGGAGCATAAAATGACACCTCTAATTTCCTAGTGACCTATTACATTTGTGAAGGCCTTGGAGCACCAGGACAATGGAATTACCCACAAAATGACCCCATTTTGGAAAACAAACACCCCAAAGTATATTCTTTGAAGCATTATGAGTCTTTTGAACGGTTATTTTTTTTACACTAGTCTTCAGAAAACGTGAAAAGAAAATGAAATTCCTTTTTTTTTTTTTAGACAAAGTTGTCCATTTATAAGATATTTTTAACACATAGCATGTATAGCGCAAAAATTACACCCCAAAAACACATTCTGCTACTCCTCCTGAGTATGGCGATACCACAGGTGACAGGTACTCAGATGGGCTGGGACAGGTACTCGGATACTCAGATGGACTGTGTACTCAGATGGGCTGTGACAGGTACTCGGATGGACTGACAGGTACTCGGATACTCAGATAGGCTGTGACAGATACTCGGGTACTCAGATGGGCTGTGACGGTTGATGACAGGTACTTTGGTGGCTGGTGACAAATCCTCTTTATTAGGGGGGGTAATCAGTGTGGTTGGTGTACACTAAGGGGTAATGAGATGTTACCGTCACCTCCTTCTTACACACGATCGGTGTGGGAGGAGGAGAACCCGGTAACATCTCGTTACCGCGGTCTGTTGACATTCTGTGACCAGCTGTGATTGGACACAGCCGGTCACGTGGTAAAGAGACAATTTCATTGGCTCTTTACTGCGATTGGGGTTGGGCTGTGTCAGGGTGACAAGCCTGGTCCCCGATCGCTACTCTGCACATGCCCTAGGGGCGTGCACGAGTGCCGTTCACAGAGGCAGTACGTGTGACACCGTGATTGGACAACGCCGGTCACGTGTACCGGGGGTGGCTCGGAGAAGCCAATCACTCAGATAGGGGATGGGCTGTGTCTGAGGGACACAGCTCATCCACGATTGCCATGCTGCGGGCCCCCGGGGGCCCGCAGGAGCGGCGAAATACCAAGGACGTCATATGACGCCCACCCAGGATGGGAGATCCCATCTGTGGTCGTCATTTGACTATGGCCTGGTATTGAAGTGGTTAAGAACCAATTTAAAGAACTAGGCTGTAAGTTGAAGGGAAGGACCTCCAATGTGATATTCTCTGAAATGTGCAACACAGAAAAGGTAGGGGGTGATTAGAGAGAGAGCTGAATGCATGGCTAAAAAGCTGGTCTAAGGAGGAGGGATTTGGTTTTTTTAGAGCACTGGGCTGAATTTTCATTGGGGTGCAACCTATATGCTAAAGATGGTTTGCACCTAAATGGAAGGGGGTCTACTGTGCTGGGGGAGAGGTTTATGGGAAGGCTGGAGGAGTATTTAAACTAGAATTGTAGGGGGAGGGTGAATTAGATTATAATAGGGCAGACAGGTCAGACAGGGGTCAACCCCTATTAGTGGGTGGTAGGGGAAAGATGGGGGAGGGCTACGGCAGATTATATGAAGGTACCTGTGTTACAATCAACCATTGGAAATAGTACTATTTGAACTAAAATAAAAAATATGCAACATACGTTTGCAAAATGTGACAATGAATTAAAGTGTTTGTTTACCAATGCTAGAAGTCTGCCAAGCAAATTAGGCGAGTTGGAAGCTCTGGTGCACAAGGAGAACTATGATCTAATTGGTATTGATGAATCTTGGCTTCATTATTCTCATGACTGGGCTATTAAAATTCCTGGCTATGCTCTCTTTTTCAGAAAGACAGGGTGAAACGGAGGGGTGGTAGTGTCTGTCTCTATGTGAGAAGTGATCTCAAAGCAAGTGTGAGAGAGGAGCTAGTTGATGGTATAGTGTGATGAGTCTGAAGCATTATGGGTGGAACTGTACATGGGTGTGCGTACTACAAAGGTTATCATTAAGGAGGTGGAGACTCAGCTCCTTGCACAGATGGAAAAGGCTGCAAAAAAAGATAATTATCGGGGATTTTAACTACCCGGAAATTGACTGGAGTAATGGCACTGTAAAGGGCAACAATTTATAAACCTATTACAAGACAATTTATGGTCCAGTTTATTGAGGCCCCCGACTAGGAATGACGCTCTGCTGGACCTGGTAATCGCAAACCATGCAGAGTTTATTACAAATATTCATATAAAATAACATCTGGGTAGCAGTGACCATAACATGATTTAATTTAATGTTAGCTAACGGGTAAGATAAAAACACTTAAAGTGGAAGTAAACCCCCCTATCGTTTTCAGCCAAGGAAGCTGCCATCTTTGCCTCTGTTTAATCTTCAACTGCCACAGTGCTGCACATGTGATCCATTATGACACCAGCCATTGGATGGTTTGACTGTTTGGTTGAGAGCACAGCCAATGTGCAGTTAACATTCACGGCATGCCTTTTTTTTTTTTAGACTGTTAAATCGATGGGTTTACTTCCGCTTTAAACTTTAACCACTAGGTGTCCGCGCTATAGCCGAAAGACGGCTGCAGCAAGGACGGCAATTGCCGGGAGGGAGTCCCTGGACGTCCTCATGTTTACTTCCGCAATGCGCGCTCCCGCGCATCGGGGACGTTTTGTGCTGGCCGTGTTACTTGGTCCCAGTCACAGATCGCTGTAAATGGCCAATCACAGCGGTCATTTACAGCACGATCGGCGTGTCAAATGAGAGATGATCTCATATGTAAACATATGAGATCATCTCTCATGGCAGGCTCTCCCTCCTCACACAGACAGCGTATGAGGAGGGAGAGATGAACGGCTGCAGCGGTTAGTGGAAAAAATAAATAAATTAAGTGTCACAGTACATGTCAGTGCCACCTGTCCCAGTGCCATCTGCCCCTAGTGCCACGTATAAGTGCCACCTGTCATCTGCCACATAGTGCCACGTGTCATCAGTGCCACCAGTGCCACATATTAGTGCCATCTGTCATCAGTATCATCGGTCAGTGTCACGTGCCATCTGTTATCAGTGTCACCTGTCATCAGTGCCACATGTTGGTGCCACATATCATCAGTGCTACGTATCAGTGCCATCTGTCATCAGTGCCACGTGTCATTGTCCTGGTGCTCCAGGGCCTTCAAAAGTAATAGGTAGTCAACAAGTTAGATGTGTAATTTATGCTCCTAGAACACGTGATGGCGCTCCCTGCATGTTGGGCCTCTGAGTGGCTAGGCTGTGGAAAAGTGCCACATGTGGTATCGTAATACTCAGGGAGGAGTAGCAGAATTTATTTTGGGGTGTCATTTGTGGTATACACATGCCATGTGAGAGAAATAACCTATTACAATGACAAGTTTGTGGGAAAAAAAATCTTAATTTTGAAAGGAATTGTGGGAAAAAATGATATCAAAAACCTCACCATGCCTCTTACTAAATACCTTGGAATGTCTACTTTCAAAAAAAGGTGTAATTTGGTGGTTATTTGTACTTTCCTTTTTTGTTCGGGTCGCAAGAAATGAGATAGGCCACCAGTACATCAGGTGCGATCAATTTTGTATGATTTGCACCACAGCTTGTAGACTCTAACTTTCACAAAGACCAAATAATATCCACTAATTTGGGTTATTTTTACCAAAGATATGTAGCAGTATAAATTTTAATTTATAGCGCAAAAAATAAAAAACCCAGAGGTGATCAAATACCACCAAAAGAAAGCTCTATGTGTAGGAAAAAAGGACAAAAAATTAATTTGGGTACAGTGTTGCATGACTTAGTAATTGTCATTCAAAGTGTGAGAGCGCTGAAAGCTGAAAATGAGTCTTGTCACGAGGGGGGTTTAAGTGCCAAGTTGTCAAGTGGTTAAGAGAGCAAATTTTCCAAGGATGAGGGCTGCTCTCCAGGACTTAGACTGGGAGGGAATATTGGCATCAATAGACACAGAAAAGAAATGTGAATTCTTCAAAGTGACTGTATGTAAACTCACTGCAAAGTATATTCCCATGGGCAATACGTTTAAAAGGCTATAAATAATACACAAAAGCTTTTAAAAAATAGAAAAAATGAAGGAACACTATCATTGTTTAACAAAGAATATAACAGAATATGTAAAAAGGAAAATCAAGGACGCAAAAATTCAAAACAAACGACAGATTGCAAAAGATAGGACAAACCCAAAAACATTCTTCAAATATATTAATAGTAAAAAAGGTCAGGTCTGAGCATGTACAGGGGGTCCCCAGGTTACAAACAAGATAGGGACTGTAGGTTTGTTCTTAAGTTGAATCTGTTTGTAAGTCGGAACAGGTACATTTTTTAAGTGTAACTCAAGCAAAAAATCTATTTTTAAGTTTTTTAGATAACATAGGGAAGGGTTATCACCCCTGTAACATTTGTTTTGCTGTCTGTGCCCCTGTTCAGAAGATTTCACCTCACCTTCTGTCCCAAAGACAATTGGATTTTGAAAATTTTGGGTTGTTAGGGAAGCATGGACTGGTGATAAAGCATTAGTGGAGACACCTTTTTCCCATATTAACTCTTACAGGATAGAATTTCCCTTCCTAGGGGTGGATTTCCTCTCACTTCCTGTTGTCTCCTGTTTGTAAGTAGGAGTCGTTTGTAAGTCGGATGGTTGTAAGTAGGGGACCCCCTGTACACTGATTAAAATGATTCGGTTGGCTTTCTAATTTTATAATTTTCAACATAAAAATAAATGTTAATGAATTTACTTTGATATTTTAAAGTATCTTACTTAATTTTAATTAGTTCTTAAAACTCACCTTTCACATTTACAAAAATAATGTATAATATTGAGTAATCGAGACAAAAACGTGTAAGGTATGTGCATTTCCATAGTCCATTTGAGTTGCATTTACTTTTTTAATTTACTAAAAATTATCTTTTCATTTGCCTAAAATTGTGGAATGCATATGTTTGTCAAACGTGCAACCGCACGAGTTTTGATGCTGTATATTTTAACCACTTCAGCCCCCGGAAGAATTGGCTGCTCAATGACCAGGCCATTTTTTGCGATACAGCACTGCAACGCTGTACCCAAACAAAATTTACATCCTTTTTTTCCCCACAAATAGAGCTGTCTTTTGGTGGTATTTGATCATCTTTGCGTTTTTTAAATTTTTTGCGCTATAAACAAAAAAAAAAAGAGTGACAATATTGAAAAAAAAACCCACAATATTTTGTACATTTTGCTGTAATAAATAGCCACAATTTTTTATAAAAAAAACACTATTTTTTTCCTCAGTTGAGGCGGATATGTATTCTTTTACATATTTTTGGTAATAAAAAAAAAAAACGTATATTGATTGGTTTGTGCAAAAGTTATAGCGTCTACAAAATAGGGGATAGATTTATGCCATTTTTATTATTTTTTTTTTACTAGTAATGTCGTCGATCTGCATTTTTTATCGAGACTGCGACATGGCAGACACATCAGACACGTTTGACACATTTCTGGGTCGACTGACAATTATACAGCGATCAGTGCTTTAAAAATGCACTGATTACTGTATAAATGTCACTGACAGGGAAGGGTTAACACTAGGGGGCGATCAAGGGGTTAACTGTATTCCCTGTGTGTGTTCTAACTGTGGGGGGTGAAACTGATACTGATTAGGAGATAAGAGATCGTGGTTCCCAGCTCGTAGGAACTCACGATCTTTCTCTGCTCTCCTCACAGAACTGGGATGTGTGTGTTTATACACACACACACACACACACGTCCCTGTTCTGCCTCTCGTGCCCACGATCGCTCGTGGCCAGCGTTCATCGCGACTGCCGGTCACGAGCAGCGGCACCCCCGTCCTATCAAGTCCTATTAAGTCGGTCCTATCCCGCTTAAAGGGACCGACGTATAGCTACGACTGTTCGCGGGATCCTGCCGACCTGCCGCAGTATAATGATGGTGGCTGGTTGGCTAAAGTTAAAGTTTGACGTCTTTTGGAACTTTGAAAGCCTGCACAAGGCAGTTACCATAAGTTTGAGGCCCATCAGGACAAAAGAGTGCCACTAGTAACAAGAATTTTTCAAAAGCCATGCAATTCCATTGAAAGGTAAGAGTGAACATTCAAATTATGGTTCGCATGCTTTGAAATGTTGCTTAACATACCTTCCAAAATGTTTATTTTATTTGCAGCTTAATATATTTATAATAAATGGAAATATGTCCATTGTATACAGCTATTGAGGCAACTCACTTGTGTGCATGCAAAGTTTGCGCATGCTGCAGAACGCAACCAAGATGCAGGGAGAGGGACCGACAGCTGTTATGCTTAAAAACAATGTTGTGCCACAAAAATTTATGTTTCAGCCGGTTCAGTTTTTGAGATATTGGAATTCAGATTTTGTAACATCAAGCCCCGCCCACTTTGCACCCAATGTTATTAAAATTTAAAAAAACAAAGATAGTATTCGTTTGGACTGCATCTGTGCCGATTTGTGCTGCAAAAATGAACGTATGTGCAGGTATGGTTTCAGAGATATTTGCACCACGTTATTACATTTTAAAAACAATTATACAATATGTTTGGGCTGCGTTTGTACCACAAAAACAAACTTTTTGTTTGATCAGTTTTTGAGATATTAGACATCCAACATTAGATAATGTAAGTGTATGTGATTACATTTTAAAAACAAATATTCCATATTTATGCTGCATTGGCAGGAAAAACAAGCATATTGGTATAGTGTATTTTTTTCATATATAGCACTCTCATTTTGTATCAGAAAGAATGATTATGGGACTCATTTACACTTTTTAGCCTGAGCTACCCTGAAAACCTAAATATACCTTTGAAGTTTTTCAGATCTTTTTAGAGCTAGATGTGGGGAATCCGTCAAACTGCGGCAGGTCGGCCCTCGGGCTTTCACACTGGAGAGACATGAGAGGCTCTTTACAGGCGCTATGCAAGCATATTTAGTGCAGCCAAGTGCAGGAATTGTCAGCCAACGAACACGAATGTACTGACGTACCATGTGGTTCTTTAGCGCCACCCTTTGGGCTCCTTCTGCTAATTTCGTGTTAGTAGATGTTTGGTGAGTGTTGATTCGCGCTTTTCATTTTGCATTCTGCACTTTTCAGTTCTTTTCTGAACGGCTGTTTGTCACATAGACATGTTGTTGAATCGGAGGATATAACGTGTTATTTATTATTGGCGTTGGAGTTATTGCTTTGACCCAAGTCCAGTCCAGGAACAGGAGGAGTTCTTGGACCAAAAATTGTATGCTTTATTAATCGTGACCAATTATGTCATATGCCTTTGCTGCGGGTGCTCCAGGAGAATAATCCAGATAATTACCGGAATTATCTCCGGATGACGGACCCATGCTTTCACCAAAAGCAGGACACATGCATGAGGCTTTTATTTTATGGTTGAATAATAATGGATTTGGTCTATTTTCTATATTTTTGGATGCATAGAGTGCACTTTTTGGTTAAGTTTTATTGGCAGATAGCATGTCTAATTTTATTTGTTTTCTTTTTTTAATGCATAATAAAAAAAAAATTGTGTAGAATAATACTTGGCTATGCGTTTTACTTCAAATGACAGTTTGGAAGTAGGCAGTTACATTTAAAAAAAATACAATGTAAAATTGACAAGGGACACCAACATAGTTGTATCTTAAACTACGGGATAATGGTGCTGTGGAAACTTGCCCAAATAAAAAAATAAAAGCATAATATTATTCTTGATATCAATAGAAAAAAAAAAAAACTTTGAAAATTAATTTGCAATAACTCCATCAGTATCACCAGCAAAGCAGCTTCATTATTATCCCACTAAAGAAGATAATGTGCGCTGCATTTTGAGATTTCAAAATTTTGCCATGTCACGAATGTCAATTCTCCATTACGAACGCTAGTTTACAATACTGACCGCTTCTGGCTCGTCCTTGCTTCCGAGCATGCGCATTTGTACTTTGGACTTTTGTCCGACGGACTTGTGTACATACACTTGGAAAATCCGACACTTTTGTCCGTGCAAAATTTTAAAACCTGCTATCCAACATTTGTCCCGGGAAAATCCGACAACAATTGTCCTATTGAGCATACGAAAACGGTCATATTTTCCACCAACAGCCTGTAACACATTTCCCATCGAAAAATCTGATCGTGTGTACAAGGCTTAAGTAAGACCTTATCTGGAATATGCAGTTCAATTTTGGGCACTAGTTCTCCAAAAGGATATCGGGGAACTGGAGAAAGTGCAGAGAAGGGCAACCAAACTGAGAAGAGGCATTCCTACAAGGAAAGATTAGAGTTACCGTTACTTTACTTTTTACTTTATAGACTACTACTTTTTTTCTATTATGTTTCTTTTTTTAGACTCTTTTTTACTTCTTAATGCTCTTTTCCTCATTTACTTTTTTATGTACTTCATTTACTAGACTTTGACTTTTTTTATTTTGTTTTTTTTTTTTTTTTTTATTATTTAGAACTTTACATTTACTTTTATTATAACTTTCTTACATTGTTTTTTTACTTTTATTTACTTTATTTTCTTTATACTTATACTTACTTTTTTATGACTTCTTTTTTTGCCTTCTTTATTCTCTTAGAGACTTTTACTCTTTTTTTATTTTTCAATTTTTTTTCTCGTTTTTACTATTTTTTTTTTTTTCTAACTTTACTTACTTTATTACTTTAGATTTTCATTTTTACTTTTACTTTCTTTTTTTTTTTTTTTTTTTTTTTTACACTTTTTTCAACTTTAAATATTATTTTTGATTAGAGGAACTGAATCTATTCCCTCTTAAGAGATTAAGGGGGCATATGATCAACATGTACAAATAGAGAAGTGGTCCATATAGTGAACTTGGTGTTGAGTTGTTCACTTTAAAAGGTCATCACAGACGACAAGGGGGCACTCTTTACGTCTAGAGGAAAAACGATTATATCTCCACATACTAAAAGGTTTCCTCACAGTAAGAGCTGTGAAAATGTGGAATAGACTCCCTTCAGAGGTGGTTCTGGCCAGCTCAGTAGATTGCCTTACAAATGCCTGGATACTTTCTAAATGTATATAATATAACTGGGTACTAACATTTATAGGTAAAGTTAGTCAATGGAAAATCCGATTGCCTCTCAGGGGGATCAGGAAGGAAATGTTTCCCTTGCTGTAGCAAATTGGAGCATGCTTTGCTGGGGGTTTTTCATGGGATCAACTGTGGGTGAACTAAGTATGTAACCATATGCTAGTCCTTTCTATTTTTTTACCTGCTTCAGCTTGGTGAAGCTATGAATCTTTATTAGTCCCCGTATGCTTCTATTTGCCTTAATCCATTACTGTGAAATTTTAAGAATGTCGATAATCAGTATCCCACAATAAGCATTGCCATGCGGCTTTTGGCTGTAAATCATCCCTATATATATGGCATTACTAAAGGTTAACATTAACCCTGGTGTGAGGAAATAGACACATACAATATGGATGAGCATGTTGTTAGAATTTTGTTTTATAGATCCAAAGCACCTGAAGGTTAGATCAAACCAATGCAGATACAAGCCATTTCGTGAACCCAACAGGTAAAACAAATACCAAGTCTCTACTGGTCCATTGCAAATTCAAATATATTTCAAGTAAATTATAGTATGGATCAAATGAATGATCCAACTTCTATCTATACAATAATAAACATGCTCCCCTTTCCTTTTTTTCTCCTTGTTGCTCCTTATAGATATGATGTAAACACATGTGTCCTGCAGCATCCATTACAAAAATGTGTGTGTAACATCTATGGCTTTTCCCTGGCGTCTTGTCCCTCCAAGGGTTCAGCTAATGCTTTTCTCCCTACAAGGGTGGTCAGGTGTCTTCTAGGGGTGTTGAAAATGATCGGCACATTGATGCATCACGATGCTGCACTTCCCGATTCGGCATCAATGCGGTATCCAGCATAATCAATTATGCAGGACTTCCTTCCGGCTCCTCCCCCTCCCCCTGCAGAAGTGTCTTTGCTGGAATGACAACCTGCCGATCGGCTGGCTGCGCCTGGCACCGCTCCCCTCTCATTGGATAAAGTAGCCTCAGAGTGCTGCCCCCACCCACACACTCCCCCTCCTCGGGATTTGTATCTCTGGACAGTGACACCAGTCATCTCCCCAATGGGCAGGCGCAAAGCCGCATAGAGTCGGCTTTAGGAAACAAGCTGTGAGGAGGGGGGTTGGTAGGAGTGCTTTGGAGGTGAGAGATCAGCCTCTCATGTTTGACAGACTGGATTGGTGCCTGCTGCATCTATTCAGCGTGTGTGTGCCTAGCACATTGGGGGCTACACAGTGCACACTGTCTAATTTCTTCCTGTGATTTCCCTATCATCTCTCCCCTCTGGAAACATCGACTGATCTGCAAGCAGTATATTTCTTGCTGATTTGGAATGTCATTTTTTATTTTTGCAGTGATGTGTACCTGTTTACTATCCAAGTTGCTGCCAAAAGACTCAATGATAAAGGGTATTATTTTTTTCTTTCAAATAAAAAGATATCATACTTACCTGCTGATCTCCTGTATCATGTCCGCAGTCTCGGACCATCTCCTGTATCATGTCCGCAGTCTCGGACCATCTCCTGTATCATGTCTGTAGTCTCTGACCATCTCCTGTATCATGTCTGTAGTCTGACCATCTCTTGTATCATGTCTGTAGTCTCTGACCATCTCTTGTATTATGTCTGTAGTCTCTGACCATCTCTTGTATCATGTCAGTAGTCTCTGACCATCTCTTGTATCATATCTGTAGTCTGACCATCTCTTGTATCATGTCTGTAGTCTCTGACCATCTCCTGTATCATGTCTGCAGTCTCTGACCATCTCCTCTAGTATGTCTGCAGTCTCTGACCATCTCCTCTAGTATGTCTGCAGTCTCTGACCATCTCCTCTAGTATGTCTGCAGTCTCTGACCATCTCCTCTAGTATGTCTGCAGTCTCTGACCATCTCCTCTAGTATTTTGGGGGAAAGCCTGGAGCTCCTTTAAAGTTGTTGTCTCCTGCGTTTAGACTTTGCTACATGCAGGGAGTGTTGTCTTTTTTTTTTTTTACGAACAGATAAAGTAAAAAAAAAAAAAAAGTGTTCTCCTGACTGCTTGAATTTTTTTGATGAAAACCATGTGCACTTGCGCTGTAATCATGATGCATTGCGGAATCGAAGACATAATCGAATCGAAAGTCTAGTGAAGATGCGCACCGCTAATGTCTTCCTCTGTGCTCATGTGTTCAGGTAATCACAGCTAATCTTTGCATAAATTGAAACAATGAGTAGTTCAAATAAATCTTTGATGTTGTAAATGTAATATAAAAAAAGAGTATACATAAAACATTTTATATTTAGTTGATACATACATGCTCCACCCATAAACTTCTGAAGAAGAGGATTTCTATCCAAGAAATGCATTGAGTGTGTAGGAGCTCTCCATAATAGCTGTATTGCTTAATTCAACACTGAACAGAATTGTGTACAATTTGTTTTTGAACACAAAACCCCCCTGATTTGGGCAAAGGTTGATGTATGGTCAATATGTTTAACAATGTTTGTCATTTTAACTAATGTACTTTTGTAATAAACTCTTTATTTTTAATTATAAAACTTAAGTCATGCCTCAAAAATTCTGCCAGAGTTATGGGTATACACCCTATGTAGATGTTGCATAAGCCATGCCCTTAAAGCTGGCATGCATGAAGCAGAATGGCAAATTGGTCCTTGGGACAGAAGATTCTGAGGATCCGTTAGAGCCACGGAGCATCTGCTAGGAGTCCTTTCAGGTCCGCATTACACATTTATCTGCAATGAAGATCATTGGAAAGCCCCCCAGCTTGATCCAATGAAGCAAACAAGGAAGAAGTTTCAGGGGAAAAGGAATAGATTAGCATGTACTGATCACGGTGCCACCAGAGCAGCCTCCAGAGGATGGAATGTGAAGTTCTTCCCAGGACAGGATTTGATCTACCTCTCCTGTCGCAGAAAGACTTCTGGTTCCTCTGATGATTCAATGCTATGGCATTGTCTGGAAACAAGACTCCTACATTGACAAGGTTTCCTGCACCACCAGGGCTCCTCTAACAACCAAGTTTTCTGTACTACCAAGGTTTCCATGATGCCTCCCCTGCCTGGCAGGCTGGTGTTCATGAAAATCCTTCATAATATAGCAAGAAAAGATCTCCCTGACTCTAGAACTGAATATCTGAGCTGCCAGACCAAGGACAACCTGGTCCTCGATTTATAGATGGACTCGTCTGTCCAGAAAATGGACTCCTAAGATCACAAAATGTTGTGTTGTATAGCTTTGGTTTAAAATTGGGCAAATGAGACTGACTCAAAATATGCTATCGGTGTCATGTGACTCGTTAGTGTTACAAGGTCTCATGTGTGAATGGAGTGCAGGTGTGTTAAATTTGGTTTTATCGCTCTCACTCTCTCATACTGGTCACTGGAAGTTCAACATGGCACCTCATGGTAAAGAACTCTGAGGATCTGAAAAAAATTGTTGCTCTCCATAAAGATGGCCTAGGCTATAAGAAGATTGCCAAGACCCTTAAACTGAGCTTCAGGGCGGTGGCCAAGACCATACAGCAGTTCAACAGGACAGGTTCCTTCCAGAACAGGCCTCACCATGGTCAACCAAAGAAATTTAGTTCACATGCTCAGCGTCATATCCAGAGGTTGTCTTTGGGAAATAAGACGTATGAGTGCTGCCAACATTGCTGCAAAGGTTGAAGGGGTGGGGGGTCAGCCCATACACCGCATGCTGCATCAAAATGATCTGCATGGCTGTCGCCCCAGAAGGAAGCCTCTTCTAAAGATGATGCACAAGAAAGCCCGCAAACAGATTGCTGAAGACAAGCAGACTAAGGACATGGATTACTGGAACCATGTCTTGTGGTCTGATGAGACCAAGATAAACGTATTTGGTTCAGATGGTGTGGCGGCAACAAGGTGAACTTCATGCCCAAGTAGGTTAAGGCAGTGCTGGAAAATAATGGTGGCCACACAAAATATTGACACTTTGGGCCCAATTTGGACATTTTCACTTAGGGGTGTACTCACTTTTGTTGCCAGTGCTTTAGACATTTTAAGGCAACAGCAAATTTACACTGTTAAACAAGCTGTACACTCACTGCTTTACATTGTAGCAAAGTGTCATTTTTACAGTGTTGTCACATGAAAAGATATACCGGATTTATCGGTGGCTTAACACACACACCCCAAGTTTAGGAGGGAAGTTTAAGGGAAAAAAAAAAAACTTACATTTAAATGCCCATCATTGCAGCCTTGTACAGTGTCCATCTGCAGCCTTGTCCATCATTGCAGCCTTTCCCAGTGCCTTTGCAGCATTTCTCGTCTAGTTGCAGCACTGCTGATTTAAAATTGGCGCAGAGTAGAGAGGACGAGCGCCGACAACATACCGAAAGCCGCGTGTATTTTCGGCTAGTCTCGGCTCCTCTCGCAGTCCCCGCCCACCTCCACTGATTGCGAGAGGAGCCGAGCGCCGACAACATACAGAAATCCGAGTTCGGCTAGTCTCGGCTTTGCTCACAGTCAGGGGCGGGACTGCGAGGGGAGCTGAGACTAGCCAAACTCAGATTACTTTATGTTGTCGGCGCTCGGCTCCTCTCGCAATCAGTGGAGGTGGGCGGGACTGCGAGAGGAGCCGAGACTAGCCGAAAATACACGCGGCTTTCGGTATATCGGCTCCGCTCGCTCCCTTCTCAAAAATCAGCGGGAGATTGCTGGGGATCGGCGTATAACACGCACCCACGATTTTAAGGGGGAAAAAAGTGCGTGTTATACGGCGATAAATACGGTAAGTAAAAACATTTTTACAAACATGTGAGGGGTGTACTGACTTTTGTGACATACTGTATATTTGAAAAAAAAAAATGTAAACAATGTTTTGACTCTATTTTTTATATACTTTCACCAGAGTTCAGTTTCAACATAGTGACTCTGTATTACTTTGGGGGGGGGGTTGGGGTGTCAGGGATTTTTATTTATTTTCTTTTTTTACACTTTAATTGCGGTAACAGTGATGATCGTAACAGCAATGTTCTGAACTGTCATGAGCTGTTACATTCAAAACAGCTGTGATTACTATTGTGTGCTGTGACTGGCCCACAGCTATCCCATGGTACATGGTGTGGTGATTGGCCCAGGTACCATGTGATAGCTGTGGGCCAATTACAGCATCATTATATGAATCACAGCTGTTATGAAATTCACGTTTTTAATAGTTAGTGGAAAGATGCTTCCTAGCTACACATAAGACAAAGTATTACATGTACTTTGTTCAATGGGGGGCAGAACAGTGCAAAAACATTGTGATTAAAGATCTTTAAGACCAAAAGAAAATTTCTATTTTAGAATTATACTAGTTTGCCCTCCAACAAATTAATAATTAAAAAAAATATTGTGTAATTTAGCGATGTAAATTCAAGATTTTTTTGAGAGACAGTTTTAAAATGCACAAAAAACAAATACATTTTCCTTATTTTCTTTGCAAATTTCCCCTCATTGGCTTACCTTTACATGGGCTGCCCCCCTCCCTTCCTTCAGTCTATCATGAATGCTGCTGCCAGACTCATCCACCTTACCAACCACTCAGTGTCTGCTACCCAACTCTGCCAATCCTTCCACTGACTTCCGCTCATACACAAATGAAATTAAAAATATTAACAACTTACAAAGCCCTCCACAACTCTGCCCCAGCTACATCACTAACCTAGTTGCAAAATACTAACCTAATTGCTTCATTCCTCGCAAAACCTCCTGCTTTCTAGATCCCTTGTCTCCTCCTCCCATGCTCATCTCCAGGACTTATACAGAGCCTTTCCCATCCTCTGGAACTCCCTACCCCTATCTGTCCAGCTCTCCTACTGTTCATTTGGGCGATCCCTGAAAACTCATCTCTTCAGGAAAGCCTATCCTGCCTTTAGCTAATAACTGAATCTTTGATTTCCCCCATCAATTCATCCCCCACAATTATTACCTTTTGTTCCAGCAGCCACTCCCTATTAGATTGTAAGCTCCCAGGAGCAGGGCCCTTCTAACCCTCTTGTAGTGACTTGCATTGTTGCTGTATTGTAAAGCACTGTGCAAACTGTTGCCAATATAAAAACCCTGTATTATAATAATAAATTACCTGAGTAATAACTGGATTTTGAGGAGTCTTCCCTTCAAATTTGTTGTAAGCATCACAACATTCACTTATCTTTATTGTCTTTCTCCGAGTCCCTCCAAAGCACTCACTCTGTGTTATTGGTGGGGCCTCCTGCTCTTCAACAAACACCTTTCTGGAATCTGAAGCAATGTCAGGGGGCACATAATGCAGTTGAGGGGGGGCAACAGCAGAGCATCCAGCATAAGATTTACTTGAAAATTGTGGGACTGTACCATCTACCTCATCAGTACTTGTTTGAGGAAAACACCTAGCTGTTTGCCTTGTCTGGACATTTTCAGGCTGTTGAAATGTTTCCTCATCATGAAGAGCCATTATAGGCATTGAAAGAAACTCCTGAATGTACAAAAGATTGTTCATAGTAGATCTTTGATGAGCCAGGATGGAAGTCAATCCACCCTCTATTCTTTGTGATGCCAGCTGCCATGTGTCATCTGGTTCTGAGCTCTCATAATCAGTGTCTTCCTCTAAATCTGAATTTAAATTTGTCTCATATACATAGTGTTGTGATGATGATGATGAAGAGCTGATAAAATCTTGCTTTTCAAAATCGTCAGTAGTACCAAGCCTTTTATTCTCAGGTAACCATGTGTAATCGTCTTCTGTATCGGCCTCTTCTGTTATTTTATACATGGTCTCCGTTTCCAACTCTGTTGAAAAAATATTTTCAGTTGAATCATTAAAAAATATACTGGTTTTATGAGTTGGTTCTGACACAAATGCATCTGTAAATCAGAATAAATAAGCAGCTAAGCATACAAACAAACTGAACTGATTACATTTTTTAATACTTAGTATACTAAATAAAAAAGTATTTGTAGTTAATTATGCAATTAAGCAAACAAGAAAAAAAAAACATTAAAATGGTCCTACTAATATGCTGGACATAGATGAGACAATACTACAGGAGTGTAAGGAATGCAGAAAAGTCCCCTAGATCAAGGGTGCCCAATCAGTGGCCCGCAGAGCCCTCTGATGTGGCCCTTGATCTCCTGCTTTAGGATGGTGGGCTGGCAAGTCCAGATTGCGGTGTTGCCAACCTGCCATCCCAGAACATTAGTGTTGTGAATGAAGCTGGTGGTAGAGGAAGCAAGCAGCTCCGGAGAAAAGCTGCATAAGCCATTGCTTCCTGTATAACGCCACCTCCTGTCACAGGTAGAGTGATACCAAATGTACTCTGCCTAGGACAGCAACATCCAGCAATACCTGAATGGAAGACTGTTTTTAAGCCCAGGTTCAGCCGTGCAAGTTCAGCTGAACTCGCACGATTTCACTTCCACGTGTCAGTCCCGATTTCGGCCACAGACATCTGTGCAGGTTGTCAATGTAAATTGCAGCCCGAAATTGCAAAAAGTAGTAAAGAAACTACTTTTTGAAATCGGTGCAGTGTTGCAGATGCGGCGTCACACCGATTAGGCCGGTGCCATTGATGGCAATTTGACATAAACGCTCCAGTGTGAACCAGGGCTCAAGCTAAGTTTATTACTAAAATCACATTGTATATATGGGCATATCTGTTCTGCAGTGGTTACTGGGCTGCTTTCAAACTGATTTGCAAGTGCAACACAGAGCACCTGTTGGTTACCTGCACTGAGCCATAGACTTCTGCTATTACCTGTGGATTTGGTGTGCTTTCAGAAAGTGCATCACACCTGCAGGATATAATAGAAGTCTATGGAAAAGTGCAAAAAACCTGCAGGAAAGCCACAAATGCACTGCAGTGTGGATAAACTGCAGCAAACTATTGTGAAAGTAGCCTTAGGCCCCTTTCACACAGTCCGTCTGACCCACTTGGACCCTCCATTCACCTCTATGGAGCGGCAGATGTAAACAGACTTGTGCCCGTTTACACCCGCCTACCTCCAATTCAATCCGCTAAAAAAACAGAAGGGGATCAGTTCCCTGCCATCTGGGTGAATCGGAGGGCTCGTAGAGTAGAGTGGGCTGTGTCTGCGTCTGCATATGCGGAGTGAACATGGACCTGTCATCCGCCCCCCTCCATTCATTGTGGCCCGCGACCGGTTACCAAGTCGCTTAACCACTTTAAGACCAGCCTCGTTTTGGATTTTAGGTGTTTACATGTTTAAAACAGTTTTTTTTGCTAGAAAAAAACGTAGAACCCCCAAACATTATATATTGTTTTTTTTCTAACACCCTAGAGAATAAAATGGCGGTCGTTGCAATACTTTTTTTCACACCGTATTTGCGCAGCGGTCTTGCAAGCGAACTTTTTTTGGAAAAAATTCACTTTTTTGAATAAAAAAATAAGACAACAGTAAAGTTAGTCCAATTTTTTTATATATTGTGAAAGATAATGTTACGCCGAGTAAATTGATACCTAACATGTCACGCTTCAAAATTGCGCCCGCTCGTGGAATGGCATCAAACTTTTACCCTCAAAAATCTCCATAGGCGACGTTTAAAAAATTCTACAGGTTGCATATTTTGCGTTACAGAGGAGGTCTACAGCTATAATTATTGCTCTCGCTCTACCGATCGCGGCGATACCTCACATGTGTGGTTTGACCACCGTTTTCATATGCGGGCGCTACTCACGTATGCGTTCGCTTCTGCGCACGAGCTCGTCGGGACGGGGCGCTTTAAAAATTATTTTTTTTGTTTTTCTTATTTATTTTTCTTGATTTTATTTATTTTTACACTGTTTTTAAAAAAAAAATTAATTGGCTCACTTTTATTCCTATTACAAGGAATGTAAACATTCCTTGTAATAGAAAAAAGCATGACAGGTCCTCTTAAATATGAGATCTGGGGTCAAAAGGTCCTCAGATCTCATATTTGGACATTAATGAAAAAAAATAAATAAATAAAAAAAAAATCATTTAAAAAATGACATTTGAAAATTCCTCTTTAAGAGGTATGGGCGGAAGTGACGTTTTTGACGTCGCTTCCGCCCTCCTATGGTATAGAGATGAGTGGCGGCCATCTTAGCGTCACTCATCTCTATGCACAGGAGGGGAACGGACCCGATAGCCTCCGCCGCTGCCGACGGTTCCAGTAAGCAGCGGAAGGCGCGGGAGAGCGGCGGGAGGGGGGGGCACCTCTCCCGCCGCCGATAACGGTGATCTCGCGGCGAATCCGCCGCGATGACCACCATTATCGGACAGCCGACCGGCGCCTGAAGAGATGGATATCTTGGTTGTTGCAGCAGCTGCTGCCGTTACCGAGATATCCCTCTTAAAAAAAGGGACGTACATCGTCGTGCGCCGGTCGGAAAGTGGTTAAGTGTCCCTCACTCTTCAAAAGGTTGGGCCCCCCCTGCCCTAGCTGGTATATACCAGCTTGCATGCATAACTGATACTATCATAGGTAATGCCATATAATGATCAAAACAGAGCATAGATGCAGTCATGGTAAAACTGTTTGTACTTTACTGCCGAGCAATGGATTGTCAGGAAAAAGTATACCAAACCAATTAGGGGTGCACACGGATTAATCCTTAACAATGTTACATTGTGCTCCCACTGCATAATTATTCTCTAAGTAGTATTATATGGATGTCTATGGTTTTCCCCAGCCTGAATTTATGTGAACATTTTCACTATTAGTACTACCTGTGTACCTATGAATACCAGGACAAGAGGGGTGTATGTGCTTTAATGTACCTTTTTTCTGTTGGTAACTGGATAGAAGGGAGGAAATGGTGTGTGCCAGAATACAGGTTTTACTATGGGATCTCACTGGTGCTACTGATAGTGATGCAACAGCAGTTTGTTTTTGGACAGATTTCACTACTACTACAGAGTGGCAGAGAGTGGGAATGAGCAGTGTGGGCTAGGGAGCAGATCTCATTGGTGGTGCTATGGATAGTGGGTAGTAAACGGTGTGTGATGGGGGCAGATTACACTGATGCTATCGTTATTAGGGACTAGCCTGTGGGTTTGGGAGGCAATTGAACATTCTCCTAATTACCCCCTTTGCATTTTATTAATTTTGAAGTGATTTTACTTTATGTTCCAGTAGTCTTCCTCACAGAATTTCCCTTCCCTAGTGTTCAGAAAAAATGAGTGACTTTTGAAAATGATATTCTATGGATTAGCTAAAATAATAAGGGGCATGACTAGAAACCAAAGAGCCAATATTCTGTTTACTGCCCTTTGCTCCATTACTGATGTTTTTACTGGGCACATCTATGCAAAGTGGCGTTGGCAATGTACATGGAGTAAAAAAAAAAAAAAATGTACAGGAAAGAGTAGTATACACATCAGAATATTTATTACACTTGGAATGCAATAATCTATGCTTGTTCTACCATTTCATCATAACAATAATTTCATACCATCCAGTCTGGATTACTGCTTCCAAGCCACTTCCGTTTTTACAAAGTTATCTTTTTAATGATAAATGAATTCAACATTTATCAGCCTAAACATTTTTAACATACCAACGGGACATGTTTGCTGTGCATGCTGTATACTATCAGCTCCTGCTCTCTCTGTATTAACACTCCTTAAAATTTGTGTCGGTCCATCAGCTGCATCCTAAAAGATGAAAGTCGCATTGTTGATCATATTTTTGTTAAGTTAAGAACCAAAAGACCATTCAAACTGAACTGCCAAAAAATCATATAGAAACATAATTGATTAGAAGTTTGTCAGAACTTTAAAATACACGGAAACAAATAAAAGCGCTACTAATAGCATTCAGGTATCTTTCTACAGTTTGTGATAAGATAGAACCTTAGGCTGCAAATGCTTTGTGGGGAACCATACATTCCTTTTCATTTATCCTCCACCCCTACTGGCCAGAAGCAACAGCATTCCCCAAGGCTTGATTCACATCTATGCATGTTGCTTTTGAGCGCTTCTGCAGTGCTTTTTGCGGTGCTTGCCGCGTTTTTACCGCAATTTGCTTTTTGCACTTTAAAACATTTTTAACACTGTATATAGCTGGTTGCTAAGGAGAGGGCCGGAAAGGTGGCCGCCGCGTCCTTAGCAACCGCTGAATGTAAAAAAAAAAAAAAATAATAAAAAAAAAAATGCAGACTAACAAAATCCCCAAAATCCATACCGGACCCTTATCAGAGCAAGCAGCCCAACAGGTCAGGAAAGGGAGGGGACGATCGAGCGCCACTCCCCCCCTGGACCATACCAGGCCGCATGCCCTCAACATGGGGGATGGGTGCTTTGGGGCAGGGCCCCGGGGCTCTGAACCCCCCCCCCCCAAGCACAGTGCCCCCATGTTGATGGGGACAAGGCCTCTTCCCGACAACCCTTGCCCAGTGGTTGTCGGGGTCTGCGGGTAGGATTATCGGAATCTGGAAGTCCCCTTTAACAAGGGGGCCCCCAGATCCCACCCTCCCCATGTGAATGAGTACATTCACTAATGTACCGATTCACTAAAAAAAAAGTAGTGTAGTGTTAAAAAATACAGTATACAGTTTGACAAGTCTTATTAAAAATCTCTTCTCCCTCCATCTTCTCCCACATCTTCATCCTCCGGTCTTCTCCCCCTGCTTCTTCCGCTCTACTTCGGTCTTATCTGCTGCCGCTGCTCCCGTTGACGATCCTCCTCTGATGCTGCGTCCCGCTGATCTGTTGGCGCCGATGTCCTGCATGTCTTAAATGACGATGGGGCGTGGCAATCAGATTAAGTCATCAATAGGTCACGCCCCCTTGTGACGTCATAGACCCATCATGCCCAGGGTGGTGACGTCATAAGGGTTGTGGCCTCCGGATGACGTAATCAGATTACCACGCCCCCATCATTATTTAAGACATGCAGGACATCGGCGCAGAAAGATCAGAGGGACGCAGCATCAGAGGAGGGTCGTCGGCGGGAGCAGCAGCGGCTGCAGAGAAGACAGAAGAAGAGCGGAAGAAGAAGACCGGGAGGATGAAGATGCAGGAGAAGATAGAGGAAGAAGCGGAAAAGAAGATTTTTAATAAAAGACTTGTCAAAAACTGTCTGTATTTTAACACTACACTACTTCCACACTGAGAACCGAGTGATTGAACACCGCCGATCACTCGGTTTTCAGAGCTCCGTGAGCAGAGAGCTGCTGACTGTCAGTCACAGCTCTCTGTTCTGTCTCCTCACTCATTGGAGCGCTGAGCTGTGGAAGGTCGAGGAGCAGCCGTCTCAGGCCCTCAGCGGCTCGCTGAGAGCCTGAGACGGGTGTCAGTCCTTGCACCTGGCGGATCCAGACTCACATGGTTGGGATGATGCGGTGCCTGGACTGATTTCTATGACGTCAGCAGAAAGCGGACTTCAGCCCACTCTCTGCTGAAAACGGGTCACAGGAGTGCAAAACTAATTGCACTCCTGTGATCCATAGGAGAAGCACAGTTAAATAAGCTTTGACTGGACTTATCCTTTTAAGGATATGGCTGCCAACTGACATTAAAAAGGAAAAGAAAATCTTAACACAACTTGCCCATGCATAGATGTCAAAAAGCAGAACAATTTACATAAAATATCTAGCCACCTAGCTCTCACTTCAGCAGTACCCCTGCCCTTTACACTGGTCACCCAGTTCTTCAGGCTCCTTTAGCCTTTATTCACAGCACCCCAGGCTCTCCCACTCGAGACTTACTGAATCCCCTACGGGAGTCTAGTTGTCTTAGCTCTCTGTCCTCTGCCCACCCACTTAGCTGTCCCAACTCTCAAGGTCCTGTGGGCATGGGAAGCTCTCCATCGTGGCTCCCCAGTAGGCCACCTTTCCTGGCTGGCACACACCTGTATCCTTACACACTGACTGTTTCTGAATGGCAGCAACTGCTCTGATCAAGTTTGAAATGAGCCTGCACTCACACAGGCTGTAGGTGTCTCGCAAAGTCCAGACACAGGATTGAAGGTTCCTTCCCACCAAAGATACTTTGAAACCTTTAAACTCCAGACCCCAATCCAGGACTATCAAACGCAGAGAAAACGTAAAACAGAGCTTTTTATGCTTACAATACACAAGCTGGAGCTTCTCAAATTGAACCTTTGAGAATCCTGTACCAATTTACTAAACTCATACCGGGGCAGGACTGTCACCTTTATTAAAATTTCCACAAAAATCCATAACATGACCTGTGGACCCAACCGTTCAAGCACTTAGTGTCTGCCAGGGATAGGCTGATTCAGTTCAAATTTTTGCACAGGAGCTATTACACTCCTGCCAGATTGGGTAAAATCTTCCCCACGGCCTTAACGGAGTGTTGGAGATGTCTCCACGCACCTGCTGACACTGAACACATTTTTTGGCACTGCCCTCATATCCAAAGATTCTGGAATGATATTGTGTTATGTGTTTCGGAATTAATTTCAGTTCCTATACCGAAGACCATCATGGTCTGTCTCATGGGTCTAGTAGATGATGTAGTGCCCACACGGGCCATGCGCACAATGTTGAATGTCCTCTTCTTCTATGGAAGAAAAGCAATTTTGCTGGCCTGGAAAAAATCAGAGGCTCCGAGCACCTCCGCTTGGAAAGGTCAATGTTACCTTACTATAAAGCAACATATGAAGCCAGGGGCTGTAGGAACAAATTCGGGAAAATATGGCACTCATGGTTTAACTCCAGCACCACAGTAGGGTGAGGGTGGGGGGGGGGATGGGAGGCTGACGGGCACTGGGCCAGATGGATTCGCCATAAAATGTAACATAATACTTAACATATGGTACGCAAAGGGGTAATTCCTGTTAGGGATGGTACCGTAGACTGTTCATAACAGCACCACGCATACACTAGTAACAGGAAACGATGGCCCCTTCAGAATATCGGGATGTGACTGGTAGGTGGTGGGAAGGTTGGGGGGGGGGGGGGGGGGGTTGGGGGGATTAGATAGCAGACTACTGTTAGACAGGTAGGCCACTTGGCCTAGGTTTGGATACGGTCCTGGATGGATGGAAAAAAATCCATAACATTCTGCCTCCTGCTCGGATCTTGGCTATTCCCCTGGTCTTTGTTTCCATATCTAAGGTACATAGTCATGCCCCAACCAATTATCTACAGAGAAGGTGTTCTACTTCATCTGAGACTCAAGTACCTATCAGAAGCACACATCAAGATGGTTAGAATAAATGTGCCAAATGTTTTACTCAAATACATCACAATAAGCTTCTTCCTTCATTGAATATACTTTTTCACTCATGGTAAGTGTTTAGCTGAAGCCATTTATTATCATCAACTGTGTTTACTCTTTTTAAATCATAATGACAACAGAAACTGCCCAGATGACCCTGATCAAAAGTTGACATACCCTGGTAATTTTGGCCTGATAACACAAGTTGACACAAAGGGGTTTGAATGGCTATTAAAGAGGTAACCATCCTCACCTATGATCTGTTTGCTTGTAATTAGTGTGGTGTGTATAAAACGTTGAGTAGCCAGAAGAGAGCCATTACTACACAAAATGCCACAAAGTATCCCGCTTACAATACGCCAAACAGCACAAAGACAAGCCTCAACCTTCTGGCACAAAGTCATTTGGAGTGATGAGACCAAAATTTAGCCTTTTGGTCACAACCATAAACACTACAATTAGAGAGCAGTCAACAAAGCCTATGATAAAAAGGTACACCATTCCTATTGTGAAACACGGAGGTGGATCACTGATGTTTGGGGATGTGTGAACTACAAAAGGCACAGGAAATTTGGTCAGAATTGATGGCAAGATGAATGCAGTATGTTATCATAAAATACTGGAGGAACATTTGCATTCATCAGCCAGGAAGCTGCTCATGGGACGTACTTGGACATTCCAACATGACAATCATCCAAAACACCAGGCCAAGTCGACCTGTCATTGGCTACAGCAGAATAAAGTGAAGGTTCTGGAGTGGCCATCTCAGTCTCCTGACCTCAATATCATTGAGCCACTCTGGGGAGATCTCAGTGCAGTTCATGCAAGACAGCCCAAGAATTTACAGGAACTGGAGGCTTTTTACCAGGAGGAATGGGCAGCTTTACCATCTGAGAAGATAAATAGCCTTATCCACAAATACCACAAAAGACTTTAAGCTGTCATTAATGTTAAAGGGGGCAATAAACGGTATTAAAAACTGGGGTATGTAAACTTTTGATCAGGGTCATTTGGGTAGTTTGTTGCTATTATAATTTAAAAAGAGTAAACACAATTGAAACAGCCAAACACTATTCATATTCTCTGAAGAATGGCCAAGAAATCATAAATTCTGCAAGGGTATGCAAACTTATGAGCACAATTGTATGTGGCACCAAACGATGCTATCCACCGTGCTGGAAATTAAATGTCCCTTTAAAATAAAAATCCAGTCCAACTGCGAAAGCTCATTTAAACAGCTAGATTATATGACCATTGAGCTACATGGATTAATGACAATAAAAGCCTGTCTATTACATAATTCCCCACCACATATTCCTGCGTGAGTACCCCAGCACATTTCTGCAATCTGGCTACTTGCCCATTGTTCATTGCTTACTGTACTTAGCAATGTTCTTTGTCTTGATTAAATGTAGCTTTGGGTTACTTACTTCCTTCTTCCGCTCCTTGCCATCCCATCCCTGCCCCTTCTGTCACTGCTGCCCTTCAGATTGTAACCTTATCACTCTATTTGTCGAGTGATGTTACAGCTTGGCAAACTAAGAGATCGGTTTGTTGCCATTTTGTGGCAATTTTTTCTTAATATACTACAGACTTATCTCCGTTTTTGTTTGTAACCTGTACTTCTAGAAATCTAACAAACATGATTCCACATTTAAATTTCCAGCACAGTGGATTGCATATATGTTTAGTGCAACATATATTAGGTGAAGGAAGAAGTACTGTATATTGTAATGTATTTGAGTAAAATATTTGGTACACATTTATATGTATGGTTCATATACACTACAAATAGGAGGATAGGTGATAGTGGTAGGGGCCACTAGTAAGTTAACTACTTCAGCCCCGGACCATTTGGCTGCCTAAAGACCAGAGGACTTTTTAAAATTTGGCACTGCGCTGCTTTAACTGGTAATTGCACAGTCATGCAATGTTGTACCCAAATGAAATTTGCGTCCTTTTCCCCACAAATAGAGCTTTCTTTTGATGGTATTTAACCGGTTCCCGACGATGTACGTCGGCAGAATGGCACTGACAGGCATAAGCGCGATCGTCTCATGGGAAGGCTGAACGGGGAGATGCGGAAGTAAACAGCATCTCCCCGCTCTGCCTATCAACTAGTGACACTGATCTCTGCTCCCTGTGATTGGAGCAGAGATCAGTGTTCAAAACAAAGTCACAACCCCCACAGTTAGTAACACTTAACCCCTACAATGCCACCCCCCTGGTTAACCCCTTCACTGTTAAGTACACAGGAATCAGTGCATTTAAATAACACTGATTGCTGTGTAAATGACAATGGTCCCAGAAATGTGACAAAAATGTCCGATGTGTCCGCCATGTCGCAGTCACACAAAAAAAAAAAAAAACACTGATCGCGGCCAATACTAGTACAAAAACTAATAAATAAAAATGCTATAAAACTATCCCCTATATTGTAAGCGCTATAACTTTTGCGCAAACCAATCAATAATGACCTATTACGATTTTTTACCAAAAATATGTAGAAGACTCAACCTAAGCTGAGGAAAAAAAATATATATTTTTGGGGGATATTTATTATAGCAAAAAGTAATGAGTTTTCTTTCAAAACTGTCGCACTTTTTTGTTTATATCGCAAAAAATAAAAACCGCAGGGGCGATCAAATACCACCAAAAGAAAGCTCCATTTGTGGAAAAAAAAAAAAAAAACGGACGTCAATTTTGTTTGGGAGCCTCGTTGCATGACCGGGCAATTGTCAGTTAAAGCGACAGTGCCGAATCGCAAAAAGAAGTCTGGTCTTAAGCCAGCAAAATGGTCCGGTCTGACAGTGGTTAATTGCCTCTGCGATTTTTATTTTTTTGAGATGTAAACGGTAAAAGACCGAAAATTTTGAAAAAAATAGATTTTCTACTTTTTGTTATAAGAAAAATCCAATCAACTCAATTTTAGTCATACATTTAGGCCAAAATGTATTCAGCCACATGTCTTTGGTACATTTTGCGGCTTCTGCGTACAGGGATACCACACGTGTGGGACTTTAGGAGCCTAGCCGCATACAGGACCCCAAAAACCAAGAACCGCCTTCAGGATTTCTAAGGGCGTAAATTTTTGATTTCACTCACTACCTATCACAATTTTGAAGGCCATAAAATGCCAAGATGGCACCCCCCCCCCCCCCCCAATGACCTTATTTTGGAAAGTAGACACCCCAAGCTATTTGCTGAGAGGCATGGTGAGTATTTTGCAGATCTCATTTGTTTTTGAAAATTAAGTAAGAAAAGATTCTTTTTTAATTTTTTTCTCAAAACTTTGTGACAAATGGCGACATCTGCAAAATACTCACCATACCTCAGCAAATAGCTTGGGGTCATTTGGTTTTTTTTTGTGCCATCTGGGCATTTCATGGCCTCCAGGATTTCCAAGGTTGTCAATTTTTGATTTCACTCCTCACTGCTCATCACAGTTTCGGAGGCCATGAAATGCCCAGATGGCACAAACAAAAACCAAATGACCTTATTTTGGAAAGTAGACACCAAGCTATTTGCTGAGAGGTATGGTGAGTATTTTGCAGATCTCGCCTTTTTGTCACAACGTTTTGAGAAAAAAAAATTGAGCTGCAAAATACTCACCATGCCTCTCAGCAAATAGCTTGGGGTGTCTACTTTCCAAAATTGGGTAATTTTTTTTGCCATCTAAGCATTTCATGGCCTCCGAAACTGTGATAGGCAGTGAGGAGTGAAATAAAAAATGTACACCCTTAGAAATCCTGAAGGCGGTGCTTGGTATTCGGGGCCCCGTATGCGGCTAGGCTCCCAAAAAGTCTCACACATGTGGTATCCCTGTACTCAGGAGAAGCAACAGAATGTATTTTGGGGTGTAATTTCACATATGCCCATGGCATGTTTGAGCAATATATCATTGTGACAACTTTGTGCAAAAAAATAAAATTGGTCTTTCCCGCAACTTGTGTCAAAATATAAAATATGCCATGGACTCGACATGCCTCTCAGCAAATAGCTTGGGGTGTCTACTTTTAAAAATGGGGTCATTGGGGGGGGGGGGGGTTGAACTGTCCTGGCATTTTATGCACAACATTTAGAAGCTTGTGTCACACATCACCCACTCTAACCACTTGGAGACAAAGCCCTTTGACACTTTGTTTGTTTTTACTATGCCATCAAATTGACTATGAAATTATTGTAATCTGTATTTATTTAAGTTTTTTTACACCTGTTATTCACTTGCGGGAGCATATAGTTTGAATTTAGATGGATCAATTGGTTAAAGATTGCATCCAGTGGTTGTTCACTATACTTTATTCACGTTAAATAACATCAGCCTTTGGGCTAAATTTTTTATCATATCACTAAGCTAGGGGTGAATTGACCCCTACGCTTATTATTCCAGCGCACCCATTTTTCTTTTTTTTGTATTTTTTGTGTGTATCTCACATGAGGTTGCGGCAGGAATTATCACTATTTATATATTCATTTATTTAATATTTATATTTTTACACGATTAGTTATATTCATGTAGAACACTTATTAATTTCTATTAGACAGCGCTGTTACTCCAATACATATACTTTGTTTACATGAAATATATATTTTTTTGCAAGAAAATTACTTTGAACCCCCAAACATATTTTTTTAAAGCCAAGGCCCTACAGATAAAAATGGTGAGCGTGTTTTCACACAGTATTTGCGCAGCGATTTTTCAAATGCATTTTTTTGGAAAAAACACTTTTTTTTAATGCACTAAAACACACTATATTGCCCAAATGTTTGATGAAGTAAAAAAGATGATCTTAGGCCTAGTACATGGATACCAAACACGACATGCTTTAAAATTGTGCACAAACGTGCAGCGGTAACAAACTACATACATTTTTAAAAGGCTTTACAGGTGACCACTTTAGATTTACGGAGAAGGTCTACTGCTAAAATTGACCTCGATATGACCTTGGCGGTGATACCTCACATGCATGGTGCAATTGCTGTTTACATATGACGCCAGACCGAAACTTGTGTTCGCCTTTGCGCGAGAGCAGGGGGGACAGGGGTGCTTTTTTTAATTTATTTTTTATTTTGCTTTTTTTATTTTTAAACTGTGCCATTTATTATTTTTTTAATCATTTTTGTTATCTCAGGGAATGTAAATATCCCCATATGATAGCAATGGGTAGTGACAGGTACTCTTTTTGAAAAAATTGGGGGTCCATTAGACCCTAGGTCTCTCCTCTGCCCTCAAAGCCTCTGACCACACCAAGATCGGTGTGATAAAATGCTTCCCCAATTTCTTAATGGCGCTGTTTATATCCGGCGAAATCCAAGTCATGAAATGCTCGTAGCTTCCTGTTTTAGGCCATAGAGATGATTGGAGCCGTCCTGGTCTCTGATCAGCT
The DNA here is from genome assembly GCA_028564925.1 of Lithobates sylvaticus. Taxonomy (NCBI): domain Eukaryota; kingdom Metazoa; phylum Chordata; class Amphibia; order Anura; family Ranidae; genus Lithobates; species Lithobates sylvaticus. The sequence continues at coordinate 345,759,076 of CM053027.1, read as the reverse complement.
GGCGGAACCACCGGATGCATTCTCAGGTTCCCTGTTGGGACAGGAGAGCCAGAGAAAACCATGGAAGACGGTGGGAGGGAGGGGGGACATTCCCTCACACTGCTTGTAAAAGCAGTCTAGAGGCTAATTAGCCACTAGGATTGCTTTTATGTGAAAGCCGACTGCTGGCTGAAAAGAATGATACCAAGATGATACCTAAACCCGCAGGCATCATTCTGGTATAACCACAATTATATATTTTTTTTGTGTTTTTTTATTTTTATTTTTTTACACTTTTATTTGTAACTGTACGGTTCCAGGTTCAGGTCTCAAATTGCGATGGCATCTTAGGAGACCCTGTGAAAGTGTGTCCTAGTCTGTGCAGTGCTGTACCCTACGCTAATACTCCACTAGTGTATGGTAGCATTCGAAACATTCACCAATGCAAAGACTAGGATTGTCAGGACAGGGACAAAAATAGCGGGTGCCACGCCTATATCTGCTTTCTACAGACACATTTTCTTTGGGGGGCTCGTTGGGTAGGGGTACTCGGGAGGACAAACTGAAAATGCCTCATGCAGCCAGCTTACTGCATTTGGATTGGGAAGGCGAGGTGGAGCACCGTTTGGAAACATAAGGGCTCGGACGATCTCCCTGGAATTTAAGGAAGGATCCAGTCCGTCCTGAAGCTCTGTATAGTACATGAGCATTCGGGGAAACCAATTGAAATAAGTATACAGACACTTTCTTGTTCCAGCGTCTGGCCTTGTGGGCAATTAGGTACGGCACCAACAACTGGTCGTTGAGGTCCACCCCTCCCATGTTAAGGTTGTATTTGTGGACACAGAGGGGTTTCTCCACAACACTAGTCGCCGTAGGAATTTGGACTGTCTTGTCTGCATGAAGGGGGGACAGAACCAAAACATTCTTATCCCTCCACTTCACAGCGATGAGTGTGTGCATTCAGCGAGCCCTTGTGCATATACAAGTTAACTCGATCCCAAGCGGTATCAATCGCTGTGCCCAGCTCAGTTTCCCAATAAGCATGTTCGGATCTCAAGGAGGCATAGGGTTCTTTGAACATTGTGGCGTATAACTCAGATCAGATGACTCTGGGGGGAGGGGCCTGAGCAAACTGATTCCAAAACCGTAGGAGGGTTCTTAAAGCGTTCGTTGGGCTGTCCAGAAAATGTCTCAGTTGGATGTAGGCCCAAAAGGGGAAAGACTTAGTATTGGCCACTGGCGCCAATTAATTTTGTCAGAGAAACCGTCCTATGGAGAAGTAGTGTTTGGCCTGCATGTCTGAGTTGGGCCATTCTTCTGCTAGAAATGTCCCTGCCATACCAGGAGGGAAGTCCGGGTTGCCTTTAACAGGCGTGATTGCACAGTATGTGTTTGAAAGCGAGTGGACTTTGCAAGCCCTATCAAAGGCATGCAGGGTTGCTCTGATGAAAGGGTGAGAGTAGGCATCCGCTGGCATGTTTTTGAGTGACCAGGGCAGGGTATGAAGTTCAGGGCTAGAGATAAGTTTTTCCAGCAACACCCAACTCTTGTAATTAGTATGGAGCATCCAGTCTACTACCCTAGTCAGGTGAACTGCCCAATAGTACCTTTGCAGGTCTGGGAGTCCAATTCCGCCCCCCGATTTTGGTAGTACCAATTTTGCCCATCCTATTCGTTCTACCTTCCCTCCCAAAAGAAAAGTTATAGCCATGCTTTTGTAAGCTGTAAAGAAAGAGGGTGGCAGGCGAATCGGGATGGTCGGCAGCTTATACAACGGGGGGAGTACTGTCATCTTTAAAATGGAAGCCCGACCAAACCAGGAGATGGTAGGGGTATCCCACCTGTGGAGATCTTGCTGTATAAGTTTCAGTTCCGACAGAAAATTAGTTTCATACAAGTTTGAGTTTACTAGGAAGTTGTATACCAAGATAGGTAATGGCATCTGTTTTCCAGCGGAATGGGAAGTTCTCCTGACATAGCCGAGCTAGTTTAGAGGGCAGGGAGACGTTTAGGGCGTAGGATTTGGAATAGTTGATCTTCAGGTTTGAGATAATCTTAAACTGCTCTAAAACGGGCATAAGATTGGGCAGAGACGTCAACGGGGATGAAAGAAAGAGCAAGATATTATCTGCAAAATCAGCAATCTTGTACTCCCGCTGATGGACCTTAATACCTTTTATGTTTGGGAGTTTGCATGTTCTCCCTGTGCCTGCGTGGGTTTCCTCCGGGTACTCCGGTTTCCTCCCACACTCCAAAGAAATGCTGGTAGGTTAATTAGATCCTGTCGATAAAATTGGCCAAATATGTGTATTTTGTTTGTGTATGTGTTTGTAAGTGTGTCGGGACCCCACAGGGCAAGGACCGCACTATACCACAGATGGACACCAGTGGCAAAAAGCGTCCTGAGGCGATTCAGTTCGCATAGGTAGCGCTAAACAAGTCATTCATTCATTCATGTTTTGATATGCCCGAATGCTACGAAGGAGGGGTTCAAGGGTAAGAATGTATAATAATGGAAACAGGGGACATCCCTGCCTAGTCCCATTATGGATGGGGAAGGCGTCCGACAGGTGGCCTTTGACCCGGACCCTAGCCCGGGGCCTGGCAGAGTGCTCTAATAAAGACCCGCATGCATCTAACCAAGCCCAGGGCATCCAGGACCGTGTCCATATAGTCCCAGGCCACTCTGTCAAACGCCTTCTCCGCGTCCATCGCCAGAAAGCAGCCCCCCCTATTAGTTGAAGTAAGCCAATGGTGTAAGTTGAGGGCCTTGATGGTGTCTTCCCTGGCTTCTCGTCCAGGGACAAAGCCAAACTTGGTCTAGTCCTATCCAGGCTGGGACATAGTAGGCCAAGCGAGTGGCCAGAATTTTGGCAAACAGTTTGACGTCTACATTTAAGAGTGAGATAGGCCTGTAATTGGCTACATCAGTGGGGTCTTTGTTATCCTTAGGAATTACTGAGATACAGGCCTCCAATAGGCTATCCGTAATTAGAGGGAGAGTGGGAGAGGGCGTTGAAAGCTCTTAGAAACTCCGGCGCCAGGAGATCAGCAAAACTTTTGTAATATTGCGCAGAGAAGCCATCTGGTCCTGGGCATTTGCCGGGCTTCGTGGCCTTCAAGACCTCCCCCCACTTCAAGGACAACGGGGCTTCCAAGGCTTGCCAGTCATCAGTAGATAACGCCTGGGGGCTGTTCTTGTTCAAGAACTTAAACAAAAAAATGCAGCGCTAAGTGAAACAACTCTAAGTAAAATGAGAATAGTGAAAATGTGACAGAAATGGCCCAATAACACAGAGTCAACTAATATGTAATAACAAAAGTGAAAAGATCAAAAAACTAAATCCATGGAAGTGAAAAGTCCATAGTTCTAACAAATGGATCCACCTGAGGAGATTAAAACATGTGTGCAGACACAACCATATAGAGGAAAAAAGCGTTCCATCAATGAATAATCAATCCTAGATGATAGATGGGCAAAATTCCTGGAAGGAGTACGGGACTGTAAATGCATAGAATAAAATTGCAGAAATCTTCATAACACCCGATAAGCCTTCATGTAGAAAGATTGTTTTTTTTTTTTTAAAAACACTGACTGTATGGAAAGAAAGTACTCTTACCCGAAGGTGTTGACCCACACACCTTGGTGGTGAGTCGATCAAGCGTGAAGTTATATTGGCTGCAATCGATCCTCCAATTGGGGTGATGGAACGCCAGACGCACCAGACGGCACTCGATGTTGAATACGACTATGCAGCAATCAATCCTCCACCGAAGATACTGGAACGCAGCATACACCCAATAACATGCGACCAGGATGTAGGATCTCACTGACTTTGACTCCAAAGATGGCAATGGGCACCAATTCTGGAGAAATTGCTGATGGAGGCTGGGTTCATATTATGTGCAGCAGCAAAGGCACAACAGAGGGTCCAGTGCGTCAACGTTCACCGTTTCAGTTCCGAATTAGGTCCAAATTTTTGCCTGAATTAGTACCAGTCACCATGCAGAGAATGGACCTCACATGTATGTTTGCTCCCTAATGAGGTTGGGACTGCAATCGCTGAGACGGGTCTATGCTCGTGTGATTCAAGGTGATATAATTTGCTATAAAAAAGGAGTAAAACTGGTCTGCAATGTCCTCATTCCTGGAATGGGTTGCACCATTTGTGTCTACGTGGTGCACGGTGGAGGCAAGGGTTCGTTTCTGTGTAAGTCTCGCTAGCAGCCTCCCCGGTTTATTGCCCTGCTCGTAAAATAATTTCTGAGATAGCACCTGTCTTTTCCGTGCCCTTTTATATAGTTCCTCCAGTAAGGTCGCTCGAGTGTCAGCTAAATCCTTAGCAACTTCCACTGCAATTGAACGTTTATGCTGTGCTTCCAGCATGGCTATTTTTTTGGAAAGGTCCTTAATCAAAATTTGGTGTTTTTTTTTCCTATAGGCTATAGCTAGCAGATGTCCCCAAACTACGCATTTGTGCGCTTCCCATTGGGTCATAGGGGTCACGTCTGGGGTGTTATTGTGTCGGAAATAGTCTCTAATGGTCTGTGTAATGGTAGCCAGGTCCCCAGGGTCAGATAGAGAAGCATCTAGTCTCCATGTCCTGGTAGTAGTTTCCCTTTGTGGGAATTGCAATGTCAGCGTGATGGGATGGTGGTCAGAAAGTAGCATATTCTCAATGGTCACATTTTGAAGAAAGGTCAAATCTGCCTGATGGATGAATAAATAATCTAACCTAGAGTACCAATTATGCGGAGGTGAGAAGAATGTGAGAAGTCTTTCCCTTGCTGGTATAACGTCCGCCAAGTGTCGTGAAGCGTGAGGGAGGCTAAAGCTAGTTTAACTTGGCGTAGAGCAGAGAATGGGAGTGAGGAGGAGCCCGTGGGAGGTGTCAAGGAGTGGGTCTAAGGCCATGTTGAAGTCCCCCCCCCCCCCCCCAAGTATCAAAAGACCCGTTTGGAATGTGGAGAGCTGCAAAAGGACTTCTTTCAAGAAGGAGACTTGTTTAGAATTGGGGCAATATATGTTAGCAAAAGTCACTAACCTGTTTTTCCAAGTCCCCTTTAAGAACAGGAACCTACCCTCTGGATCAAGGACTTGGTCCGTGAGGCAGAATGGGAATGATTTGGCAATCACTTATGGACACCCCTTTTGTTTTGGAGTTCGAGAAATGCGTTTCTTGCAGAAAAATTACTTGGGCCCTCTGGCGGTGTGCATCGGCAAGGATACTGCTATGCTTCTCCGGGACATTGAGGCCTTTGGCGTTCAAGGAATAAACCTTGAGCGATAGAGGAGCTGATGACTGCGCCATAAGAGGCATGTTCAGCTGTCAGATATGTTTGTCGGTGCCACCCTCAGAGTTCCAATGTAGGAATTTCAAGAGACTAGAAAGGAAGGAGAGTAGGGGCTGGAGAGCAAGGAGAAAAAAAATAGGGGGGGGGGGGAGTAAAATGTAGGGAGGGAAAAGGGCAGGGATTGGGCCTACCCTAGAATTTCACACAGGGCCTACTCGCGGCCCAAGATAGGCTTGCCTCTTGCACTAATAAACTACTCCCTATGTAGGGAGATCGAGAGGCATACCGGAGGTAAAACCAGACCAGCTGAGTTACCTAATTGGGGGGGGGGGTTATAGAAGACAGAAGAAACGTGAGGTTATGCCGGCTGGTTTCAAGGGGGAGACCTGCCTCCTTGGGGTGGGGAAGGAACCTAGTATCAAAAAAAGAGTGTATACACATCCTACGATTCAAGCGACCAAGTACGTATAGCGATGGCAACCCTTGGTTCCATTGGGTGGGGCAGCGCCACGGGTGTCCTCCCACAATGAGAGAGAAGTCCGCAGCGGCTCCCCACCAGCCGGCGAGCCAGGGAACTTTGACAAGACAGGATTGGTACCCTAATGTAACAAGTGGTTCTACAGAGCCTTAAATCATAGAGAGTGCGTAGAATACCAAGAATAAACACTTCATATTATTAAACTTGTAATATACGTTAACACTTTAACACTAACCGTAGTGGCTAACCAGGACCGTCAAGGGTCCCCGAACCTAGAGCCCAGAGGCCCCCAGCGCCCACTGGCGTCATGGACACCCCTTCCATGATAGCTAACACATGAGAGGACACAGAGCTCTACATCTCTCCACCACCCATAGATCTTTGTATTCCCTAGGGGTCAGCGAGAATAGGACAGAGATCCGTCCCGTTATCGGGAACCCCAGGGCAACTATCTCACATCCACCTCCAGGTAGAGATGTGAGGGATGCGGCCTTGCCTCGTAGGGTGTCCTGTGGGCGATCAGTGTGGGATAGAGCATTAAAATGGAAAAACCATAACCTGTATAGGAAACAGAGGCAGAAAATGAAAAAATAACAGATAAACTAACACACAGCTTTACTGTTCTAAGCTAGACACTCGTCCCTGGGGTCTATGACAGTGGGGTGGTGCCTGGGTCTCTAAGCTGTAAGCTCAAGTACATGGCATGCTACTATAAACTAGAAGGTCCAGGCTTCCTCTACCCCTACGGAGGGGGAGGAGGATGAATGAAATGTGGGGTTGTCTAAAAGTTGGTGGCCGGAGCAAAAATACTAGTGCTGCAGCCACCAATGGAATTCTAAACATGGTAGCCTGAATTAGTTTTGTCCAAGAGACCTGAAAATCTGTGTGGAAGGCATACGCTAAACAAAGAGCAACTGATTGTCCACATTTGGCCTGTGAAGTCAGGAAAGCAGTAAGGGAGGAAGAGCACGCATCTTCCCAAAGCTCAGTCTTCACCTTAAATAAGAGGAGTAGTGCAGGGGTCTTCTTAAAAAGGTAGCAACTTACCGGTTTGGGGGCGTGTGTTGGGATCACCCACAGCATTCTCTGGAAACAGACCAATGTAGGCAAGCTTGCGTCAGTTCTTGAAGCATGCAAAAGAGATCCCTGCAGTTTTCAGGGGGCATGATCTCATGCGCATCACGGCCAATGAAGCAGGGCCTGAGCAAATTACAGGAGCCCCCCCCCCCCCCCGTATCACATCAGAGTCAGCAAATGTAGGCCATAAGCACAACGGTGTGCCCCAGCTTACCTCAAATGGCTTGTTCATCAACATGCAAGGGGACGAGGTAAAGCAATAGAACAGCTCACCAGCTCGGATCTCGTCAGCTCAGCGGTCAGTTCTGCGCCTAGCAAAGAAAGGAGATACACACGGGCTTTCATCAGTTTCCATGTTGCCGCGGGGTCTCGTGGATTGGCAATTGGCCAGACTGCATTTTGCAATTGGGGGCCTTCAATTGACTCCGGGATCCCCCTTATATGGAGATTGCGCCTGCGGCCTCGGTTGACGAGGTCCTCCATATGCCTATGCATGTCCAGGAGATGTCCAGGAGATGGTGGCTATGTACATTAATAACCTGCTGTACCTGGTGTATGGCATTGCCCTGTGTAATGGCCGCCGACTCCACATGCTCCACGCGTCAGTCTACAGCTTTAGGCTCCGATTTGAGGTCTGCGATCGCCGATGTAAGAGGATATACTATAGTTCGAGGCTTGAGATGTGGCCTGTGACTCCGAGTGCTGGGAGCGGAACATCGCTGGTATGTTCCTGCTCAGCTAGGTAGATAGATCCAGCTGAGAGCGGGTGGTCGGCTGGCTCCTGCCCATCATTCTGCTGTGTGTTGAGCTGAGGATTGCCTACTAATGGAGCCTGAATGAAGCGCTGGATGGCGGAGCTTCTTCACTAAGCAGCCATCTCGTTCCGATGCTAGGCCACGCCCTCTCTAAATGGTTTTACACTATGGCACTTTTTCTATCTCATTTTTGATGGGCTACCTCGGTGGAGAGGAGGTTGTAGTTTGAAAGATACTATGGTTCATCTCCAGCTACCACAGAAGCAAGTTTAAAGATCCACAAACAAAAGACCATTGCAACCTTCTTTTAGTTAAAGAAGTCATGGTCTTCTGGCAAGTAGGAAATCTTATCATACACATTGGGTGCAACTGTCAAGTGTCTGCAAATGGTGATGGTGTTGAGCTTTGAAAATATCACAGAAGAACCTATGGACTTTGAATCACTGTATTAATTCAAGATTTGTACATTGTCATATATGTTACTATTTAGCACAGAGAATTTTATTTAGCATATTAGGTGCAAATGGTTGAAAAGTACCACCTGCTATTTAATTAACTCACTAGTGCCCCCTACCACTAATCACAAAGGTAGTATTGTCTATACTTTGAAGGGAGCAGCTTGTATACAATTTAAAAAATATTTTTTCCACATAATTAGGATGCAACACTATCAAATTCACTTAAATCCATAGCACGAGGTCTATACAAAATTACAAAAATAGGATACGTAGGTTAGGTTATCTTGCTTTCAGCACAGTGGAGTTGATTGGTATACATGTATGTTCATATGCACGATAATAGAAGAATAAGTAGCGCTGCACTGATTTAGGGTTTTATTGATCGTAAAGGTAGGAAGCAAACGAAAGCTTTATCGGGCTGCCAAAATAGATTAAAAGGGAATTGAGCAGTGCAGCAGATTTACATTTTACACTGCTTCAGTAATTTGGCACACTTAATTCGCCAAACTTCCCACCTCTAAACTGATGTTTATACAGGAAATAGACACTATCCCAGAACAGAGAGACAGTTACATCGTTTGAATCTAGGTTTTGGAAAGCATTTTGTACTATGACTGGTACCAGCCTGTCTTCTGCTTATCAACCCCAAACTAATGTGAAGACTGAGCAGATGAATCACTTAAGACATAATTTTCATTGCCTTGTTTCAGACAACTGGAATAGTTCTCAGCCCTGGTTGAGTTTGACTATAACAACTAACATCACTCGTCCAAAGATGTGCTTCCTTTCTACTGTGTCTGTGGCTCCCTTCCTGAATATTTTCTGACATTTCCTCAAATGTTCCTAATGCCAACAGTACCATCCAGACATTTCCTCACAAATTGTAGCAAAACTCTGACTAGCCTGTCTTCTAGATCTGCCTTCTCAGGAACAAATTTGCTGATCACCATCACTTTTAGTGTAAGGTGGGGGGGATCAAGTCTGCTTCTCTACTAGGAATTTAATGTCCTTAGAGAATTGATCAGGAGATAAATTTGTTTTGCTTTAGAATACAACTTTGCACTTGAGAATCTAATGCCTTTCACGACTCCCTCCTAAAAAGTGGTTCATTAAAACTCAATTGCTTTTCAGACATCACTAGTTTTCAATGGTCATGAGTATGAGTACAGTTGTGCTCATAAGTTTACATACCCTGGCAGAATCTATGATTTTTTTGCAATTTTTCAGAGAATATGAGAACAAAAATGTTTTTCACTCATGGTTAGTGTTTGGCTGAAGCCATTTATTAGCAATCAACTGTTTACTCTTTTTAAAATCATAATGGCAACAGAAACAACCCAAATGACCCTGATCAAATGTTTACATACCCCAGTTCTTAATACCGTGTATTGCCCCCTTTAACATCAATGACAGCTTGAAGACTTGTGGCATTTGTGTATGAGGCTCTTTATCATTTCAGATGGTAAAGCTGCCAATTCCTCTAGGCAAAAAGCCATAAATTCTTGGGCTGTCTTGCAAAACTGTACGTTTGAGATCTCCCCAGAGTGGCAGGAGACTGAGATGGCCACTCTAGAACCTTAACTTTATTCTGCTGTAGCCAAATGACAGGTCGACTTTGCCTTGTGTTTTGGATCGTCATGTTGAAATATCCAAGTATGTCCCATGCGCAGCTTCATGTTCCTCCAGTATTTTTTGATAACATACTGCATTCATCTTGCCATCAATGTTGACCAAATTTCCTGTGCCTTTATAGCCCACACATCTCCAAAACATTAGCGATCCACCTCCGTACCTTTCATCATAGGCCTTGTTGACTCCTCTTCAAATGTAGCATTTATGGTTGTGGCCAAAAAGCTCAATTTTGGTCTCATCACTCCAAATGACTGTGCCAGAAGGTTTGAGGCTCGTCTGTGCTGTTTGGCGTATTGTAAGTGGGATACTTATTGGAATTGGCGTAGTAATGGCAGTTGTGGCTGAAATTCTAGTTGGTCTACCTGACCGTGGTTTGGTCACAACAGAACCCGTCATTTTCCACTTCTTGATTAGAGTTTGAACACTGCTGATTGGCATTCTCAATTCCTTTGATATCTTTTTATATCCCTTTCCTGTTTTACAGTTCAACTACCTTTTCCCGCAGAACCTTTGACGATTCTTTTGCTTTCCCCTTAACTCAGAATCCAGAAATGTCAGTGAAACACTGGATGAAAGATGCAAGGGTCTGTCAGGAGTCCAGAAACTCATTGACCTTTTACACACACACAAACTAATTACAAGCAAACAGATCACAGGTGAGGAGGATTACCATTAATAGTAATTTAAAACCCTTTGTGTCAACTTGTGTACAGGGTCATTTGGGTAGTTTCTGTTGCCATTATGATTTAAAAGGAGTAAACACGATTCATTAATAAATGACTTCAGCCAAACACTAACCATGAGTGAAAGAAAAGTTTGTGTTCTCATTCATATTCTCTAAAAATTACCAAGAAATTAGATTGTAAGCTCTATTGAGCAGGGCCCTCTGATTCCTCTTGTACCAAATTGTTATGTAATTGTAATGTCTGCCTTTATTTAGTTAAGCGCTGCGCAAACTGTTGGCGCTATATAAATCCTGTATAATAATAATAATAATAAATTCTGCCAGGGTATGTAAACTTATGAGCACAACTGTATCTCATTCATTGGAACCTCTAGCCCAACACAAAATTCCTGGGTTCCTGTCTCATCTGTCTATGCTGACTGACTTGTATGCAGTTTTCAATCGACTTTATCCTGACAGGTCTGCCTCAAAGTCCTGAGGCCACTCCTCAGAGGACAATTAATGTTAGCATTTCAAAGGACCTTGCACCAGCTCTCCCTGCCATCCCTACACTGATGCTGTCGGAACTCTGGCAGGAGCATCACTTGCCAGTCAACAGGTCCTGATCTGGCAACAATGCCCCCCTCCCCCACCCCTATTGACCAACAGCCCTGGGGGCAACCAAGTGCCAATAGTCTAGATTGCCTTAGGGTAAAAGGGCTGCTATAGGTAAAGCTACATGTGTCAATATAGTCTCTGACCTCTGGTACTGGGTGAAGGGATATTTAGCTTAACTACTTTTCTTTGTATAAAAAAATCAGTTTCCATTTTGTGTCTCTCCAACATTCATTTCACAAATAGATATGCTCAAGTCTTGCTAATCAAGTTTAGTTTCTTCATGTTACTGTTATCTTCTTTTGAGTTTATTTTCTTGTAAAGCACGTGATATTTTAGAAATTAGTTTCACTTTGGTCATAGACTGTACTTGTATGTCTCTGTATATGATTGGATAATTTGTCAAAGGGCGGTACTTTCTGAAAGCCCCTTTAAATATTCACACCCAAGAATAAAGATTAGATTTGGAGGGACGTTGCTGTTTGTTTCATTGTCTCAAAGGGCTAATCTCACAGGCCTGTGGGGATTGGACAGCACACCTTACCAGGGACCCCTAGATAATCTATATTTTCCCTTCACTGGGGCAAACATTACAATCCATATTTAGCACTCCAAAGAAAATTTACATAACCTGTAACCCCAAAAAAGGAACATCAAGAGCTCAGACCATTTTAGCACATTACGTTCTCCCTCCCTCCCTCTGTTGCTGCAATGGCTGGGCTCAGCTAAGAGAGGGGTAGCACACTAAGCATGCACAGGTCTTGAAGAATGGAGAGCACTCATTCCTGTGTGTGCACTCAACATATGGTATATCCCAGATTCTATTCAGGACAGGTCATATGACTCAAATGATATTTATTCTGCCAGGCTTTGGGAAAGCAACACTTGGCCAACAGGTACTGTACAGCATTTAAAGTAATTTTCAAAGCTGCACAGTGTTTTTTTAAACCTGCCCAGTACATTTTATTAGAAAGGTGAACTGACCCTTTAAAATACCCCATCCTTATTAGCGAGCAAGGATTGCCATCATGCCCTGTACACACGGTTGGAAATTCTGATGGAAAAAGTCGGATTGGATTATGTTGTTGGAAAATGCGATCGTGTGTGGGCTCCATCGGAACTTTTTCCGCCGGCTGTCTCTAAAATTTTCCAACAAAATCCGATCGGACGTTTTCCGATCGTGTGTAGAGAATGCCGACGAAAGTGCCACGCATGCTCAGGAAAAATTGAGAGGAAAGCTATTGGCCTCTATGTAGTCCCGTCGTACGTTTTATACCTCACCTCGTTCCGAACGATCGGATTTTCTGACAACTTTGTGCGACCGTGTGTATGCAAGACAAGTTTCAAGTTTTTTGAAAAAAAATCAGACGGATTTTGTGGTTGGAATATCCGACAGTGTGTATAGGGCATCAGTCATATTGTATTGAGAGTTATGTGTTGGGAAAAGAAGAATCTTATTGGTTGCTACCATGAAAGCAGATTAAAACAATATAGTAAAATATACAAAGATTGTATAGATGGTGCGCAAAATCAACCTTATTGATGTAATAGATCGAAATTATAAGTATGACGATGTTAATGCATCCAATGCATACTGTGCATATACACTATTGCCAGCAGGTCCAAAGTGGTTAATAATATATGAAGAAAATATATATAGTCTAAGTGGATAAGTGATCCAAGTGACTGATGAATAAAATATGCGTATAAAAACGGTGAATAAATAAATAAAATATATCAAACGTGCAGATAGAAAATACTCCAAAAAATGACACTAGGCAGCTTAATGTCATTAATATGTGTGGTGAAAAGATGTGCTCAAAAGGTGAACAAACCAGTATTAAAATGTTTGATACAATAATAAATAAATTGATCAATCAATATTGGTTACTTCCTTTAAACAATAAAGGATTGGATGTGTGTGTGTGCTCCGTGAATGAAGAGCAGCTGGTGATTAGTAACAAAAGGCACTGTTACTTCCTTAAAACAATGAGTGAGTAAAAACAGCTGATGTGTAGTCTGCAGACAATCAGCTAAACATATACTTAGTAACAAAAACAATTATATGTATCACATTAATTCCCACAATGTTACTATGTATCATTTATGCAGTTATTGCAAGCAGTGGGGAATGTTGAATTGCTGCTATACATCTAAATATGGATAAATAAAAAGGAAACAGGTAAAACTTCCCTTTACTTTTCCTGATTTTTGTTGTGGGTAAGTTCTTCTGAAAAAAGGATTATTTTTCAAGTGCTGAAAAAAAGAAAATACAAAAAACCATTGCGCAGCCTCCCTGAACTGAATAAAACATGAAGTGCCTGTGTATGTTGTTGCACTCACGTGTACCCAAGAAATCAGATCGAGGTTAACTGTATTCAATGGTCAGGCTTCTTAGCTGGGGCTGTCCGCCCTTCTCCTCCTAGCTGAGATCCGTGTCTTACACGGCGTCACTTCAGGTTGCTATAGTGACTTCAAGCATAATGATAATTAGCTCATCATTCCATTTAGTTAAACCGCCACCTTGGGTACCTGTGTTAGATGTGCTATTAACTCCTTATGTACTTAAAAGGAAAAAAACTTTATAGCCACATCAAAATGGAATATATGGAAACAAATGCTTGGATAAAAAGCTGGTTAGAAAATGATTGCTAAAAAAAGTTTGAAAGCTCATCAGTGAAGCCTTAAAAGATTTGATAAAATAATGGAACATTGTTTACCGTATTTATCGGCGTATAACACGCACTTTTTCCCCCTTAAAATCGGGGGAAAGTCGTGGGTGCGTGTTATACGCCGATACCCAAAAAAAAAATGACAAAAATCGGTTGCGGCGCCGAAAAATGGCGACCGCGGCCGAAAAAGGCCGGAAAAAGCCGAAGCGCGGCCGAAAAAAGCCGAAGCGCGGCCGAAAAAGACCGAAGCCGGCTGTTCAGCTCCGCTCGTAGTCCCGCCTCCCTGCGCTCGCTTCCGAAACAGCAGGGAGGCGGGACTCCGAGCGGAGCTGAACAGTCGGCTCGGTCTTTTTCGGCCGCACTTCGGCCTTTTTCGGCCGCGGTTCGGTCTTTTTCGGCCGCGCATGCGCGGTATTTCTCGCGGCGGGAAATTTAAATGATGGCGAACTGCAAATGACACTAGGAAGCTGCAAATGACGCCGGGCAAGCTACAAATGACGCCGGGCAAGCTACAAATGACGCCGGGCAAGCTACAAATGACGCTGGGCAGGTTGCAAATAACGCTGGGCAGGTTGCAAATGACGCTGGGCAGGTTGCAAATGACACTGGGCAGGTTGCAAATGACGCTGGGCAGGCTGCAAATGACGCTGGGAAAGGCTGCAAATGACGCTGGGAAAGGCTGCAAATGACGCTGGGAAAGGCTGCAAATGACGCTGGGAAAGGCTGCAAATGACGCTGGGAAAGGCTGCAAATGACGCTGGGAAAGGCTGCAAATGACGCTGGGCAAGCTGCAAATGACGCTTAAATGTAAGTTTTTTTTTTTTTCCCTAAACTTCTCTCCTAAAACTTTTTTTCCTTAAAATTCCCTCCTAAACTTGGGGTGCGTGTTATACGCCGGTGCGTGTTATATGCCGATAAATACGGTAATTAAAAATTAAAATGAAAATAAAAAAAATAAATAAAAATAAAATATGGATATAAAAATAAGATATATATAAAAATGAAAAATGGTAATAAGAATGGTGATGATAAAAATATAAATTAAATTAAAAAAAAAAAAAAAATATTAATTAAAATGGGTGAGATGGATGAAATCATTAGCCGCATATTGACTGATGCGGGGACCCTGGAGGAAATAAGTGTTGGATAGAACGCCTAGATCTATTTGTTGCCAGGATTATAGTCATGAGACCCATGAAGTAGTTCCAAAAAATTCCTGACATATGGACAAGACCCTAATATGGTAAAATCAGTATAAGAATATCGATATGAAGCAGAGATATAAAAATATAAATATATCAAAATTTATATATATATATATATATATATATATATATAATATATATATATATATATATATATATATATATATATATATATATGTATGGAGATGTGTTTTAAATCATATTTCTGGTATTGTTAAAAAGAGAACATGTTAAAATGAAGTCTTAAAAATCCAAAATAAAACAATTAAGATCAAAGTCAATGTTGAGCCCCGCTGGCGAGAAACTATTAATTTCGTATATCCACCTGGATTCACTTTTGCTTAGTTCTCTTATCTTATGACTACCCCTCCAGTGTGGCTTATATTTTTCTATCGCCCAGAATTTTAAGTCACAGGGATTTTTGTCATGGAATTGCGCAAAATGTCTTGACACACTATGTTTGGGAAAACCTGATTTAATATTTTGTACGTGCTCCCGCAGGCGTTTCCATAGTGGCCTTTTAGTTCTACCCACGTATTGTAATGAACAGGAACATTCCAACATGTAAACAGCTCCTTCTGTTCTGCATGAAATGAAGTCTTTTATGTCATACTCTTTATTGGTTGTTGCAGATGTAAATTTATTGCACTTTATCCCTTTTTGTTTAGTATGCCTGCATGCATAGCATCGCTTACATGGATAAAAACCCTTTCCTTGAAAAAAAGAAAAAGTTTGATTGGACTTGGGGGGATCCGGTACATTTTTGACTAGCAGGTCCCTGAGTGTCGGGGCTTTTCTGTAGATAAAACGTGGTCTTTCCGGTAATATAGCTTTTAATTGTTTGTCTGCTTGTAGTAATGGCCAATGCTTTTTAATGATACTTTCAATCTTTTTGTGCTGTATATTAAAATTGAAGATTAGAGGTATTTCCATGTAGTTATCTTTGGATCTTGTTTTATCCTGTATTAGTTCACTTCTAGGTATTTTTAGCACTTCCTTAATTTTTTCTTCGATGAAATCTCCATTGTACCCTTTTTCTTTGAATTTACCTCCAATTGCTGTAGCTTGTTTTAGATAGCTATTTTCATCACTGCAATTCCTTCTAATTCTGATTAATTGCCCTTTTGGTATGTTGATGAGCCAAGGGCTATAATGACAGCTGTCCGTGGGTATGTAGCTATTCCTTTCTACTGGTTTAAAAAACGTCTGTGTATTAAAACCATTTTTTTCCAACGATATATCCAAGTCCAAGAATTTAATATTTTTGTCACTTATATCAAACGTTAATACGATATTTTTACAATGGTTATTAAGTGTATTAAAAAATTCTTCCAGACTTTTTCTATCCCCTCTCCAGATAATGATACAATCATCAATATATCGTTTAAACAGAATTAATTTGGGTGGATAGTTGGAATATAGGGCTTCTTCTTCCCATAGTGCCATAAATATGTTTGCTACGCTAGGTGCGTACTTGGCCCCCATTCCTATACCGTTTAGTTGTCTGTAAAAATCATTATTGAACCAGAAGTAGTTATGTTGTATACCATACGCTAGGCATCTTTGGATAAATCTCTTTTGCTTCGATACTAGGCTGCTCCATTCATCCATAGCCCATCTGGTAGCTACTATTGCGTCATTATGATCTATGATTGTGTATAATGAGGTTACGTCTGCCGTTGAAATGAGGTAATTATCATTTTCATTGATTGTTATTCCTTCCAAGAATTGAATAAGGTGTTTCGTGTCTCTTAAATAAGATTTGGTTTTTGGTACTAGTGGTTGAATGAAACTATCTACATATTCACCGATTCTTGCATTTATTGATTGTATCCCACTTATAATAGGTCTTCCTGGGGGGGTGGTTTGATTTTTGTGTATTTTGGGTACAGTGTACAGTACAGGGACCCTACATGTATCAGGTACTAGATACTTCCCCTCTTTTTTGTTTAAAATATTTTTGATATGTCCTCGCAGAACCAGATTCTGTAGTTCTCCCTTGTACTCCCTAGTGGGATTTCCTTTCAATTTTATATACGTATTGGTATCATTTAATTGGCTCAGTATTTCGTTGTTGTAGTACTCCTTCGACATTATTACAATACCTCCACCCTTATCTGCTGGTCTTATTACCAAATTCTTGTTATCTTCTAGTTCTTTTATACCTTTCTTTATCTGTTGGGGATTTTGTATCCTTTTAAACTTTGAGTCTCTCAATGTCTTGTATAACCATTTTGTTGAAGACATGCACATGTTCACTATTAGATAATTTGGGGTTGAATAGTGATTTGTTCCTTAAAGAGGAATGTTCAATTCTTGCTGGAGTGTCTGATCTGTTTTGTAACGTGGCTGGTGGTTTATTTGACATATATTTTTTTATGTTTAATTTTCTTGTATATTTCTGAATATCAACATACGTTTCAAATTTATTCAGATTCTTCTTCGGAGCATATTTTAAATCTTTGTCCAGTGTTGTTAATTCCATTTTTTAATTCCATTTTCCCAAACATAGTGTGTCAAGACATTTTGCGCAATTCCATGACAAAAATCCCTGTAACTTAAAATTCTGGGCGATAGAAAAATATAAGCCACACTGGAGGGGTAGTCATAAGATAAGAGAACTAAGCAAAAGTGAATCCAGGTGGATATACGAAATTAATAGTTTCTCGCCAGCGGGGCTCAACATTGACTTTGATCTTAATTGTTTTATTTCGGATTTTTAAGACTTCATTTTAACATGTTCTCTTTTTAACAATACCAGAAATATGATTTAAAACACATCTCCATATATATATATATATATATATATATATATATATATATATATATATATAATTTTTTATATATTTATATTTTTATATCTCTCCTTCATATCGATATTCTTATACTGATTTTACCATATTAGGGTCTTGTCCATATGTCAGGAATTTTTTGGAACTACTTCATGGGTCTTATGACTATAATCCTGGCAACAAATAGATCTAGGCATTCTATCCAACACTTATTTCCTCCAGGGTCCCCGCATCAGTCAATATGCGGCTAATGATTTCATCCATCCCACCCATTTTAATTTTTTTTTTTTTTTTTATATTTTTATCATCACCATTCTTATTATTACCATTTTCATTTTTATATATATCTTATTTTTATATCCATATTTTATTTTTATTTTCATTTTTAATTAAACAATGTTCCATTATTTTATCAAATCTTTTAAGGCTTCACTGATGCGCTTTCAAACTTTTTTTTAGCAGTCCTTTTCTAACCAGCTTTTTATCCAAGCATTTGTTTCCATATATTCCGTTTTGATGTGGCTATAAAGTTTTTTTCCTTTTAAGTACATAAGGAGTTAATAGCACATCTAACACAGGTACCCAAGGTGGCGGTTTAACTAAATGGAATGATGAGCTAATTATCATTATGCTTGAAGTCACTATAGCAACCTGATTGTTACATTGCCACTATAAAAACCTCCATGCTGGTCACAAGGGCAATTCCCTTGAAAAAGTCACGTGTCCCTGTGATGCAACATGTCGGGAGGAGGAGCCTAAAGTGACGCCGTGTAAGACACGGATCTCAGCTAGGAGGAGAAGGGTGGACAGCCCCAGCTAAGAAGCTTAACCATTGAATACAGTTAACCGCAATCTGATTTCTTGGGTACACATGAGTGCAACAACATACACAGGCACTTCATGTTTTATTCAGTTCAGGGAGGCTGCGCAATGGTTTTTTGTATTTTCTTTTTTTCAGCACTTGAAAAATAATCTTTTTTTCAGAAGAACATACCCACAACAAAAATCAGGAAAAGTAAAAGGGAAGTTTTACCTGTTTCCCTTTTATTTATCCCTATTTAGATGTATAGCAGCAATTCAACATTCCCCACTGCTTGCATTAACTGCATAAATGATACATAGTAACATTGTGGGAATTAATGTGATACATATAATTGTTTTTGTTACTAAGTATATGTTTAGCTGATTGTCTGCAGACTACACATCAGCTGTTTTTACTCACTCATTGTTTTAAGGAAGTAACAGTGCCTTTTGTTACTAATCACCAGCTGCTCTTCATTCACGGAGCACACACACACATCCAATCCTTTATTGTTTAAAGGAAGTAACCAATATTGATTGATCAATTTATTTATTATTGTATCAAACATTTTAAAGCCCCATACACACGCTCGGACAATCCGCGGACCAGGTCGGTCGGATTCTGTCCGACGTACTTTGTCCGATGTTGGTGTTGCGTACACACGGTCGGACTACGTTGTCGGAATATCCGGTCTGGAAGAACGTCGTGACGTAAGTCGTCGTCCACGAGATTACAAAAGGGAAGTTCAGCACCACGTCAGGCACCCGTTGGGCTCCTTCTGCTGATCCCGTGTTTATCGAGAGTTAGTCGAAGTTTGGTGACTTAAGATTCGCGCTTCTCAGTTTTCTGACTCAGATCGTTACTGCTCTTCAGTTTGTGCTTGTCGTGCGTATCTGTTTATTAGTGCGTGTAGTCAGTTCGCATTTGTTGGTCATTGCGGCCTATATCTTGATATAGGACGCTTTGATTTGCACTGCTTATTGTCTGCTCGTTGCTGGTATTCATTTCGTTCTTTCAGGCCTTGCTGTTTATCGGTGCTTTCTGTTTGTCCGTTCTGACCAGCCGACCTTTTGTGACCTTCTGAGCGATGTTTCCCGTGCGTACTCGTCGCCGAGTTCGTGCTGTACGCGGAATTGGTGTCGGGCTTTTAGCTTTGAGCCAAGACCCGTCCATGAACAGAGTGACGAGGAGTATGTGGACCAAGAATTGGTTGCTTCAGCGTGACCAATTCTCGCACATGCCTTTGCTTCGTGAGATCCGGGAGAATAATCCTGATGATTTCAGGAACTTTCTCAGGATGACGGACCCCGATTTTCACCGTCTTTTGGCTTTGCTGACCCCCTTTATCAGCCGGCAGGATACCTGCATGAGACAAGCCATTACTCCGGAGCAGAGGCTTGTTGCCACGTTGAGGTACTTGGCGACAGGGAGAAGTCTTCAGGATTTGAAGTTCTCTTCAGGTATCTCTCCCCAGGCCCTGGGAATCATTATTCCAGAGACCTGTTCTGCCATCATCCAGGTCCTGCAGGAGGACTATATTAAGGTAACATTTATACTTTACTATTCCCTTCTATGTATGCTCTGTTTGCTAATGTCTTCTATTTTTGACCTCCTTCCCTAATTACCATGATTGCAATATGTTCTAATATGCTGTGCCCCTTTTCTCCTTCATGCATTTTTCCCTTCACTTACCTCCCCAGCATGCTCTTCTGCCCCAATAGACACCTATGGCCTAGTCACTTAAGCAATGTCTTTTGTCTGCTGCATAGTATTGTTTGCCCCCAAACACCCCCTAAAATATGCACAAATGTTTGCTGTGTGGTTTACTTCATGTAGAGCCCCCCTTTTTTTTTTTTTTTTTTTTAGGTGGGGGGGGGGCAAACTCATTAGGAACCCCCTCCCCCAACTGCTCTGTCAGATGGTACCAATCCTTTATCTGCTGGCTTTCCCAAGGTCCATACACACTATATACCTACCTCTTTATAGTGGGCATCTTTAGGGATGAATTCAGCAAAGCATGTAGTGCAAGGGGCTGCCTCCATACATTCCATTTCCTATTTTTTTGTCTTCTTTCCCTCCTATTAGCTTGCTTGGTAATTTAATAATGTCACACTGTGCCTGCCTTTTTTTGGGGGGGGGGGGGGGGGGTGGAAATGTTTTTTTATATTTCCTGTGGCCTGCCAATAGTGTTAAGTACAGAGGGTCTGGCCAAACTAGCACACATTATTGAGCCATTTGCCAATCAATGAAGTGCAGAGGGTTCCCTGTCCCCCCCCCCCCCCCCCCCCCCCCAAAACCCTAGTTATTGCCAATGGCCCATCAGAAGTGTGGGGATTGATGGGGGGTGAGTAATCTGTGAAAGGGAGCCTCTACTTTTCTGTGCAAATACTTTCCAGCCTCCAATTTTATACAATGCTCTTGTTCCAAGATGTTGATTGTCTAATCTGCTTGCAATGTTTAGGTGCAAAGTGACTAATTATTTTTTCTTGTTTCACTCCACAGTTCCCTTCCACGCCACAGGAATGGCAGACTGTGGCCTCCCACTTTGCCAGCCGTTGGGACTTTCCTAACTGCGGAGGGGCAATTGATGGGAAACACGTCCGCATCGTCCCACCGCCCAACTCGGGGTCCTACTATTATAATTATAAAGGGTTTAATAGTGTAGTGATGTTGGCGGTGGTGTCGGCAACATACGAGTTTATGTATGTGGATGTGGGGATGAACGGCCGGATATCGGATGGTGGTGCCATTACGCACACGGAGTTCTACTGGCGTCTCCAAAGTGGCAGTCTGTGCTTGCCACCTCCAGAGGAGAATGCCGAAGGACTCCCCTTCGTCTTTGTCGCAGATGAAGCGTTTGCGTTGACTCCCCATGTGATGAGGCCGTTCCCGATGAGGACCCTCACCCCGGACCAGAGGGTCTTCAACTACAGGCTGTCCAGAGCCAGAAGAGTGGTGGAGAACACTTTTGGCATCCTGGCCAGCCGCTTCCGCCTGTTCCTGACGGCATTTAACTTGGCGGAATACAAACTGAACCACATAGTTCTTGCCTGTTGCATATTGCACAACTTCCTCAAAAGACATAACAGGAACTATGTGGTGCCCGTTGGCCCAGATGTGGAGGGCCCTCCAAATGCGGACCTCACAGCCCTTCGAGTGGCACGTCCAGGCTTGCCCCCTCTAAATGCCCGCGTGGTCCGCGACCAATATATGGAGTACTTTGTGGGTAGGGGGGCCATTGCTCTGCCTGACGATGTGTGAGAGGCATTTTTTAATAAATCTGATATTTGAACCAACCTATGATTTCTTGTCATTTCAGTCTTGTTTTTAGCTTATTTTACCTTGACATATTTTCCCTTTGCCTTCGACAGTGGGAATGCACTTTCTGGGCAAAAGGAGGTAACAGTCTCTTCTTCCCAAAAAGATTCTTCTCATGTTGTGTGTTTGCTACCTAATCTTTGGTCTAGAGAAGGTTTGTCCTGCATAACTGACACCCAAAATACTCCTTTTCAGCACCAGGTCTGACATGTGTGTATTCAGAAAAATGCTGGGCTCCGTGTTTTCGTACAAAGCACTGTGGGTGTCATTTACATAAGTCAAATCCGCTATGCTCTACAAGTGCATTGAAAAAGTTCCCTGGGAAAGAAAATTGCAGTGCAAAGTGGATTTGCCTTTAGTAAATAACACCCATTGCCCCCCATATCCTTTACATTTTACATACATAATGCATTGTGTTTTTTAAATAAGGAAGCCACACATTTAGAAAAATAAAAAAGTTTACTAGGAAAACCTTCACAAGTGCGTTTACAATCTTCACGCCAAAACTGACAACATCTTGGTTATTTACAACATTGTTTACAAACATTCCGCAATTGGTAAAACCAGGCATGGAGCAAAACAGAACCTATGAACTAGGAAAGTTCAACTTTGTAAAGTGAAGACAAGATCAGACATGACTATATGTTCAAAGTGTGTTTGATCTTGCCTTCATCACATGGGGGGGTCACCCCCGGAAAGTGGAAATTTAGAACATGCACACAATTTGGGTCTGAAAATGGTCATTAGATGGTAAAACACATGCCTAGAAGCTTCAAAAGTGCCATTTTCCATCATGGGGATGAATGGACGTTTTTTGGGGGTGCAACCCCTTCACCACAACCACTTTCGTAGTTCGTAAAGTGTTTGCACCCCCAAAAAAACGTTGGCATTCATCCACCATGATGGGAGCTAGCACATGTGGACACAATGTGTGCATGTTCCAAATTTCACACAGTTTTTAAGTTGCAAATGTGTTCAGAAGCTGGCACAAATGTGTGTTAATTACTTGGTGCGTTTTCATATTTTTCCTAAAACATCAATGATGTTCTTCAATTTTTGTTGAACATCATTGATGTTTTGCTTTATGTAATCTAGATCTCTATTGCAGACCATTATCTCTCCGATGAGTACGTGGGCACTCTCTGTGGTAAAGTGCGATTTTTCTTCCACAACATCCACGTCACCTAAAAACCACAAACAAACAAAAATGGGGTGTTGGAAATGAGGCAGCCATACATGGATTAGCTTACCAGTAGCTGTGTTCTCCAACACTCACCTGTTGTGGTGACAATTTCTCCAAGTTCGATGATCTCTCCTTCCTCCTCCTCCTCCTCTGCTTCTGCTCTTTCCCCTTTTTTGGGAGGTGTTGGTTTGGGTTTGGGGGTTTCCTCAGACGGCCCAAGTTTTCGCTCCCCTATGAGAATGTACAAAAGGAAGATTTAGCAACACTATCTATTGAGGGCAGAAATAGGAAATGACAAACATTGCTTGAAAGTGACGGACACTATTTTAGTTTGGGCAGTTACAAATGCCAACAACATGAATGTAGTCACTTTGTAAAGGTGCTAAACTGACTAGCTTTTTGGTAGAAGTTTGTGTGATGGAGACACCCCTCTAGTATCCACTGGAGCACATGTGTGGAAAAGCCTAATAAAAAGGGGGTTTGGGTGTCCCAGCACTAGTGCTCTAGAGTCCAGATGGGTAAACAGCTACTGGGTGACCTCTCCTTTACATTGAATAAATTGGCTTTACATTCTTGATGACATTTCTAGTGAGACCAAACTTCCTTTCCCCAAAAAAAACACCAAACCACGTATTATAAGTGGCCGAACGTTCGAGGTTGCGTACGATCGAATGGACACACACACGACCATGACAGTGGCAGAAAGATCGAGGCTGAGTACGATCGAATGCACAGACGAACATGAAAGTGGCCATTTTGGAATGTACAACTTTGTAAAAATCAAACCACATGGAGCAGTATGCAAGCAAGAAATCAAACACAAAACACAACTACTTACTTTTTTGAAGAATTCGCTTGATCTTTCTGTACTGATCGGCCTCCCTCAGTTTCAGGTCTGACCAGCGTTTCCTCAGTTGCTCCTTGGATCGTTGTACCCCAAAATGATTGTACAGCCTTCTCACAACTTTAGACATGATCTTGGCCTTGCGGACATTGGGGTTGAGGTAAGGCCCATACTTCCCATCATAGTCGCTCCTCTTTAATATGTCCACCATCTCCAACATTTCTCCAAATGACATATTTGAGGCCTTGAATTTCAGGCTCCGGGATCGGGACGTTTGTGCCTCCGGACTTTCCTCGTCCACCTCCTCGTTGGGGGGATATTTGGGGCGCACCTGCTGTGTCCCCGCCATGTGCTCTCCCCACTGCGCCGTAAAGAGAAGGGGTGGGGAATAGACGAGAAAGATCGTCAGGGGCGGGCGGAGTTTGACGCATGCGCACTGTATATAAAACGTCACACGCCTGTGTCGTAGCCACGATCTGGGAGACGAGGGGAGAGAAAGCTCACGCACGAGACGATCGCTACAAACGAAGGTACAATTTGACGTTGGTACATAACTAGCCTAGACTGATTAGAACTTGAGGCTTCTTTATGGAGAAGATTAGGAGAGTTTAGGCTGACATTATTTATATTGTTTGGTGTGGCGTTGTGTCTTGCAGAGGTGATGGAGGCCTTCTACAACGTGAGCTTTCTACCCCTCTTCATTGATAAATACCGGCAATTCCCCCTCTTATGGCAGGCGAAACACAGGGATTATAGCAACAGACCAAAGAGGTACGCAGCCCTGCTGAAACTTGTGGCATTTGTAAAGCCTGCCCTGCCCATGGCAACCGTGGCAAACTTAAAAGTGAAGATCAACAACATGAAGAGTACCTATTTCCGGGAGCGCAATAAGGTCCTGAAGTCCCAAGCATCTGGAGCTGCAGCAGCTGATGTCCATGTCCCCACGCTCTGGTACTATGAGAGGCTCCACTTTCTCAAAGACCAGGCTACTGTCAGGAAGTCACTCTCGACTCTTCCTTGCACGCGTCCTTCCACGCACGCCACCCCTGATGAGGCTTCCGAGGACCAACCTGGGCCTTCCAGTATGGAAGATGTGCAGGTGCCCAGCTTGTTCCAGGTATAGTAGTTTTGGAACCAGTTTGGGGAATAATGAATGATGTTCAGTTAATTCAGGATCCCCAATTGCTTATTTCCTAACGTGATTGACATATCAACAGACAGTGGTGTGGGAGACATTTTTGGGAAGAATCTAAACTGCAGGGCTGAGAATTGTATGGTTTTGTATTTTGCAACAGTCACTAGATGAGAATTGTGTGTGTTTGATGAACAAATAACTGAAACTATGTCCCTTTTTCATACACAGGAAGACCTCGGCCAGGAGGTGGCTGTGGAAGGTGGCAGTCAGGAGGAGGCAGGGGGTAGTGGCAGCCAAGAGGGGGGTAGGCGTAGGAGCCTGACTGTCTCCCAAGTTCCTCCCCTCCGCCTTCCCTACAGAAGGGCGAAAAACATGGGGGAGGTGGGAGAGTCAGCGCTCCAGCTGATCAGAGATGCCTCAGCCTCCCTCTATGCCACACCCACCTACGAGGAGGCCTTTGCCTCCTTGGTTACCAGTAAATTTACGGGTATGGAGGCGGGGCAACGCAGCATGTGTGAGGAGGTCATCCTCAAAATACTAAATGAGGGGATGGCTGGGGAGATGACTCCCCTCACACATGTTTGCGAGAGTGACCTTGCTCCGCCTCCTCCTCCTCCTTCTGCCACCCCACCAGCACCAGCACCACGGCGTGGAAGGAAGCGTACAAGGAAGACAAGAGAGTGACGACCTGGACTCAGTCTGGTCTGAGAGAAGATGGAGCCTCTCGTAGGACCAGAGCCTGGGGACCTAGATGGCATCTGCTGCAGTTCCGGATGTTTTGGACTTCAGGACCAGATTGCGCTCCCTTATTATTTAGATAGGTACTCTTCATGCCCCCAATTGTTTAAGTCTGTAAAATGATGGTTGCCATGGGTGTCCAAGGCTTTGCAAATTCCCCAAGTTTCACCATGGCTGCGTTCCTCTTTGATTTGTTGCTGAGACCTAAATAAATGTTTTTTTGATTTGAAATAATCATTGACTATTGTGTTTTACTTTTCTACAATGACAGTTTTTCTTTGAGTAGGCAGGTACATTTCACTAATCCTAAAGTAGAATTAACAAGGGGCACCAACAACCAACAAACTCCTAGTAAATTTAAGCAAGAAATACAAATGTTAATAATGTGGTTTTGCTAAGTTGAGACATACAAACCCCCTCCAAAAAACAAAAAAAATTCTCCTTCAAATATGTATTCCCCCAAAAAAAAAAAAAAATCATGGTAAAAAAATAACAAAGATTGTATTACGATCTGAGTAAAAATAAACATGTAGTGTATAAATGCTGCAAATTAATAAAGAAGTAAGTTTGTGAGAAGTGCGGGTGAATAGGAGCAGCTAAAACATGTCATTCTTGTTGCATTGTAAAGAAAAAGAGAATGCGCTGCATTAAAGACATTTTAACATTGCAGCGTGACGAATGTGCTGTGTCGATTAGGAAAGGTAGTTTTACCTGACCGAGCGCTTCCGTCACAGAATTGCTTCTGAGCATGCGTAGCACTTTGTCCGTCGGACAAGCGTACACACGCTCGGATTTGGTGTGATCAGACCGTGTTGACGGCAAAGATTTCCAGCAGGAGATAAGACTTTGTCCGTCGGACAAACCGACGAACACTGTCCGATGGTGCATACACACGGTCTGATTTTTCAACAACCTTGTCCGATCGGACAGAATCCATGAAAAAGTCCGACCGTGTGTATGGGGCTTAATACTGGTTTGTTCACCTTTGAGCACATCTTTTCACCACACATATTAATGACATTAAGCTGCCTAGTGTCATTTTTTGGAGTATTTTCTATCTGCACGTTTGATATATTTTATTTATTTATTCACCGTTTTTATACGCATATTTTATTCATCAGTCACTTATCCACTTAGACTATATATATTTTCTTCATATATTATTGACCACTTTGGACCTGCTGGCAATAGTGTATATGAACAGTATGCATTAACATCTTAATACTTACATACTAATTTCAATCTATTACATCAATAAGGTTGATTTTGCTATATCTTTTTTAAGTGTGGGAACACTTTTTGTTGGGAGCTGCATTTCATTTAGCCATCTTATTTGATTTTATCAGGTTTTATGGTCATTTTATACATACCAGCGCTTTAGTATCTTTTTTTACTTTTAAGATTAAAACAATTCTTTCTTCAGGCAATCAAAAACTGTACACAAATCAGTGTGTGATGCAATATATACATATAATGAAACAATTAAAACTGCTGATATAATAGACATACTGGTCTAGAAAAATCTTAACGTCCTGCAATATGCTAAACTTGGCAAGATACAATGCAGGTAAAATAATGAAAACCTTTAGGTAAAACGTTCTTTAGATCTAGGTCTTCTAGCTCTATACATGCAGTATGTGCACATAGTTTAACAAGTGGGAGAGAGAAAACTACACAAAGACCAGTTTATCCACAGAGGAGTAAAAGTGATCGAAATTGGTTATCACCTCTGTCCTTTACACAACTGCTAACAAGTCCTGTCTGCAGGTGCCATAAACAAAAAGTTTTTTTAGAAATCCAGACATGAATAAGAAGTACATGAATACTTGTAGTTTTTGCTCCATTATATTTTATTACCAGGACAGGCTGCTCTCTGTTGGGTCATAAATCATACAGTGCATAAGCCATAAGGAACTAACTTCTAATTACCTTGAAAGCATTCTTAATTAGGTATCTGATGTCCTGCAGATTCATCGTTCTTTTTTCAGGCCTGGCCTGTAGAACTGTACCTGTAATTGTATCAAAAGGCTTAAAGAGCCTTGGATCAGCTTCCAAGCAACGACCTGAAACGATTGCATGCTTAATAGCTGGGGCATCCAGTCCATCCCATGGAAGACAGTCTACAGAGAAAATAAGGATTGGGTTAATCACCTAAATTTTACAGTGATTAATTATAGTGTTTAATAGAGACCTCCAGAGATTTAGGCTGGGTTCACACTGGTGCAACAAACGCTCTGACATTGGGAGCTCATGTCGCATGACGTGTGAAAATCAATGTTTCCCTATGGGAGCCGTCTTAACTGGTTCAACACAAGTCGGTCTGACTTTGAAAATGCTCCCTGTACTACTTTGGTCTGACTTTGATCCTACTTCAGCCCATTGACTATCATTGAAGTCGGATCGTCTTGCATGATCCAACTATGGCATGCGACTTGTGCTCTGATGATCTTGAGGGGGAATTCCACGCCAAATTTTAATAAAAAACGGCATGGGTTCCCCCTCCAAGAGCATACACCGAAAATTTATTGACACTTTTTCCCCAGGTGAATGGGTAGGGGTACGATGTACCCCATACTCACATAGGGTGGGGGGGCGGGATCTGGGGGCCTCCTTATTAAAGGGGGCTCCCGGATTCCGATTTTTTTTTTTAAATTTGGCGTGGAGTTACCCCTCAAGATTCATACCAAACACGGTGCCTGGTATTGGCGGGGATACAAGTCGGATCCCTGTTCATTGAAAGTCCGATGTATGTCGGGTTCAAGTTGCAGGGCAAAGTCAGATCCAAAGTAGGACGGCTGTCGTGTCGCACCAGTGTGAACCCGGCCTTAGGAGCAAAATTAAGCCCTTTAGGTGATTTCAACTGATTTATTTTGTTAGAGCTGATTAAAGAGGAAGTAAACCCTAATGGGTTTACTTCCTCTTTGTTTCCCTGCAAAGGTAAAGCATAATGGACTACTATGCATCGCATAGTAGTCCATTATGTGTCACTTACCTGAGTCACCGGTGTCCCCTTGTGTACGGAGCCTCCATCTTCTTGGTGGGTCTCCCTGCGCCAGGATTCAGCGGAGCCACAATGACGTCACTCCCACACATGCGCACGGGAGCCACCACTCGCAGCATATCGCCGTTGACAGCGGTACACTCAAACTCATGAGCCATAGACAGTGGTGCCTGTCTTTTGGCAAATATCTCCTAAACCGTGTAGGTTTAGGAGATATTTCTTGGACCTACAGGTAAGCCTTAATCTAGGCTTACCTGTAGGTCAAAGTGGTTTGTAAGGGTTTACAACCACTTTAAAAGTTGTATTTACTTATTGATTTATAACTGGACTGGAGGATTATTTATCAATTCAGTTGCTGCAACTTTGCTTTCAGGGTTTTTTTCTCTTTTTTTTTTTAGAACCATTAGCCTAGGTTCACATTTCCACGATGCTGCACATCACATGTGATTTGCAAAGGAATCACACAACATTCCTTTGAAAATCACATGCAATGTTTGTGCAGTGCGATTTGAGCAATTTTGTATAGCTCAAATCGCACCGCATCTACACCAAAATAGTGCAGGACCTTTTTTGCTGTAACGGAATCGGATTGCATGGGTGTTTCGGATTGTCGTTAATTTAACACTGACACCCACAGCAGATTGCATGAACGTCATGCAATTTTAATACAATGTGGGAAATGCACAGGATTTGATGCATTTCCCGCACTGCATATATGTGAACTGAGGCTTAGGCTCCATACACTCTTGTGCGGCTTGATAGCCACGCAAATTCAATTGCGGCTTTGGAATGCAACTTTGATGTGACTTTTACAATTTCTGGCAATCAAGTCACATCAAAGTAGTGCAGTAACCTTTTCAAAGTCGATGTGACCTTAAGTCACATATGTGACACATAAGGGGTTTTATTGAAATCAACGAGCTGCGACTTGTCATGCGACTTTGTGTCCAAAGTCGCACAAGTGTGAACAGAGTCTTAAAGTTTCAAACTAATTTGATCTTTGCCTATTTTATCAAGATTCTACAATATGTCACTGTTCTAATTTTGAATAACTCTTCATAACTTTGTATCAGCAACATGCTTACTATAATTAATATAGTAGCATACATTAACTACTGTTTGTGCTGAGAGCGTGCTGCACAGTGCACTTACAGAACAGACTGAGCTGTCACAGATATCTCTGGGTCTCAAACCAATGATTGGGAACTAGGAGGACTGGTTCCAGATCACCTGATCACTGTCATAGCCTTTGATTGGCCTGTATAGCCCACCCCTGTGTTTTTCTCTCCTCTTGATTGGAGAAAAAGATAAAATGGCTAGATCCGGGTGTAATCTAGGTCAGTGTCTGGGTTAGGATCAAAGATCAGGGTCAGTGTATTTTAAACAGGATAAAAATAAAGCAGGATTTAATTTAGTATCAGCGTCTGTTTTAGATGAAAAAAAAAAAAAAAGCAAAATGCATACTTTTATTTCTGGGCCATACTACATGTGCAAACATCAGATAAAATACACGTATGTGGCACTACTGTGGTCGTCAAGAGTACATTAATTGTTCTTTGACAGTAGGCCATGGCAATAGCAAGAAATATACAGCTACACTTTAAAAACTTTTTTTTTTTACTATTACTGTTTACCACCAGGTGAGCCCAATTTATTCTGAAAAAAACAGACAAGGTGTAATTTATTTTTACTGAAGGCCTTAGCATCTCAAAGAACAATTCACCAACTTAAGTACCGTATTTGCCGGCGTATAAGACTGGGTGTATAAGACGACCCCCTATTTTTCCAGTGAAAACTTAGCTTTGGGGCTATACTCGCCATATAAGACTACCCCCCTTCAGAGGCAACACCATTTACAAAAAAAAACATCAGAAACAAAAAAAAAAAAAAAAAAAACATCAGACTTAACATCAGAAAAAAGAAACTGGTGAACTACAAGTCCCAGAGATCCCACAATTGGTAGGCAGCAACAATGAATCCTCTCCTCCAATGCACCATAAATCATACCTGTATTTTAGCGGAGAGCTGGATGTGCAGTACAGGATGCTTTGTTAATATGTAGAGCACCAAGTACACACAGTATATGATGCTGTGTTAGTACAGTAGTGCCAGGTACACTTCAGAATACAGTGTGTAGACAGTGTGCACCACTGAGCCAATCACGGCAGGCATTGTATTTTACTAATCTGTTGATGGATACAAAGCTTGCTTGGATTGGCAGAGGCTGTGACATCAGCCCGCGCCGCTCTGACTCATGTAGCCTGCTCGGATTGACAGAGGTCGTTACCCAATCCGAGCAGGCTCTGTATTCATCAGAGTGCATCGCCCGCCAGGATTGGCTGAGCGGCGCATACTGTATACATATTACAATTTTACAGAGCGCCCGGCGGACCGATATCCATCTGGCGGCTTCTTCACCCGGCGTATTAGACGACCCCCGCTTTTTGGCTGTGTAATTTCGGTGTAAAAGGTAGTCTTATACGCCAGAAAATACAGTATTCAAGTCTTACTACACACTGCTACACAATGATAGACGTTTCCCACCCAGGAGTATATTCAGCGAGACCAATTCTCTCTAAAAAAATAAAAACAATAAAATCTCCACTGCCAGCCAATGGGGGAGATTTACAAAAACTGAAGCATGCAACATATGGTGCAGCTCTGCATAGAAACCAATCAGCTTCCAGCTTTTATTGTCAAAGCTTAACTGAACAAGCTGAAGTTAGGAGCCAATTTTCTACTGTTGCACAGCTGCACCATAGTCTGAGTGCTCCAATTTTAGTAAATCTCCCCCACTGTATTTAGGCAGCTGCCTGAATATCGAAACATTACCTGGATCTGAGGAGATGCAGTCACTGTTAGTTTAGTTATTTTCCACCCAGCTCAGAAGATTTTTAATCTACGTTTGAGCCAGGTGGTGCTTGCAGGGCCTTCCAGGGCTTGAATGTCATCCAATTCAATATTAATCTACTACAATTTGAGCTGTCTAGAGGGATGTTTAGCTGTATGCTACCAAGTTGAGAGATAATAAAGTTTTGTACTTACCTGTTAAACTTTCCTGCATGACTGCACAAAAGCTGTACAGATCAGACTTCACAGTCACACTGTTTCGTAAAATTATTTCTGGAGATGACCAGCGATACAACTGATCAGGAATAGGGAAATACGCAACCTGGTTGTGTGTTTTGCCATCATTGCTGGTGGGTAAAAATTTTAATTTCACGTTATATTAGAAACAAAACCATATATACAGTATATATTCTATAGTTAGAGTGTAGTTAGATAGAAAATCCATGATAGTGGTTCTATTGCACCTCCAAAGATTTAATGGTTTGCAAAATCCACAAACTTTGCACGTGACAGTTTCATGCAGCAAGGATGAGCTCAGGCGTGTTCGCAACCCACACGTGCAGAGCCCCTTTAGGAAGTCAGCACTGCA
>CM053027.1:345693245-345726491 GCA_028564925.1 Lithobates sylvaticus | reverse complement strand
GTCTTTGGGGGGTTGATTGGAGGGGGGTCTGAAAAGAATTCCTCCTCTACCCTTCTGGGGGGTCCAGCGATTTTTGCTGTCCTCCCCACCCTTACGGGACTGTTGAACAGGACGAAAATTTTTTACCCGCCTGTGTTTTCTTGGTAGGAAAAGCCTTCTTATCTGCTGTTCTGTCCAGAACTGACTCCAGCTCTGGCGCAAACAGGAGATCCCCTGAAAAGGGCAGGCCACACAACCTGACCTTAGAGGCTGTGTTACCTGACCACGTCTTCAGCCAGACAGCCCTCCTGGCAGAATTCACCAGGGCCGCAGACCTGGCTGCCATTTTGATGGATTCGGCTGAGGCGTCAGCCATATACTTTACCGCTTTTAGGATTAGCGGAAAGGATTCCTCTAAATCCTTACCTGGTGTTCCTGCCTCCACGTGGCTTTTCAACTTTTCTACCCAACACTCTAAATTTCTAGCCCCCACTGTCGATGCCATAGCTGGCCTGAGGCTGGCAGACGCAGAATCCCATGCCCTTTTTAAAAGGGTATCTGCTCTTTTATCCATGGCATCTTTGAGTAACCCATGTCCTCAAAGGCCAAGTCTGTCCGGCGTGAAACCTGTGAAAAGGCTGCATCAACTCGTGTTTTTTGTGACATACCTCTGACTCTTTATCGTCAAAGGGAAAGCGTCTTTTCTGGCTTTTGGAAAGGAAAGGACCCCTCTGGGTCCTTCCATTCTTTTTTAACTATCTGATAGCACTCTATGGACTGGGAAAACTCCCTGATACATCCTGTCGTGCACAGACAACTGGACCTTCTCCTCCTGAATGTCCAAGGTTGTGTAGATAGCCTTCAGGATGTTATCCACCTCCTCTAAAGACAGCTTCTACCTGGAACCACGGCTGTCATCCTCCTCTTCTACCTCCTCCTCTGAATCTCTGAGGGAAGGAAGAATACTTGCCCCTTCGGCCTCCGAATCTATAACCTCCCTCTGTCTGGAGGTAGATCCTCGAGGACTCAGTGGTGGTTGCTGGCTACCGCCCTGACCGGCTGGACTGGGAACCAGCAGAGTCTTGACGGAGCCTTTTGAGCTTGCTATCTTACATACTGAAGAAAATAGCTCCTTATACTGTGAGAGGATTCTTCCTCCACCAGCTCTTTAATGCAAGATCTACATAAAGCTTTCTGCCACGATTCACGTAAAGGATTTTTTCACGCAGGGCATCTCTTTTGGCCTGGCGGGTTTGCTCGCTTCACTTTCCCTGAAACTGTTTCCTAGGGGACAGAAAACAAAACCTGTCTTACTACTACTTCCTGGTGTCCTAACACACACCACCAGACAGTTTGGGCCAGAAAACACCTAAGTGCAGCAACCACCAATACTACAGGGCTGAGGGAAGCCACATCTGACCCTGTAGTGACAGGACCCCCCTTGGGGAGGAAAGAAACAAGAAACATCAAAGAGAAGCAGCCCATAGGGTGAAGAATAAAGAGCACCGTTGTGCCCCTCTTACCTGGGCCTGACCGGTGCTTAGGGTGCCTGCCTCCACCGTTGCTGCAGATCTCTTCCATCGTTTTGCAGAGAGCACAGCGGGGGTTTGAATGAAAACAGCCGCTTTTTAAAATTCCCGGGGTCGGCGTCACTACGCACGCCGGAAGCGGAAGTACCGGTCTGTAGACCCACCCCCTGACCCTTGCGTTTCAGGCGACCGGAACCACTGTTGCCCCGCCCGCACAGCAAGCCACTGGGATGGTCTCCTGCTGAACTCAGCATAAGGTAAGGTAAGGCTTACCTTACCTGGAGAGAATGCAGCCCTGGTTCCCACAAGTGCTTCCACCATGGCGGAGGAAACACAATAACTGAGGCCATGGAAGAGGAGGGGATTTAAAGGCAATTGCAAGTGTTTCCTCAAAAGTGGGCGGAGCTGCGCTCTCCAGGGTTGTCCTGAAAGGCGGATGGAGAAAATCATAAGAGCTGTATCTGTTAATGAACGTAAAAGAAATACTCTGTTAAAGTTACTAATTTCAAACATGCAGCTTATTGCAGATGTGAAAAAAACGAAGTTACTAACGGTAACGTTCTTTCCAGGAGTCTTTCAGGACAGCCACCTGAGACCTTGGCTCCTCCCCTCTGTAGGAAACACCTGCGCCAGGTTGCTATAAATTTCCTCCTCCCCTGCTGCTCCTCAGTTCTTTAAAGAGCACCTCCAGTTTTCTGGGGAGACACAAGAACATATGATACACATAATCAATTATATCACATTTCCTGTAAGGAAATTCTTATGCTTTTGATATACATTTGGGTGGGTACCTGGCTGTCCAGAAAGACTCCTGGAAAGAACATTACCGTAAGTAACTTCGTTTTTCCCTTATCGTCTTTCAGGACAGCCACCTGAGAGGATAACCGAGCGCTTACCCTTAGGGTGGGACCACAGCTTGCAAGACCTTGCGTCCAAATGTCTGATCTTTAGCTGACTATAAGTCCACTCTTTAGTGTCTTACAAAAGTGGCAAAGCTGGACCATGTTGTTGCGTTGCTCCAGCTCTCTCTGCCTGTGACGCTGCCATTGCCCTTGTGGAGTGTGCCCTGATTCCCTCTGGGATCTGCATACCTCCTAGCTTGTAAGCCTGTTCTATGGCTTCTTAGCCATCTGGCTATTGTGCTTCTTGAAGCCTTGTGCCCTTGCCTGGCTCCAGAAAATTAAATAAAGACTCAGTCTTTCCAATTGCCTTTGTTGCTTCTAAATAATGTAAGATGCATCTCCTGACATCTAAATTGTGGAATTTCACTTCTTGTTCCTGAGAAGGGTTTGGACAAAATGGTAATACAATTTCTTGGCCACTTTAGGCAGAAAACCCGGATCCATTTTAAAAATGATATGGTCCGGGAAAATCTGGCAAAAGGGGGGTCTGATTGATAGGGCTTCCATCTCACAGACCCTTTTGGCTGTAGTAATTGCTACCAAGAAGATTGCTTTAAGCGTCAGCATCTTCAGGCTACAATCCTTTAGTGGTTCAAAGGGGTCTGCTGTCATAGTTTGCAACACTAACGACAGATCCCACTTTGGAAAGGCTGTACTCTGTAACGGCCTTTGTCTGCTCACGGATCTAAAGAGTCTGATTATCCAGGGGTTTGAAGCTAAACTTCTTTCCTGGTAAACTGACAGTGCTGACACTTGACTCTTTAACGTGCTGAGGCTTAGTCCTTTGTCTACACCACTCTGTAGGAATTCTAAGACTGCTACTGAGCTTTGTGTTTTAAAGTTGTTCTCTGTACACCATCTGTTAAAACATTTCCATACCCTCTGGTAGATATTACGTGTCTCAACCTTCCTGCTTTTCAGCAGTGTGTCTATCAGACGGCTTGAGAACCCTTTTGCTTTTAGCACCTGCTCCTCAGATACCAGGTGGCTAACTTCCACCTTTCCACCTGTGGACCGTACACTGGGCTCTGGGCTAGTAGATCCTCCTGGATTGGCAGCAACCAAGGAGGCTCTATGGCGAGTTCTTTGAGCATAGAGAACCATGGTCTCCTGGGCCAGTGAGGTGCTATGAGGGTTAACGATGTGTCTTCTGTACGTAATTTTCTTATCACTGCGGGTAGTAGCACTGGTGGGGGAAAGGCATAACATTTGCTGAACGCCCACTTCTGTGCTAATGCGTCTACTCCGAGCGCTCCATCCTCTCTTCTTAGAGAGAAAAAGGCTTGAACTTTCCTGCTTTCCCTTGAAGCAAATAAGTCTACCTGAGGTATTCCCCATTTTCTTGTAATCTGGTTGAATACCTCCTGCTTTAGTACCCAATCTCCTTCCCTTACTTTCTTCCTGCTGAGGAAGTCTACCACTTTGTTTAAATCCCCTTTTAAGTGGACTGCTGAAAAGGAGAGTATGTTTTTCTCTCCCCATTTCAGGATCTCTTCTGCTAAGGCCCACAGGGCTCCGCTTCGGGTTCCCCCTTGTTCGCTTATATAAGCTATTACTGACGAATTGTCTGATCTGTACATGATGACCCTGCAATTCCTTCTGGAAGGACTGGAGTGCAAACCATACTGCTTTCAACTCCTTCCAGTTGGACGACCTTGTCCACTCTTCTCTCCCCCAAGCCCCTTGTGCTATCTTGGAGTCTAAGTGTGCTCCCCACCCTGTGCCACTTGAGTCTGTGGTTAGGATTCGGGAGATGGGTAGAATCCATAGCCGTCCCTCATTTATGTTTTCTGTCCTTCACCACCATAAGGACTTTTTTACTTTTGCTGGTATTAATACCTGCGAATTCAGTGACTCCTGCCTGTGATCCCATATCGTTAATAGGAGCATTTGCAGTGGCCGGAAATGTAGGTTTGCCCACTGTACCGCTGGGATTGCAGATGTTAGCAACCCTAATGTTGACATTATTTTTCTTATTGAAGAAGGTACATTGGTTTGTATTGTTCTTATTTCTTTTTGAATTATCCCTATTTTCTTCTTGGGTAGGAAAACTCTTTGCTGGACTGAGTCTATTATATACCCCAGATGTTTTATTTGTTGCCTGGGTTGTAGATTTGATTTTTCCACATTTAGCAACCAACCTAGAGATTTTCTAGAAATGCTCGTGTGAACTTGAGGTTTTCTAATAAACTCTCTGGGGTTTTTGCAAAAAGGAGAAGGTTGTCTAAATAGGCAATGATGGATATGCCTTTTAGTCGTAATGGTGCCAGAGCTTCTGCAAGAACCTTGGTAAAGATTCTTGGCGAAGATGATAGGCCAAAGGGTAGAGCCTGGAACTGAAGGTGTATGGTCTCTTTTCCTGTTTCTATTGCTAGCCTTAGAAACTTCTGACAACTTTGGTGTATGGGTATGTGTAGGTACGCGTCCTTTAAATCTAGCGAAGCCATATAACAGTTTGGGGGTAACAGAGCCTTTACTGAGTATATGGAATCCATTCTGTAGGTTATGGATAGATTTAATGATTTGAGGTTGAGGATTGGTCTGACCTTTCCTGAGGGTTTCTGTACTCCGAATATGTGAGAGTAGAAGCCCTGTCCCCTTTCTTCCTTTGGTACCTTGATAATTACACCTTGTTTCCTGTGGTCCTTTATGGACCTCATTAACCCTCTGGCTTTTTCCCTGTTCTTTGGAAGTTTGGTGGTGTACAGTCTGCTTGGGGGTAATTGAGAATTCTAGGGAATACCCTTCTCTTATCGTCCTTAAAATAAATTGACTGGAGGATATCTTTTCCCATTGTGAGATGAAGGCCCCCAGTCTTCCTCCCACTGAGACTACCTCATTGTTTATTGCGGGTCTGCTCAGGAGGGCGAAAAAGTGCTCCTCCTTTGCTTTTCCCTCGCTGGACCCAAGGTTTCTTTTGGTTATCTGCCTTGGGTGTTGAGAAACGGGACTTAGTGTCCCCTCTTTGCCACTTTCTATTTTGTTGAGGCTGACTCCAAGGTACTTTCCGTTTTAGCGGGAACGCCTTCTTTTTATCCGCTGTACGGTCTAGCACCTTCTCTAATCCTGGCCCGAAAAGCAGGTCCCCCGTAAACGGGATCCCGCATAACTTGGCTTTTGATGCGCAGTCCCCCTGCCATGTCTTTAGCCATAGGGCCCGTCTGGTAGAATTGGCTAGTGCCGAAGATCCGGCTGCCATGCGTACCAGCTCTGCTGATGCATCTGTGATATACGCAATGCCCTTGAGGAGAGTGGGAAAAGAGGATAAAATCTGCTCCTTTGCAGTTCCTTCCTCAAAGTGTGCCTGAATACAGTTTAACCAAAACTCTACATTTCTGGCTACCACCGTGACTGCCATGGCTGGCTTTAGGCTTCCCACTGTGGAGTCCCATGACTTTAATAGAGAATCCATTCTCTTATCCATTGCTTCAGATAAGACCCCCATATCTTCAAAAGCTAGATCGGTGTGCCTGGAAACCTGTGAGAAGGCCGCGTCTAGATTTGGGGTTTTGTTCCACACTGATGACTCATCTGAAAATGGGAACCGTCTCTTTAAGGCTTTAGAAAAGAATGTTTTTTTCTGGTTCCTGACAATCTTCCTTAATTGCCTCTATTAAGACGTCATGAACAGGAAAATTCTTCTTTTCCTGCTCTCCTAGACCCTCATACATCTGATCATGTAAGGATAAAGGTTTCTTTTCAGTCTGTATACCCAGTGTGGTATGAATGGCTCCCAAGAGTTGATCTACCTCTAATGAGAGTTTATATCGGGAGGGTCTTCTGGAATCCCCTTCCAGTGTCTCACCCTCGGATTCTTAGGAGCAGGACGCTGCGCTGTCAGGCTCGTCCTCTGCCTCCTCCCTAGGAGTTACTAAAGGACCTGTACTAGTGGAGGGTAGTGCCTGTGTTTTTGCTAGTACCGGTAGTACTGACGGAGGAACAGTCTGCAGTTGAGGGATCTGAAACCCTTCAAAGAAGGTTTTGAATGACTCAAAGGTACTGGATAGTTCTTTGATAGATGCCGCTAAATCACTGCCCTGCTCAGTGGAATGTTCTTGGACTAATTTGTGAATACATTCCTTACATAATGCTTTCCCCCAGGAATCTTTAAGTGTGTTTTTACAAGAAGGTCACCTCCTCTGAGTTATGAGAGGGCCTACTTTTGTCAGGTTTCTGAAAAGACAAAGAAAAAACCCCACAACGTTAATACTGCCATAACATCCCCTGCATAATTGCAGGTGCACAGCGCCTTTCATGTGGGCTTGCCTCACCAGGGGCCCCATGAAACCACCCTCTGACACCGGAGGGACCTGCCCCCCCCTTTTTCTTGAACCCTTGAGGGGGATGGGTGGTGGGTTAGGCCAGGGGAGTTCCACCCTAGGTTCCCCTTACCTTCACATGGCTGGAGCTGGTCTCTGCTGGAGCAGTCTGGTCCCTCCCTTCTGCGTCCGACATGTTGGTGTCACCACGGGAGCCTCTGCTGTCTCTACAGCATCTGCAGCTCCTCTCCAGCCCATGCCTGGTTCCTTTTCATAGTTCGCGGCCGGAACCGGAAGCTGCGAACCCGGAAGTACACACCCCCTTTGCCGGACGTGACGTCACCCCCATTCCCAATACCCAGCGTGTTCCACGATGCGAGCGCTACACGCTTTCTGGGGGTATGGGACGGCAGGATATGCACCTTTGCTCCGCACTCGGAGCTGAGAAGGAACCCCCCCCGACCTCCAACTGCGCTCAGGGATGCGGGGTGGCAGTGTCTCCCAGGTTAGTTTGCCTGGTTGTGTCCAAAGGAGCCTCTGCTGCTTTTTGCGGACGTTTTTTCCTGAGCCTTTCCATACCCTCTGGTAGATCCTGACTCTCCTGGCTGGTTCCACTGGTGTCTCCCCTCCTGGAGGAAACACACATAACTGAGGAGCAGCAGGGGAGGAGGAAATGAAAGACAATAAGGGAAATTGGGGACAACTTGGACGATCATAATGTAATTACATTAGCTTCCATAAATGAAACAGGATCTATAAATGGAGGATGGGCGGTTAAATGAAAGGTCCACCTCCCCCATTCAGAGCTCATTTTTCATTCATAGAAATTATAGTACAGCTTCTACAAATGAAAGACTGGTGGAAGATCAGAGGACAATCCTCGAAATCAACTAAATCTGTAGTCAGCAACACAATGCATTAACTGTAAAAAATAAGAAGGTTGACAAAATATTCCAGTGCTACACTAGACTATTTCTCATTAAATTCCAACCAGGCACCACATTGCGTTATTTTGCTGTGCTATACTTTTAATTTCACTTTATGCAATTTTACATTGTTAAATTAAACACACATACCCTAAAAGCAGCTTACTTCGTGTACAATATGACAAGCAAAAAGAC
Organism: Lithobates sylvaticus; assembly: GCA_028564925.1. Lineage (NCBI taxonomy): Eukaryota > Metazoa > Chordata > Amphibia > Anura > Ranidae > Lithobates > Lithobates sylvaticus. The sequence goes on along the minus strand of CM053027.1, from coordinate 345,718,701 downwards.
CTCACCTTTTCATGTAAAATGTGGTATAGGGAACCAAAATTGATCCTCTCGAATACAAGGCTTGTTCTCTCCAGAGTAGATGAGGTGCACACAGCTAATAGATGGAGAATAAAAGGATGTTGTAGATTACTGTAAAGGAAAAAGAAACATGTTTTCCCAAACTGAATTATTGCAAGTAATATGGTAAAGACTGCACTGTTAATTCTGCGCATAGACTATTTTCAATTAGAAATTTTAACTTGCCTGTAAATGCAATCTCTAGGGAGTACAGGACATAGGCTTGATGATCAAAGACCCTGGGACCCCATCATTCACGTACTGTCAAAGCTTTTGAAAACACACCCTCTGGGTGTCCCCTATAACCCTACCCCATTCTGTGAGTCTTCAGTTTTTTGGCAAGCAATGCAGAGTAATACAGGTACAGAGATTTGGGGGGGGGGGGTGCCCTGTGTCCAGTACTATAATTCAAGATATTAAGTTTACAGGTAAGACAAAATATCTTTTATCGTAATCCTACAGTACAGAACAGTGGCTTGATATTCATAGACTGACATCCCCAAGCAATGACTGAAAAGACCAAGCAACAATAAGGAAAGCAGAACAGTGCCAACAGGCCTAAAATTAACAAGGTTCAACAGACCCAAATCCAAGTGTCGCAGCAGAAACCTTGTGGCAAAAAGCTGCATCCGCAGAGGTTTTAACAATGATGAAGATTGTGTAGCGGCCTTAAAAGGCTGGGCAACAGAGGCCTGATGTTGGAATGCCCAGGAAACTCCTACCGATCTGGTAGAGTGAGCACACATAATAGTGCAGAGGTGCTTTATTCTATAGGGTGTAAGCTCTTGAGATGAGTTGTCTTGTCCACTTAGCAATGGTGCATCTTGAAGCAGGATGTGCATTGCAAGAGCCTAAGGTAAGGAAAAATAGTTAATCCATCTTCCTGATAGAAGCTGTAAATTTTAGGTACAAAGAAGGAAGGATTATGTCTTTGTCGAGGTGGAAGGCTGACACCACCTTAGGAAGAAAGGAAGGTCTTGCAAGACTACTTTATCCATGTGAAGAATGAGGAACGGCTCCATACAAGAGAAAGCCACTAACTCAGAGGCACGTGCAATAAAGTTAATGGCCACCAGGATGGCTACCGTGCAGGAGTGATCCCTATTGAGTTCAAAGAGTGGTTACTACAGAGCACAGAGAACCAAATTAAGGTCCCAAGGAAACGCAGGGTGCTATAAAGGTGGTTTTATCTCAGAAACACCTTAAAGTAGAACTATAGGCAAAACTTTTTTTTCATTTTGACTAAAGTAAAAAAGGGTTATAGAACAGAATGGGACTTGTGTCTGAGGAGTATGGAAAATTTAAAAATTATATTAAAAAAACAAACAGATTTATACAAATGTAAACAGATTTTTATTAAACTAAAAAAAAGTTTAAAATACATTACAGTCTTTAGTGATTCAAATTTTGAAATCAGGGATGTGCTGGTTCCCAACAGGTTTATACCAAGAGTGGCCTACGCGTTTCGCAGGTAAAACCGCTTCGTCAGGGCCTTGAGAATAGCACAGATGAAAGCGTCATATAAATTCTACAAAGAAAATATTAATTAATATATCATACATCATGTGATTAATGTAAATACGTAATGATGCAAATGGCATAGAGGTGTTGACTAATGGTCTATACATACATTTATGAATATATATATATATATATATATATATATATATATATATATATATATATATATAATCTCTCTATCAGCAAATGTTGATAAACTAAAAATACTGCAATAACACAACAGCCGTCATATTAACTGTATATATCCCCTAGTGTGCAGTCATATTCTGTGCCTGGTGTGTCTAAATGTAGAAAAACCACAAGTAAATGGAATTAACTGTCTAGGTAACATTATCAAATAATGTTAATAAAAAAAAAATCAATAAATAAAATAAATTTCAACATACCCCTCAGCTTACCGAAAAGGACTGGTAATGGAAAAACATCAGCTCAGTGCCAATGGGAATCTCTGCCCACCTAGACAAACAAAGATGGAGGAGCCCCTATATATGCAGAGAGTCTGATGGAAACGCCTCTGGGGGGACTTGGAAGACATACCAGACATTCTTTAATTCTTCTCCAGAAATTTCTCTTGGTTTTCCCTACATAATTGCCGCAGCCAAATGTTAGCAAATACACGATACCGATTGTGTCACAATTTACGAAATGTTTCATGCCCTGTGGGCAGAACAACATTGTTCCCAGTTAGAATGTATTTGCAGAAATCGCAATTTCCAATGCAGTAATTGCGATTTCTGCAAATACATTCTAACTGGGAACAATGTTGTTCTGCCCACAGGTGAACACCTACGTATGCAACATTTCGTAAATTGTGACACAATCGGTAACATGTGGCTGCGGCAATTATTATGTAGGGAAAACCAAGAGAAATTTCTGGAGAAGAATTAAAGAACATGCTGTAGACATACAGATAGGTGTCACTGAGAAACCAATACCCAGGCATTTTTCTGAACATCATGACTACAGCACCGAATCCCTGCGATTTCAGGTACCGGCCCGGGTGCGACACAACCACCAGGTTTGAAAGATGCGATTAGCTATGCCCCGTTCTTAGGATAATATAATCTGTCTTATACACAATCTGCTTATCCTCATTTATCTCTAAACCCTAGGGTTTATCAATGTGTGCACAATATTGGATGTATATGTACGACCTATGTGAGGAAATGATTTGGAGGGTTTTGTTTTGTTTTATAACTTTTTGCGTCTATGCACTGTAATGTTCATGCTGGTGTTTATGCATTTATTATGTTTTATTGTTTGTTTTGTCTTTTAGCACGTCCTCTTGCCTTCCTTTTCGGACTGCTTCTGGAATTTACCTCTGACCCATGGGACCTTTGGCCTTGCTCGTGTCTCTTCACTACCTGAGGGGTCTGCAGGTGTTCCGTATACATGGCACATTTGCAGTTTCTTGGTACCGTATATACTCGAGTATAGGCCGGCCCGAATATAAGCCGAGGCACCTAATTTTACCACAAACAACTGGGAAAACTTATTGACTCGAGTATAAGCCTAGGGTGAGAAATGCGCAGCTACTGTAAGTGGAAAAGAGGGTCAACGATGCCCATTTGCAGCCTCACTGTGCCCATGCAGATGGACACAGTTGACCGATTTGGGGCCCTGTATCTCAGGGTCACTTAGTGCTAGGAACACCATCTTTAGATATGTTGTAGTGCTAATTCCACTGGGTTGGAATACAACATTTGGGGTTCCTAGCACCAAGTGTCCCCGAGATATGGGGCCCCAAATTCGGGTCAGAAAATCTCAAGCACTTTTCTGCAGCAGAGAATGACATTTTCTGAACCGACTTTGGGGCCCTGTATCTCGGGGCCACTAAGGCCCCTTTCACACCGGGGCGTTTTTCATGCGGTGCAGCGCTAAAAATAGCGCCTGTTCACCGCATGAAAAAATCCTGCCCCTTTAACTCCAGTGTGAAAGCCGGCGGGCTTTCACACTGGAGCGGTACGCTAGCAGGATGAAAAAAAAAGTCCTGCTAGCAGCATCTTTGGAGCGGGATAGGAGCGGTGTGTTCACCGCTCCTATACCGCTCCTTCCCATTGAAAAGAATGGGAGACCATGGTAAAACCGCGGCAATACCGCCGCAAAGCGCCGCTACGGCGGCGCTCTGCGGGGGTGTTTAACCCTTTTTCGGCCGCTCGCGGGGGGTAAAACCGCACCGCGAGCGGCCGAAAACCGCGGTGAAAACGACGGTAAAGCAGCGCTAAATATAGCGCTGCTTTACCGTCACCGCGGCTCACCGCCCCAGTGTGAAAGGGGCCTTAGTGCTAGGAACCCCATCTTTGGATATGTTGTAGTGTTAGTTCAACTGGGTTTGAATGCCAAATTTGGGGTTCCTAGCTCCAAGTGTCCCCGAGATATGGGGCCTCAAATTCGGGTCAGAAAATGTCAAGCACTTTTCTGCAGCAGAGAATGACATTTTCCGAACTGACTTTGGGGCCCCGTATCTCGGGGCCACTTAGTGCTAGGAACCCCATATTTGGATATAGTGCTAGGTCCACTGGGTTGGCACACCAAATTTGGGACTCCTAGACCCAAGTGGCCCCGAGATACGGGGCCCCAAAGTCGGGTCGGAATTTTTTTTTTTTTTGCTGCAGAAAAGTGCTTGACTCGAGTATAAGCCGAGGGGGGCACTTTCAGCACAAAAAAATGTGCTGAAAAACTCGGCTTATACTCGAGTATATACGGTATGTCTTCCAAGTCCCCCCAGAGGCGTTTCCATCAGACTCTCCATCGGGGGATACCGACACCTGACGGCCTTTTGGCCGACAGGTGCACGGTTCCTTCCCCATCTGTGGAACGCAGCGTCGCAGAAGCAAATCCACCTGCACCGGCTAGACGCCATGCTGTTTGGGTCCCGCCCATTTCTCTGCATGTACCAGCTCTCTCCCTGCCTATGGTTGCCCCCATGGCAGGTGAGACAGTGGGATTTGTCCTTCTTCCCATTATCTGGTCTGCGGTACGATCGGGATGTGGATCGGGGGTTATTTGCATGCTAATCTTCCAGCATGCATTCAACCACGGCATTTAGTGTTTAGATGGATTTGCTCCAATCCCTCCGGATTTGCAATCCGGGCGATCCGAGCAACTCCAGGAATCTTTCCTCCCACTCACACCTTACAGGACTAATCATGGCAGCTGTGCTTCTCTCACTTGTCCCACTGAGCTGACCTTTGTCCATTACCAGACCTTTTCGGTAAGCTGAGGGGTATGTTAAAATTTATTTTATTTATTCATTTTTTTTGTTTTGTTTTTTAACATCATTTGATGTTACCTAGACAGTTCATTACATTTACTTGAGGTTTTTCCACATTTGGACACACCAGGTGCAAAATATGACTGCACACTAGACTGCTGTTTTGTTTTTTATTGCAGTATTTTTAGTTTATCAACATTTGCTGTAATCTATATACTTGTCATAAATGTATGTATAGACCATTAGTCAACACCTCTATGCCATTTGCATCATTACGTATATACATTAATCACATGATGTATGATATATTACTTAATGTTTTCTTTGTTGAATTTATGACGCTTTCATATGTGCTATTCTTAAGGCCCTGACGAAGTGGTTTTACCTGCGAAACGCGTAGGCCACTCTTTGTATAAACCTGTTGGGAACCAGCACATCCCTGATTTCAAAATGAATCACTAAAGACTGTAATGTATTTTAAACTTTTTGCATTTAGTTTAATAAAAATCTGTTTACTTTTGTATAAATCAGTTTTTTTTTTAAATGTTTCATACTCCTCAGACACAATTAGAGTCCCATTCTGTTCTATAAAAACATTTTTTTAAATACTTTCTTGGGATGGTGCCTCTCTAGGAGTATTAGTGTTCCACGCTCACCCCACCCCTACACATATAACCCCTGTTAGTTTTTTACCATCTGTGTCCCAATGGGCAAATGTACCTTCATTTCTTGTTCCATATCCAAACCAATAAGTGAGAGGAAATCCCTGCAAATTAAAGGAATCCATTTGCGCGCCACTAGTTTCCCCATTGTAATTCTGTGTACACGCGATCGGATTTTCCGGCAGACTAGGTCCTACGGTCTTTTGACGGACTTCTGAGCGAACAGACTTGCCCATACACGAATGGACTAAGTCCATTCGCAAGTCTGTTCGTTTTGAACGTGATGACGTAAGACGGGACCAGCATACAGACGAACGTTTTTCCCCAAAAAGAATTGAGCCCGTCGGACAGATTTGAAACATGTTCTATTTCTAGGTCCGTCGGAATTTTATATATAAAAACGATCGGATTATACCACACACGATCGGAATGTCCGGACTGATCCTAGCCTGCCAGAAAGTCTGGTCGTGTGTATGCGGCATAAGATTTTCCCCTTTAGTAATGTTCTGGGGGACAACCCAAAATTTGGGATTTTCTTTTTACATTCACTTTTGATGATATTGGTAAACCGAACAGAGTGACACTCCCTAATGGGGGCAAATGTAGCAATAAAAACTGACAGGGGGTTCTAATAACCACTGTACAAAATTTTAAAAAAATAGCTTTTAGTTACATTTTAAATAAAGGTTTTTAGAAGGGAAGGCGGAAAATTTGGTTGGGCAGGTATTGATAGAGTATGGGGCGTCTATCGCTTCCCTAAATTTTATACATGAAATATACAGTTTGTAGGCCTAGTGTGCATGAACACGGCCAATACCCCTGGGGGAAGCTTTCATGGATAGACAAAGAGATGTATATGCAAAGAATAAAGTATAATTTATTAGGGCAATATGTAGCCCAAAGGGTAAGGTGAATGTACAGATTTACATCAAATCAGACATACATGTGAAATTTTTGACCATATGAATACACATATAATATGACGTTTGCAAAATAACTTGCGAAACAACAGTAGTTTTTTTAGGAAGATGCCGACATGTTTCGGACGGAAGTCCTTTTTCAAAGGCAGTTAAACATCCTGTGATTTCACATATAACTGTGTGAAACAAAGACAACATTAGTATACAAAGTATAATTGGTTGTGGTGCCTAGAATAGTCTTGTCAATGCCATTATGTGGACTTGGTACTTACATGCAAAGCTGTAGGGGCATCCCAGTTGTAGTTGAGAAGCCAATATGATCTTGAGGTAATGACAATATGTATAAAGAGTATATGCTGTTAAAAGCAAAAGAGCGTAGCCCTGTGTTGGAGGGTGGGCTGCTGAGAGCTCAGGTAGCTGCAAGATCTCAGGCTAGGCACATATAGTGTGCCGTAGCCAAATGGCCCTTGACCACAATGTATGGAGAGCTGAAAAAGATTGTAAACGTATATCTCATATTAGAATGAGTATAATATAGAGTATGTAGTGATGCTAATCTTGTGTAGATAAGATGTAGTATAAGATTGTATTACCTTGTTTTCAAAGATGTTTGGTATAGTTGTCTCAGGACGCCAGTGGGAAAGTAGTATGTCTATTCCCGCCATTGCCTGTGATTTAAATAGGTATCTGAATGTGTTGCAGGTGGGTAAGGCGCCGTGTAGTGACGTCATGACCAGCTGCTGAATAATCGGTCAAAGTGGCAGGGTAAGGCAGCGAGATGAGCTGTCTGTATGTCCCCATGGAGTTCCCTGACAGAGCGGCGCCGGGCGCCACCCGTGTGTGTTTTGTGGGATGAGGTGTATTCACTTCTGATGAGTTTGTCACGAAGAGAAGGAGCCCTTCTATAGGTGAGTAGAGGGTATGGGGAAACAAAAGGGGAGAGTGAATTGTCTGTTGCGATAATGTGCCAGTGTCGCGACAGGATTTGAGTAATTAGAGTGTGTTGTTCACAATAATTTGTTATAATCCTAAGGGGAGTATTGGTTTCCCTGGGGTTTGTAGGGAAGAGTAATGTAGAACGTATTTTGGATTTAGCTTTTTTATATGCGGCTTTGAGAACCGCATGTGGATATCCACGTGCCCGAAGTCTTCTGAGTAAGACAGAAGCTTCGTGTTTAAAGGAGATTTCTGTCAAGCAGTTACGACGGGCACGGAGATATTGAGCGTATGGGATTAATTTTAGCAAAGGTTCAGGGTGAAAACTGGAAGCGGCCAGGATAGTGTTTCCAGCCGTGGGTTTCACTCTCCCCTTTTGTTTCCCCATACCCTCTACTCACCTATAGAAGGGCTCCTTCTCTTCGTGACAAACTCATCAGAAGTGAATACACCTCATCCCACAAAACACATAAACAATTGAAAGGTACCTTTCCCTGTGGGAACTGCAAATATTGCAAATATTTGTATAAATCCAATAGATCAAATATCCTGCCAAATGGCCAGCAATTCTTTCCCCAACATTTTGTAAATTGTCGCTCTATTGGTATTGTATACCTACTTGAATGTGAATGCGGATGTTTTTATGTCGGAAAGACAAAATTACCATTTTGGAAACGTATATACCGTCATACCCTTAGTATCAACCAAAAAGATCCTGATTTACCCCTTGGGCGACATTGTGCACTTGTACACCAAGACTCTATTCCAAAAATTTTGTTCAAAGCACTCGACCACATTCCACCACCAAACCGTGGAGGTGACTACAATAAAGCTCTATTACAGAGCGAGCTCAAATGGATTTTCCATCTCAACGCTACATCTTCCCCTGGCCTCAATGAGGCCTTCAATTTCAAACCATACATTGAGGGGTTTCAATCTGGGGTCTGTGAACTAGATCTATAAACCCCTAATCTATATAAGACAATCACACACTGAATTATCTACTGTCTATGCTAGAACTCTATTGTCCATTATGTGATGTAATGTATGTCATGCTATATATCATCATTATGCATAACCCTGTCATGTATACACACCATGTTGACCACAATATAGACACTGTTATATATTTGTATTCAGTATCCCTGTTCTATCGTATATCAAATGTTACTTTTGGCGACTATGTTGTAACTCTGCACTTTGTATTGTTCTCCATTAGGTGGCGACAACCATTCTTGTGGGCCTGGACTCTATATGCATAGGCTGTAATGTCTCCCAGTTACAATCACTGATGCCCCAATTGAGCGCACGGTGATATACAATTTCCCCACTCCTATACCCTACTGGGTATTTGCTGCACATGCTCAGTTAACGCTGCCCGGCGCGGGTAAGACAGCGCGCATGCGCGGACTCTGTTCTGCGCCTGCGATTGTTACGTTCCCTTGATGCGCACAATTCCTCCATGCGCCCTCCGTCTGCGTTCCATTGAGCGCGAACGGGGGAGGGACCATCTGCCCGCGTCGGTGACGTAGCGACGCCGGACGCGGTCCCGCCCCCAAGGCGCGGGGTGGCGCCCGGCGCCGCTCCGTTAGGGAACCCCATGGGGACATACAGACAGCTCATCTCGCTGCCTTACCCTGCCACTTTGACCGATTATTCAGCAGCTGGCCATGACGTCACTATACGGCGCCTTACCCACCTGCAACACATTCAGATACCTATTTAAATCACAGGCAATGGCGGGAATAGTCATACTACTTTCCCACTGGCGTCCTGAGACAACTATACCAAACATCTTTGAAAACGAGGTAATACAATCTTATACTACATCTTATCTACACAAGATTAGCATCACTACATACTCTATATTATACTCATTCTAATATGAGATATACGTTTACAATCTTTTTCAGCTCTCCATACATTGTGGTCAATGGCCATTTGGCTACGGCACACTATATGTGCCTAGCCTGAGATCTTGCAGCTACCTGAGCTCTCAGCAGCCCACCCTCCAACACAGGGCTACGCTCTTTTGCTTTTAACAGCATATACTCTTTATACATATTGTCATTACCTCAAGACCATATTGGCTTCTCAACTACAACTGGGATGCCCCTACAGCTTTGCATGTAAGTACCAGGTCCACAATATGGCATTGACAAGTCTATTCTAGGCACCACAACCAATTATGCTTTGTATACTAATGTTTACTTTGTTTCACACAGTTATATGTGAAATCACAGGATGTTTAACTGCCTTTGAAAAAGGACTTCCGTCCGAAACATGTCGGCATCTTCCTAAAAAAACTACTGTTGTTTCGCAAGTTATTTTGCAAACGTCATATTATATGTATATTCATATGGTCAAAAATTTCACATGTATGTCTGATTTGATATAAATCTGTACATTCACCTTACCCTTTGGGCTACATATTGCCCTAATAAATTTATACTTTATTCTTTGCATATACATCTCTTTGTCTATCCATGTAAGCTTCCCCCAGGGGTATTGGCCGTGTTCATGCACACTAGGCCTACAAACTGTATATTAGAAGGGAAGGCGAATCCAGAAATTTTTGGAATACAATGGAAAAGGTTGAAATCTGTCCCTTAAGAGTTATGTGATAAAAGGAAGTAATCCTGCACCAACTCAAAGAGAACCTAGCTAGCGTACTACTGCACACACTGAGGGAAATGTCTGAACCCAAAGGTGAAGGTAAGTAAAGGGAGGTAGTGGTGTGCTGTACAAATCTTTAAAATCTACTACAGAGAATATACGGTAGTAGCCAGAGGCAATAAAGAATGGTGAGAGGTATTTAAAATTCCAGCAGGTCAAGATTCAATGAATGATAAAAAAATGCATATATCATAACTAATATAATTTAAAAACCGATAAATATAATATCAATATAGGTATAAAACATAGTGGTGGTGGAGCCCATGGCGATATTCTCTGTAGTTTATTTTAATCTTTGTACAGTGCACCACTACCTCCCTTTACTTACTGACCCTTAAGAGTGCTGAAGGCCAAGTTCAAATAAAATACTGATTGTAGGAAGGCCAGAATGCATGGCACTGTGTATTCTCTGTGGCTGAAGTGCCTGTGTTCATATCAAGCAAAAGGATTTCCAGGTACTATAATACAATGTTTCTCAACTCCAGTCCTAAAGTACTCCCCCCAATATATCATGTTTTCAGGATTTCCCTCAGATGAAATGGCTGTAGTAATCACTAAGGCAGTGAAACTGTTCAAAATAATGGAAAGCCTGAAAACATGACCTGTTGTGGGTACTTGAGGAATGGAGTTGAGTAACATTACTATAATAGATCTTCCTAAAAGGCTTTTCTTGCTTTTAGCAATGTGGGGATGACACAGACATTCTGTCCCTGAAGTCCTGGGCTTCAACAGCCATGACGTTAAAGCCAGTGATTAAGAGGTGGGATCAAACAAAAGGATTCTGAGACAGAGTCTGGCCTGTTTAGAAGTGGCCAGGGGTTGTTTCCTAGAAGTCTGTATCAGGTAATTCTAGGAAACTGTGGTGCATGGAGAATCACTGGTTTATTCTTTTTTGCGGGTAGTCAAGGCAGAATTTACAGTGGAATAAAGGCATAACTTACTCTGAACTGAGGTCAGGGAATAATCAGAGCATCCAATGCCAGTGCTAGAGAATTCTTGGTCCTGGCCACAAACAGAGGTAACTTGTTGTTGAAACCGAAGGATATTTACGTCTGGAATCGCTCATTTCTGATATATTAGGTTAAATTGTCAGGGTGCCCATTCCACTAAATCCAGGGGGTGATGCCGGAGGTAATCCACTTTCCAATTGTCCACTCTTGGGATATGACCAGCAGAGATGGACAGTGTTTCTGTGTCAGGATTTCTTTAACTGCATTCCGTCCACCCACTGCATATAAATGGCAAGACAGGAGCAGTGCCAATGTGAGTTAACGTATCTGTATGTCACCCCACATCAGAGGTTCCCGAGCAGAGCGCGCACCTGGCATTCCGGCCAGAGCGAGCGACGAGTCGGAAGAAGAGTCGGAAGAAGAAGAAGAGTCGGAAGAAGAAGAAGAGTCGGAAGAAGAGTCGGAAGAACGCGGCAAGAACAGAAGAGACCCCGGAAGACCCCCGAAGGCGGATCGAGACCCCCAGACGGCGGCGACGACGAAGAAGGTAGCTGGACTTCTCCGCTCGGTAAAAGAGCTAGGTAAATGGCGGAGGAGTCCGGCGAGAAGACCCCCAAGACGGAAGAAGACCCCCGGAGCAGTGCAATAAAATATTTTTTCAAAAGTGTGTGTTTTTTACTTTACATTTTACACCTTAGGTGAATGGGTAGGGGTACATCGTACCCCATACTCATTCACATAGGGTGGGGGGCCGGGATCTGGGGGCCCCCTTATAAAAGGGGGCTCCCAGATTCCGATAAGCCCCCCGCCCGCAGACCCCGACAACCAATGGCCAGGGTTGTCGGGAAGAGGCCCTTGTCCTCATCAACATGGGGACAAGGTGCTTTGGGGTGGGGGGGCCGCACGGCCCCCCTTTCCCCAGGGCACCCCCATGTTGAGGGCACGCGGCCTGGTATGGCTCAGGAGGGGGGGCGCTCGCTCGTCCCCACCCCTTTCCTGGCCTGCCGGGCTGCGTGCTCGGATAAGGGTCTGAGATGGATTTGGGGGGGACCCCCACGCCGTTTTTCGGCGTGGGGAGTCCCTTTAAATCCATGCCAGGTGACGGAGCTAGCGCGGCGGCATTCACTGCCTACGCTAGCTACGTATACCTGAAGTTACGTTCTAAATGAACGGACTGCTCCGTGTGTGGGCAAGTCCGTTCATTTTCAAAAGTCCCGCAGACTTTTTCCCGCGGATTGTCCGCCGGAGAAGTCCGGGCGTGTGTGGCAAGTCACACGCTCGGAAAGTCCGGCAAAGCCCCGCTGGAAAGTCCCCCCCCCCCCTCCAATCTGCCTTTTACTGGACTCTTCTGTGCAACCGGCAGCATCTGGCTCCTGGCCACAAAGTGAGGAACTGGCTTTGTTCCTCCCACTGTGTGATGTCAGAAACCAGAAGCAACAAGGATCTTGTCACGTCAGTTCTTTGTTTACCTGGCCATTAACAGCCAGGAAAGCAGCTGATTGGTCTAATCTGGGTCTGATCAACCGCATTGGAGGTCAGAGTCTAATAAACCCCAGATATCTCCATAAAGAGGACCTGTCACGGCCCATATTGTCACTATTGTTCATCCCTAGTGTTAGCAATAAAGTTAATAAACTAAAATAAAATAAAGACTGTGTAAAAAAATGTTTAAAGTACCCCTGTCCGCCCATGCTCATGCACGAATGAAAATGCGTGCGCCAGTCCGGCACTTAACTAAACTTGTAACCTGTACAAGTGTCGTCTATGGGGATCTTTATCTACCGTAGTTTGGCGCCATTTTACAAGCAGGCAATTTTAAAGCGTGACATGTTTGGTATCTATCTATTTGGCGTAACATCTTATAGATTTTACCAAAAACTGGGTATTATATTGTTTTTGTGAATTGAAGTGCATTTTTCCCCAAAAGTTGCAATTGAAAACCCGCTGTGCAAAAAACATCAGACATAAAAAAATATGCAACACCCACCATTTTATTCTATAGGGCCTCTGCTTAAAAAATGTGTGTGTTCTAAACTTTCTAGCAAAAAATGATGTCCTCTACATGAAGGAGAGGAATCCTCTCTTAGCAGCACAGGAACCTGTCTATAGCAGAGTGACGCTGTGTGCTGTGTGTCTGTACTATATATAGAGGCTGGGTCACATGCTGCACTGCCCAATCACAGCCATGCCACTAGTAGTCATGGCTGTGATGGCTTCTAAGGGCACACTAGTGAAACTAGCGTTGATTGGTTGCCCTGCAGCTTGTAAAAGGCGCCAATACATCGCCCAACACCGAACCCGAACATACAGCCAATAGTTTGGGTTCGGGTCTGGGACCCGGACACCAAAAAGTCCGGTACGGACCCGAACTTTACAGTTCGGGTTCGCTCAACCCTACTAGCAACCAATTAGTGAGCAGTATTGATGTACAGTAATCTCTAGCAACCAATCAACAAGCAGAAGTCATGTGCTGTAACATCTAGCAAATCAGTGAGCCATAACGTGTGCTGTAATATCTAGTGGCCAGTCAGTGAGCGGTAATGATACACTGTAACCTCTGGCAACCAATCTGATTTAGTAAACTTATTTTGAGTCTAGCTGCTATTTATTGTATGTCTCAGAGCAGGTGGAGAGCGAAATTGCATGGAGGGGGGCCCAAGAGAATTTTTGCTCAGGGTCCAATCAATATTAACGACGGCCCTGAAAAGGCATCAAACATGTACACAAGTTTCTTTCACTGGACAGCATAATTTCATTTTCATACCTTCAGAAGCATTGAAAAGCTTCCTCAGAGAATTTTTTTTTAGACTCTACCAGATCACTCATTTCATACGCTCACTCCTTGAACAGAATACAGAATACTACTCTTAAGCCATTCAAAAGCAGATGAACAGGTATTTTTTTTTTCCAAATAATAACTTTTTATTGAAAGAGTCAACATATACAAGTATAAATCATACAATACATGGATTTTCATGAACAGTGCATTTGTAGACATTGTGGAAGGTATCTCATATACAATCTTGGATGCAGCCTAGACATTTGTGAAGTCAGCCATATTCAGTATATTCCCTATGTATATGCTATATCTTAGCTATCATGGGGGGATGCCTGTTCTACCTATCACCACCATTTCCTCCCAGGGGCGTGCCCCTAAGAGAAGAGGAGTGGCAACCAGCGAATTCACGGTCCGACATCCACCTCATCACATGTTGATGCATTTTCGAGCCATGCATCCCATATTTTCCCATATTTAGCTGGGCACCCTCTATGGACGTATATTTCTTTTTTGTAAGGGAGCACCATATTAACCGCTGCTTTCCACTCCTGAACTGTAGGGGGGTCCGGTCTTAACCATTTTCTTGCAATAACTAGTCTGGCAATAAACAAAGATTCTTGTAAAAACAATTTGTGGTATTTATCCGAGTCAGGGTCTGGGAAAATACCCAGCAAGCATTGTTTGGGGCATACCGTTAAGGGGGATCCCATCTCGTCATGGATGAACTTTACCACATGGGACCAGAAATCATGAATAGCTGGACACGTCCAGAGTAGGTGGTAAAACGTGCTGTGGGGGTGGTCACATCTAGGGCATAAGGGATTGTGATTTGGGTCATATTTAGCTATACGGGCGGGAGTCAGGTAGGACCTGTGCATAATAAATAGTTGCGTAAGTCGGTCTGACAGTCTGGTGGATATCTTCTTGTTGGCCTCCAAAGCATCATCCCATTCCTCGTCCTCCAGCTCCCCCACATCTCCAACCCATCTTTCTTTCAATCCGTATGCTATCTGTGCAGCAGACGGCCGGAGAAGATCGTTATAGAATATGGAGATGAGCTTTTGGGGCTCATGTCCCAGCAAGGTGTCCACCTGAACCAGGCGTTCCAGGGTAGGGGGTGCATTATCAAACTGGGTTTGAAGGGCATGACGGAGCTGGAGGAATCGGAAATGCATATGGTTGGGTAAGTCAAAGTCCTCTTTTAGTTGTTGGAAAGATTTGATTGTGCCGTCCCTGTATACGTCTGAAAGAGTCATTACCCCCCTATCAAGCCAAAGTACATGGTCAGGTATGGAGCGCAGTTCGCCCAGGCCTGGGTTATCCCATAGTGGTGTGTGCGAGTGAGTGGGCGGGGCGTTTAGCTTTTTCCTGGCTACCTCCCAGATTTTACAGTAGGTATACAACAGTCCCCTCCGGCCCCCCAACAGTGAGGGGTCCGTGGGTTCCTTAAATATGATTTGGAATGGGTGGGTGTGACCGCGAGTCAGTGGAGAGCATAGCAGAGATAAACACCTTTCTTTGTCCAGTTTGTCAAGATGGTATAGGTGGGACATCTGTGCAGCCAAATAGTAAAGACCCAGGTCTGGCAGGGCCACCCCTCCCATATTTGTGGGGTTCTTCAGAACCCTCCAGGCCAGTTTATGGCGGGCCCTACCCCACACGAATGAATTAAGTATTGCCTCAACGGATTTGAATATTTTTAGGGGCAAGTAAGCTGGAGCATGCCAAAATATATACAGCAATTTGGGGAGTATTATCATTTTTATAATGTTCACTCTCCCCATGACCCCCAGGGGCAGTTTCGACCAGGTTTGCAACTTGGGTTTTATGTCGGCGATGACTGGTTCTAGATTTAATTTCACATAGTCCTCACTGGAACGGGATATCGTGATACCTAGATATTTCATGGTGCTGACCCTGACCAAAGGGGATGCGGCCTCTATTTGTGTGGGGACTCCCACATCTATAGGGAGGATGCGGGACTTGTCCCAGTTGATCTTAAGCCCTGAGTAGCGCCCGAAGTTGCGTATTGCCTCCAGTGCTACCTGCAGGGAGGGGCCAGCATCTGCTAAGTACAGTAACATATCGTCTGCATATAGGCTTGTAACCTCCGTTACTCCCCCACAATGTAGACCTTGTACGTTTGTATTGGTTCTAAGAGTTGAGGCAAGAGGCTCGACGGCCAAAGCATAAAGCAAAGGGGACAAGGGGCATCCTTGACGTGTTCCCCTGGACAGAGGGAACGGGGCTGAAACCGTCCCATTCACAAGGATCCTGGCGCTAGGGCTTTTGTACAGGAGACGGATCCACCGGATGAAGTTGGGTCCAAAACCAAAACGTGCCAGGCACTCCCAGAGGTACTCCCACTCGACGGAGTCGAATGCTTTTGCAGCGTCTAATGAGACCACTACTCTGGAGCCCATCTGGGAGTGCTCTGCCTGCATGTTCATGTGGAGGCGTCTTAGGTTATGTGCTGTGTTCTTACCCGGCATAAAGCCGTTCTGATCCGGGTGGATCAATGACAAGATTACCTTGTTTAATCGTAGCGCCAGGATCTTTGCAAGTATTTTTATGTGTGAGTGAGATTGGGCGGTAGGATTCGGGTTTCTCTAAATCCTTGTCTGGTTTCGGTATGAGGACCACGTATGCTTCGCTCATGGTAGAGGGACTGTCACCTGTTTGGAACATGTGGGAGAAGAGCTCCCTTAGTTTAGGGGTTAGAACCTCCGCATAGGTGGTATAGAATTCCAGTGGAAGCCCATCAGACCCGGGGGCTTTTGATGGGTTAAGGTTAGACAAGGCCCCAGTAATGTCATCCACAGTGATCGGGGCCTCCAGCATCTCTAGTTGAGACTCTGTAAGCCTGGGTAATTCAATGTCAGCCAACAGGGCCTCAATTTCTTCCCTGGAATTGTCTGCATTGGATGTGTATAGTGACGCGAAAGAGGAGCGGAACTCTTCCGCCACCCCCTCAGGGTCTGTGATTCGGGAACCATCCGCTCCCTGGAGTGACACCACGGTAGGGGGCCTGTGGTCCATGTGGGCAAGGTATGCCAACATGCGTCCCGCCTTCTCACCACTCTCGTAAATGCGTTGATTAACATAAAATATTTTGCGTTTTGCCTTCTCAAAGTGCAGGCCATTAACCAGTCTGGCCTGGAGTTTGAGTTCTTCTGCCCTGTCGGGGGTTGGATCACTGGAAAACCTTTTTTCTATTTCGGACAATTTCTGCTCGGCTTGTCCAATTACTTGGGTAGAATTTTTCCTGTATCTGGCTATCCGCTGAGACAATACCATTCTAGCATGTGATTTAAAAGAGTCCCAAACTACATCCCTGGGCGCTGTGTCATTGTTTACCTGAAAGAAGTATTCCCACTCTTCGCCTATGTCAGTCAGACCAGGCACCACCGATAACCAGAATGGGTTGAGTTTCCAACTGTATGTTGTTGGAACGGAGTTCAGTCCGATCTCCACCCAGTAAGGGGCATGATCCGAGAGGACTCGGGGGCTGAAGCCCACCTTTCCCAGTTGTGGTAACAGGGAGCGGGAGACCAGAATCATGTCTATACGAGACATCGAGTTATATGATGCAGAGAAACATGAGTACACTTTGTCGTCTGGGTATCGGTGGCGCCAGGTATCTACTAGGTCTAGGTCCACCAGTAGTCTACCGAATCTCGTCTGGGTGTGAGTAGGGGCGGTTGGTGGAGGCGCGGGTAGTCTGTCTTTGTCTCTATCAGTTACATTATTGAAATCCCCCAGCCACATCGCAGGCACAGTAGGGTGTTGGGACATGAAGGACAGCCCTTCCATTAGAACATTAAATTGGAACGGTGGGGGAATATAGATTGCCAGGAGGAGGATTTCTAAGCCATTAATTTTGCCATGTAAGAATAAGTAACGCCCCTGTGGATCCGATTTAATAGCCAGCATAACAAACCTTGCCGTCTTGGCTATGATAATCGCGACTCCCCTGGAGTTAGCTGTGTATGGGGCTTGGTACACCCATCCCACCCAGGGTTTTTTGAGGGACAACATCAGCTGTCCTGTAAGGTGCGTTTCGACTAGCACCATAATATCTGCGCGTTGTGCCTTCAAGTATGATAGCACTGCTGTTCTTTTAGGCTTAGCCCTCACCCCACGCACATTCCAAGTAACACATTTAATTACAGGCATTGCATCTACTTACATGTTCTCATGTCCCCCGCACCCAGGGCCGGCGCGGCGGCACCGCCCCCCCCCGCCTGCAGGGGAGGGTCGCGACCCCGCCCACGGGGCCCAGAGCGAGAGGGACAGGATACAAACAAAAGTACTCCAACACCCCAGAGCTCCAGCATCTCGTACTTATGCCAGGCTCTGGCTTCTGAAAAATATATTGCACCAATTCACATCTATTTGCGTTGCTCTTTCCATTATTGCATAGTAAACCAGTAACATATAAACTTGGTAGCTTAACATAGCTACGAACCTGTACGCCGGTCTGTTCGGATGAACCACCCGCTGAACCATTGGGTGATACAACAAGTTCAATCCGACTAGACCGGGGAAACCTTACTTGTGCCTCCTGGCAGCCGCCATTTTGGCCAATGGTATAGCGGGAATCCGCGGGGACTCCCGCAACTAGGGGGACGATTGTTCTCTGGCAAACTTGCCATGTTGCGAGGGGTGAGATCCCCGGTTGAAGGACAGTGTTAAAGTATTCAGGGGGAAGTTCAACAAATATCAAATAGGATAGAACCCATGTCCAAGTCCCGGGTTTCATACCTGGTGGGTGCTTGCCATATCGTATAGGAATACAGGGCCATTACTGACAGTCCCGGGATGTTCCTGTAGCTGCCACCAGAACACCGCCGTTAAGCTCAGCAGCGATGAAGGCAGCTCTGGGGAGGACACGGATGGGACATTATCCTGGG
The DNA here is from genome assembly GCA_028564925.1 of Lithobates sylvaticus. Taxonomy (NCBI): domain Eukaryota; kingdom Metazoa; phylum Chordata; class Amphibia; order Anura; family Ranidae; genus Lithobates; species Lithobates sylvaticus. Next base: position 345,700,073 of record CM053027.1, on the reverse strand, counting down.
AAGGGTAGGACAAAACAAAGAGGAAATAAAGGAGATATTGCGGTGGGGACAAAGGGGCCATCATTTCTCCCTTACCGCCCGGAGGGAAGGGTGCTCGGATATGCAGATGAACAGACGTGGCCGTAGGGGGTTGTCTAACAAACAGTTTGGGAGCGGGATTCATCAGCCCCCGGAGCTTCGAAAGGTAGTAGGTGTATCACTCATCCCGGGGGACTCAGGGGGTAAGGGCAGCATTAAACACATCACAGTACCTGATTCAGGCTCCTTGGGAGTTTAGCCCCAAGTCCCTCGGGTGGTCTTCTGCAGCGGGCCTCACACATCGCGCTCAGGTCAGGGGGCTCGCCGTTCTCGTTGAGGGGCACTACCGGGGGCTGCTTGGGTCTCCAGCCATGCCATCACTGCCTCCGGAGTATCAAAAAAGTGCGCCCGGTCTTCTCCCGCCACTCGGAGTCTCGCCGGGAAAAGCATGGCGTATGCGTAGTGTCGAATCCGCAGCTGGCGTTTGGCTTCGGCGAACTGCGCTCTTTTCTTTTGCACTTCGGCGGAAAAATCTGGAAATACTCTGACCTCTACGTTGTGGAACGGTATGTTCCCCTTCAATCTCGTGAGGCGGAGAACCGCGTCTCTGTCGCGGAAGTTCAATAGCTTAGCTATGAAGGTTCTCGGAGGTGCCCCTTGGGGTGGGGGCTTGGATGCCAATCTGTGCGCCCGCTCCACCACAAACGACGTGGAGAATTCAGCCCGGCCGAAAGTTGTGATCAGCAAGTTTTCTAGAAACGTGGGGGGGTCCGGGCCCTCCGAGCCCTCCGGCAGACCCACGAATCGCAGATTACATCTGCGCAGGCGATTCTCGACGTCGTCTTGCTTCACCAAGACCATGTTCAGCTGGTGTTGGAGCCGTTCGGTTGTTGTCTGTAATGGCGGCAGCTCGTCCTCCACCCTGCTAATGCGGTGCTCCGTCTCCGAGACCCTGTCTCGTAGCTTTTGGAGGTCTTGGCGAATCAGTGACACATCCACTTTTATCTTCTCAATTTTGCCTGTCAGGGTACTTTTGCAGTCGGAGATAGCTTCTAGCACACGTGCCGTGTCTTCCGCAGCTGTATCTCCCGCCGAGGATGGCTCGGCGCCATCTTCCCCCGAGGCCTCTTTCCCCGCGTGGCGGTACTTGGCCAGCTTTGCGGCCGTGTCTTTGGCCGCTTTTGGTGGCGACATGATCCCCAGGTGATGAGGAGAACGTTCAGCCTCAGAATTTGTAGTTCAGCAGGATATTTAGCCACAGGATAGTCAAAATCGGATCTCGGGCAAGCGGAGCTCCCACTCAGCACTCCTCACTCCATGCCGTCCAGGCCACGCCCCCTATCTGGATTTGACCAGACATTTCTCTGTTCTTTTGTAATTTCATTTATAAAATGTATTCATCAATTCTGGTGACTTTACCCAACTGCAGTCAACAATATAGGGGTTTAGGATGGGTGAAGTCTGAGACAGATATGGCAGTGATCTCTCCAAGATTTTTTTTTTTTTTTTTTTTTACCTGGCTGGGATGAAAAAGTAAATGGATGGTACTTGTAAAAAAAAAAAAAAGTAAAAAAAAAAAAAAGAAAACAAAAAAAAGTGCAGTTACACTTATTGTTTATTACCATACATTATTTTTAATGCATTTTTATGTTTATGTAAAGCCAAAACCTTTTTTAATTTATGTAGGGTATCAGGATATTTAATGCTGCCTGCTAGAGATTTATCTTCAATTCCTGTCCGGGAATTGCAACAAGAAATGTGAGCTAATTTTCCAAAGTGAATCATAGACAGTTGTCACAAGAACAGCTGACTTTACAGTTCATTAAGCCTAGCGCATTGAACATTCCTCCAATCTTCTTCCACTTTTCCTCTTGATTTCCCCTCCAGCAGTACCAGGCTTACAGGGGAGCAAGGTAAGTCTGAGGACCTCAAGGGAGAGTAAAAGAGGGTGTAGGGTATTTATTTTTTTAATGGACATCTGGACATCAGCCAAACTCAGCTGGGTAAGGGCTCTTTCACACGGGGCGGATCAGTGCTGATCCGCCCTGTGGATATCCGCTTGCTCAGCGGAACTGTCAGAGCGCTGCTCTCCCTTATGGGAGATCGGGTGACGACGGACAGTAGAATCCGTCGTCATCCGATCCGCAGATGGATGGGAAAATAGGGTTTTCCTCCGTCTGCAGAATCGGACCATAGTGTACACGGACGATATAGGGTGTCAGCGGATGCTCATCTGCTATCCCATAGGGATGCATGCATGTCTGTTTTTCGAAAACGGAAGGATGAAAAACGGACATACGGACCGTCCGTGTGAAAGAGCCCTAAAACACAAGGCAAAATATACTAGGGAGTGCGGTGAATTGAATTGCACCACTAACTTCTAAATACTTGTTAAACACTCTTCACTCCATGTCATAAATCTGCTAGTTTTGATGTGTAAACATTTGTAGGGCCATTAGAAGCACATACCAAAAAGTAATTGTGCTTTTTTGTGGTCATAGCACCATTTTTATGTAGTATTTATTATAATTTGTTTATATAACAGTGGGTATACCATACTCATTTTCCATTACTACTGTGAAAAACATGTTTCTTATCACTTTACCTGCGGTCTCTGTTTATCTACTTCAATAATTAGTTCATTGCTTGATCAATTTAAATTTTACCTGATATTTTTCTGTTCCTCTATAAGAAGATCGGCAAAGCGCTCCTTACTGCAGTTTTCATGAGTCATCACTTTGAGGCCCTTTACTGTAACTTCTGTACACCCCCACATCAAACTACATAACAAAAAAATGACAAACATTGTTAAATATAAAATCCAGCATTTAGTTACCTACTTATACTAGCCAATATACATAGCAACTGTGCTAAAGTTAGAAAATTCACTGAAAGGTTCTGCGTAATATCCCCCTTACAGATAAGGAACACGCCTATATACAGTCAGTAGCAGTGTACTTCCTAGAAGATATCCCATGTGACCTCCTTTTTGCATCATAAATCAAATTTAGGGCCAGTTCACACCATAGAAATGCAGTCCGGATGCGTTCCAGATGCTTAAAGCATGCACGTTTTTGAAGTGTTCCAGTGCGTTTTTGATGCAGTCCAGTGCTTTTTTTTTTTCTAAACCCTAAATAAGGACATATGTGTTCCAGTGCATTTTTGGTGCATTCCGGTGCGTTTCAGGTGTGTTTTACAGTGTTCCAGTATATTCCAGTGCAGGAAAAATGCAGCATGTCCTACTTTTTTTTTTTTTCTGAAACTGCATTCTCATTCTGCATTCTGCATTCTGCATTCTCACTGAAACTGCAAGCACTGAAGTGAACTATGCCAGTGAAAATCTTATAAACTACTTTCTATGCGTTTCTGATGCAGAAAAAAACGCACTGGACTGCATGTGGTGTGATCTGGCCTTTAAAGTAGTTATAAACCTCAGACATGAAATATGAACAAAGCATAGTCCTCTATGGTGTGTACTTGTTTCAATTAACCACTTCAGCCCCAGAGGATTTGGCTGCTCGATGACCAGAGCAATTTGTCACTGTGCTGCTTTAACTGGTAATTGCACGATCGTGCAATGTTGTACCCAAACAAAATGTGCTTTCTTTTTTTTCACCACAAATAGAGCTTTCTTTTGATGGTATTTGATTGCCTCTGCGATTTTTTTTAATTTTTTATTTTTTTTTGCTATATAAACGTAAAAAGCCTGAATTTTGAAAAAAATATTTTCTACTTTTTGTTACAAAAAAATTCAATAAACACAATATTAGTACCATTTAGGGCAAAATGTATTCAGCCACATGTATTGGCACAAATATTTTATTTTCCACAACGTCGTCACTAAATGATCTATTGCTCAAACATGCCATGGGCATATGTGAAATGACACCCCAAAATACATTTTGCAGCTTCTCCTGAGCACAGAGATACCACATGTGTGAGACTTTTTGGGAGCCTAGCCGTGTACAGGACCACGAAAACCAAGCACCGCCTTAATGCTGTCTAAGGGCGTAAAGTGGTGATTTCACTTCCATACTACCTATCACAGTTTCAGAGGTCATGAAATGACAAGATGGCACAAACAAAAATGACCTCATTTAGTAAAGAAGTCACTTCAAGCTATTTGCTGAGAGGCATGTTGAGTCCATGAATATTTTGCCACAATTTTCGCGAAAATTTAATTTTTTTTTTTTTTTACACAAAGTTGTCACTAAATGATATATTGTTCAAACATGGCATGGTTATATGTGGAATTACACCCCAAAATACATTCTGCTGCTTCTCCTGAGTATGAGGATACCACATGTGTGGGACTTTTTGGCAGTCTAACCGTGTACAGGACCCTGAAAACCAATCAAGGGCATACATTTTTGATTTCACTCCTCACTGCTTATCACAGTTTCGGAGGCCATGAAATGCCCAGATAGCACAACCCCCCCCCCCCCCCTAAATGACCCCATTTTGCAAAGTATTTAGATTTTTCTTTTCTTTCTTCATTTTCAAAATTCTAAGACAAAGCCCTTTCTGACACTTTTTTTTGTTTACATGAAAAACATTTTTTGCAAGAAAATTACTTTGAACTCCAAAACATTATGCTTATTTTTTAAAGCAAAGGCCCAAAAGATTAAAATGGTGGGTGTTGCATTTTTTTTTTTCACACAGTATTTGCGCAGTGATTTTTCAAACGCAACTTTTTTTGGGAAAAAAACATACTTTTTTTAAATTTTAATGCACTAAAACGCACTATATTGGCCAAAAGTTTGATGAAATAAAGATGATCTTACGACGAGAACATGAATACAAAACATGACATGCTTTAAAATTGCGCACAACAAAGTAAATCATACGAAATCAGAAATCTTGAACATCTCACTGTCCCAAGAGGCCCTACGACATATCTCTAATAAGTTTCCTTTCAAAACAGGCTCCACTTCCATCCGTTACCTCGGAATCCAAATACCCACAGACGGATCCCAACTGTTCTCCCTGAACTTTGCTCCCCTTTTGCTTAGAACCAAGACAGATCTCTCGAATTACACAAAGAAACGCCTATCATGGCTAGGCAGAGTGAATGCTCTAAAAATGGACGTCCTCCCTCGGTTCCTCTATTTGTTTCAAACAATCCCAATCTCCATACCATCACGGTTCTTTAAGAAGCTCCGCCAACTGTTTTCCTCCTTTATATGGAGGGGGGCTCGTCCCCGGATACGATATGAGACTCTATCCCTCCCCAAGAATCGTGGTGGAGCTGGAGCCCCGGATGCCTCCATATACTATAGAGCAGCAGTACTCACACGTATACTTAGCTGGTTCCACCATTCCTCCACCAAACTATGGGTACAAATAGAAAGCCATCTTAATCCGATAGATCTCCGCGCTCTACCATGGACGCCCGCTGAATTTCTGAAGGGCGGGATACACCTTGGTGATCTTACCCGACAAACTATACAAATATGGACCAGAATGAATTCCTCTAAGACTTTATCTCCACTAAGAGGACCCATGACACCATTGTTTGGGACTCCGGCTTTTCCACCGGCCATACAGGGTACGAACTTTGGACCTTGGTATAAGGAGGAACACAGACGACTAGCCCAAGTCCTACGCTCAGACCCCTCGCTAACTACAGACGTTCCTTCTGACCCATCTCCCCACACTTCGTCGCATTGGCTGCAGAGGCAGCAAGTAATATCCTATATCCGTACCTTCCCATCCCTGTCTGACATAATGACTGACTTAACTGACCTAGAGAACATGCTGCTTCAGACCGACCCCCCTACGCATGTGGTCTCCCAACTATACTCTCTCCTGCACATGGTTTCTAACCCCGACCTCCCCCCATACACACAGGCCTGGAAGGAAGATCTAGGACACCCCATCTCACCTGTTGATTGGCAAAAGTGCTTCATTCTGACTCACAAAATATCCCTAGCCTCCAAAGCTCAAGAAAAAGGGTTCAAGTTGCTGACCCGTTGGTACAGGTGCCCCTCGACCCTACACTGGATAAATCCGGCACTTCCGGATACCTGTTGGCGTTGTCTGTCCTCCAAGGGAACACTTCTCCACATTTGGTGGGAATGCCCCCCTGTACGAAGGTTCTGGCAAAAGATCCTTGACCTGTACTGCAAACTCATGGCAACCTCAATCACACCGTCTCCTGAGATAGTGCTGCTATCTATGCTTCCTGGACCGCTTAAATCGGTCAAAAAAGACGTCCTGCGCCATTTTCTGGCAGCAGCCAGAACAGTTCTTCCCAGACACTGGAAGTCGACAAACGTGCCTTCCCTGGGGGAGTGGGCAACTGAAGTGGACCGAATCAACAGCTTAGAACGAATGTTGTCGCAGGAAATGGGTACAGAGGAGCAATTTTCTATGACCTGGACCTCATGGTCCTTGTTTCGTTATTCCTCAGAATTTATATCCTGGGCTGCAGAGGACCCCACTACCGCAACTATGTAACCTAAGTGGAATGTCTCTGCCTTTATCTCCCTCTCCCTCCTCACCTTCATCCCTCGTTTCACCCTTATATGGTAGTGATACACGACCACCCCTACCACAACCTTTAGAATCAACAGACAATTGCAACACGCAGAGTTTCACCCTAGAAGAAAACGCGACTAACGCAACAACAAAAGCCCTAGCATATATGTAATTGGTGGGCACCGCTCAAAGAGAAGATAGTGGTGCGCACTGACCCGTTAATAAGTCATGGTAGACATAGCTACACGGGCTTGTATATTAAATTATAGGAAACTAACATACTCCATACTCTTTGTGATGCTGTGACACTGGTCTTAGAATGTTGTTTAT
>CM053027.1:345658564-345692763 GCA_028564925.1 Lithobates sylvaticus | reverse complement strand
AGGCAGGGTAAAAAAGTGGGTGACCCAAGAAGGAAAGGAGTGGTTGGTGGGGGGATATTAGGCGGAATGTTTTGGAGAGTCTATCCCAAATTTTCATTGAATGCAACGTGACCGGATTCGAGATGGGGCCGCAACTCGATTTGGGAATCCAAAGCAAATTGGAGACCGGGATGGGATCAGAATCTACTGCTTCTATTGTTACCCAAAGGGGGATTTCTGCTTTTGCATGGTATAGAGACATTTGGGCTAGTTGAGCTGCGTGAAAGTAGTGTGCAAAATTAGGCACCCCTAGACCTCCACAGAGTTTGCTGCGAAGCAGAGTGGATCTCGGGATTCTGGGTTTTTTATTGCCCCAGATGTATTTAAATACACGATGCTGTATCACTCTGTGGAAGTAAGGGGGGATTGTGGTATGTAGGACTCTGTACAGGTAGAGAAGTTTCGGTAAGAGTGACATCTTTACTGCTGCTATTCGGCCTAGCCACGAGACACAAAGTGGAAGCCAGGTATTAAGTAGGGAGGATAGGTTTTCAGCATTGGGAGGTAGTTGGCCTGAAATAGGTGTGAGGGGTCACTTGTTAGTTTGATCCCTAGGTACGGGATAGAGGAGGAGGACCACAGAAAGGGGAAATTTGATTGTAGGAGTTGAAGATCGGATTGAGGAAGACACACATTGAGAGCTTTTGATTTTTCTTGGTTAACTTCTAACCCTGAAATTGCAGCGAATTTATCCAGAAGATGTAAAAGGTTAGGTAAGATGGTGTGTGGGGAGGTGATAAATAGCAGTAGGCAAACACACAGAGGAGGACGCGAGTAGGTGCTGTGGACGCCTAGTGGTGAAACTTTTAACCCATTGCTAATTTTTTTCTGTTTTTATGTACGAGTCTTGTATTACCTTTTGAATAAATTACCAATTTTATAAACGTACTACACTAGTGGAGCCCCCCTCCTTTCTCTCTCTTTCTTCCCCATTTATGACACACTGCTGGGAGCAACCTAGCAATATAGGTCAGAACCACTGAGGGATTTAAAGGAGAAGGACCAGGCTGGACCCTACTGTAGGACACCCCGAGCACCATACTTAGGTGCTAATTTGGATACCCCAGAAAGGCTTATTTGACCTGCTTTAAGGTGAGAGTTCTGGGAGACCAGAAAAGGATTACCCCACTTAAATAGATGAAAGGCATTATATGAATATAGCAGCAATATAGAGAAACCACTATCCCTATCTAACAATACCTATGGAAATTGTTTTGGAACTGGAACTATATATTTATTAACGGGATGGCTTTCTTATGCATGTGGTCTCATCTCCCCCACTGAGTTGGACATTGCTATTTATATTTTGGACAATTTTTACTTTACGCCTCTTTTTATCTATTTATTTTTATTGATGAATGTCTTTTAGTTGTTTCACATCGCAGGTTTGATTTTACCTTGCAATTTAGGTCTTTGAGGCTTTATCACTGGATTTCACTTTTTTTCACAGGATATTTTTGGCATGATATACTGTCACTATTTATTTTTATCGCATCTGTCACAGGATTATTTAAGTAGATTTATATTGATTTTTAACCACAGGATTGTATTTACACAGGATCCATCTTTTATTTCATGCGTATTGTCACTATTTATTTTTATCGCATCTGTCACAGGATTATTTAAGTCGATTTATATTGATTTTTACCACAAGATTGTATTTTACACAGGATCCATCTTTTATTTTACGCATATGTGCACCCATTTGGGAATAATATATATATTTTTTAATTTTTCCTTAATATATTTTTAATTATTCTTATATATGCACACTTTTTCATCTGATTTGAGATACATTATTATCCAATCACATATATCAATTATTGTTTAATTAATGATTTATTCACTAATCTGCACTCCTTGATTTCTGGTCACATATCTTTTACCTTGGACTGGTGCCCCTAAAGGAATCTAGTCATCATTACTGTCTTACCACTCTATTATCATTTTAGTTTGCGCAAAGTACTTTTACTTTTTATTCTATTAAGTGCCTTTGTGAACACTATTCACTTTGCCGCAAACACTGTTCACCCTGAGTTTTCACTCTGACCTATTCATCTACTCATAGTAGCGCGAGAGACACCAATACACAGCGAAGAGACATAATTTGTGGGACGTGCCAGCTAATTCTAGGCCTTGGATATTCTGGTTGGAGCGGATCAGGGCGGCCAGGGGTTCTATCACTAGGGCAAATATTAGAGGGGATAGGGGGCATCCCTGCCTGGTACCTCTTTGAATCGGGAAGCAATCCGACTTGAATCCAGAGTATTGTACATACGCCTGGGGGCGAGTATAGAGGGCATCTACCCATTTAAGGAAATTGGGGCCAAAGCCCCACCTATGTAGGATATAATGTAAATATGGCCATGAGACTGTGTCGAAAGCTTTCCTGATGTCGAGAGACAAGAGGTGCATAGGGATTTTGCAAGATTTGGCTAAGTGTTGTAGAAGTATTATACGGCGGATGTTGTCGCTAGCTTGTCTTCGGGGTATAAAGCCGACCTGGTCTTTGGAGATTAGGCTTCCTATAATCGGGTTGAGTCTCAGGGCTAGGATTTTGGCTAAAATTTTTACGTCCACGTTCAAGAGGGATATGGGCCTGTAATTGGACCACAGGGTATGGTCTGAATTGGGCTTAGGGATCATTGCAATCATGGCTGTCAAAGTGTCTCGACCAAACGATTGTTGTTTCAATAGGGCGTTGAAAGATTTGGCAAGTAAGGGAGCGAGAGTGGGGGCAAATTTTTTGTAATATATGCCTGGAAGGCCATCTGGGCCTGGGCGTTTGTTAGGTTTGAGGTTTTTGATGGCTCTAAGGACCTCGTCAACTGAGATAGAACCATCTATAGACGTACAGCTGGCTTCTGGCACTTTTGGGATAGGAAGGTCGTGGAATAACGTTTCCGTCTGACTGGAAGATAAGGGGCCCTTTGCCTCATACAATTTAGCAAGACGTTTGCGGAACTCCGAGAGAACCTTAAGTGGGTTGCTAGTGTGGATGCCAGAGGACAGCTTGAGTCTAATAGGGCTATGATCTCGGTTTGTTTGGCGCAGGCGTAAGGCTAGAAAAGTGTCTGGCTTGTTTGCCTTGGTGTAGATTTTGTGGCCAGATCTACGGATATACTTGTCTGCAGACTCAGCTAAAAGAAGGTCGAGCTCTAGTTTAGTTTTTTCCAGAAGGGATTTATTGGTATCTGTGGGGGACAATTGAAATTGTAAGAAGAGGTTTTGGAAGTCGGATTCGAGTTGTTGGAGTTTATGGTTCCTAATCCTTTTGAGGTGTGTGGCTACTGAAATGCACTTACCCCGGATCACTGGCTTGTGGGCTTCCCACAGTAGAATCGGTGAGATATCGGGGGTTGCATTGTGCTGGAGATAGTCTTTAAGAGCTACTTGTATGTCCAGACAATACGATTGGTTCGTGAGATGGGATTCATTCAAGCACCGGGACCTATCCCCGCTCCGAGGGATTAGGGATGCGATCGTGGTGATTACCGCACAGTGATCCGACCAAGTGATTGGGTGAATGGAGGAGTGGAGTAGGATAGGAGAGGAGGCTATTGGGATGAATATATGATCAATCCTGGAGAAGGATTTGTGCGGGTGGGAATAAAAGGTATAATTCTTTCTAAGGGGGTTGCATTCCCTCCACGAGTCAAGGAGGGAAGCTTGTTGGATCAGTTTACGAAACCGTGTGGAGGGAGAAAATTGTTCGGGAGTGTAATGAGACTTATCTAGATGGGAATGTAAGACTAGATTTGAGTCTCCACACATAAAGAGTGTTCCTTTACAGTGTTCCATGGTGACCTTTAGGAGGTGAGAGAAAAAGGGGGTCGGGTTGACATTCGTGGTGTAATATGAGACAAAGGTTGTTTCTACCTCCTGTAGGAGTCCAACTAGAATTATATAGCGACCATTCGGATCTTTTATTTCTGTTGTTGGGGTGAATGGGAGAGTGTGGTGGAAGGCCAAAAGGACTCCTCTATGTTTGATTACAGCCAAAGCCGTAAACACTCTGGGGTAGCGGGAACTAAAAAATTTTGGGGTATTGTGAGCAGAAAAATGGGTTTTCTGCAAAGCTACTATGTCAGCTTTCAATGAAGCGAAGGTTTGGAAATCTTTAACTCTTTTATTGGGGGAGTTCAACCCCTTAACATTAAGGGAGAGTATATTTAGGTAAGCCATTCAGGTGGGTAAGGGGGGTCAATATAACCATGGGTGCGAATCCGGCGAGCCACCTGGCCAAGGTAAGGTAAAAGAGAAGAAGAAAGGCAAGATAGGAAAAAAGAGAGAGAAGGGAGGGGGACAAAAGAGGGAGGTTTACTGGTTGTAGGGCAAATCATTAAATGTTAATTTGTAGCTGTGGGACAGTAAAAAGCCCGACAGGAGAGCACTCAGACTCTGCGGCCAGGGATCCAGCCGAAGGGTGGGAGTACCAAGTAACGGGGGGGGGGCAGTGACAGCTCCCCGCTGCATCTGGGTGAAACGTAGGTGCGATACAATTAAGGTTAGAGCTCACAAGACATAAAAAAAAAAAAAAATGTAAAACAAATCCATGCAGTTTCTGGTAGGAAAGCGAAAAAGGAAAAACTGTGAGAAAGCTTGCGGATTATAATGCACAGTTTGTGGTGGTCGGGCTCCTAGAAAAAGTGTAGCAATATGAACCAACCCAGCAGGGGAAGGGGGAGAGGGGATGAGAGGGGAATGAAGGATAGGGGAAGGGGGAGGTAGGATTGTGGGAGGGGAGAGGGGGGGGGGAAGGAAGATTGAGGGGGGAGGGAAGGGTGAGGCAGGGTTGGTTGTGAAGGATGTAAATGTACACAATACGGAAACATGTAGCATATGGTATACGGTAGTGTAAAACCATCAATGGATCCACAATTGCGACGGGTGTCATGTTTCCAACATGGAGTCTAACCATGCTAGAAGCATGAGATCCGAGAGTTACAAAACATTATAACGAAAATATCAAACTTGAATATCAGGTAAGTACAGAGAGTACCTGTGAGAACATAAAGGTGCAACAATAGGCATAGTGACTGAACCATCAGTAGGCCTCCGAAGAGGTGAGTGGGTGTCAAGGACTGTCCTGCTGGGAGTGTAATTTACATACCCAGCTGCAGTCTTCTAGGGTCGGCGTCCTAAAAGAAAAAAACGGTGCTGTGTGGTGTCCAAACCTGGAGCTGGATAGTAGACATACCATCAGACACTTGGGATGATACTGCAACTCAGCATAGCGTTCGTAGAGTGGGTGCCCGATATTTTTAAACAAAGTGTGAGTACAATACTCTTTTAAATCTTACATACAGTTCCCACTGTAATCAGACCCACTACTCTCAGAGCGGCGCTGCTCTCTCTCTTTTCTTTGCTCCTGTGTCCTGCTGCTGCGTCCATTGGCACAGACAGCAGGACCCTGCCCCGCCAATGGCTCCCGCTGCTATCAATCTAGCCAATGAGGACCCGAGACACTGTGTGGAGCTGGTGTGCTGGTCCCTGTCCCTGGAAAGTCCGGTTTCAGGTAAGTAAAAGGGTGGCTCTGGAGGGCAGCTGCAGCACAGGAGGTTTTTCACCTTAATGCATAGAATGCGTTTAGGTGAAAACCCCTGAGGGTTTACAACCCCTCAAAGTAAACCAGGATAACATTACATTGCTAAAGCATTAAGCTGTGGTTTAGTCTGTAAGGCTTCTTCAGCTGTGGTTTTCCACTGGAAGTTAATTGTTAGTGGTAGAAGATGCTATCTTTTTCTGTGTACAGTAGCTACATCTGTGTGGTGGATTTGAAGTGATGCAGGCATTTGCAGAGGTCTCGGTATTGAGAGACAGAACAGTTTTTGGCCTTGTTTACTCCTGATTAGGTTGTCTGCGTTGATGAGTCCCTGGTTAGGTTTTCTGTCAGCTTGTCTTTCAAACAGTATCTTCCCAGCAAGCATTCCAGATATGGGGTCAAGATGTATAAGCTCTGTGACAGGGCCACAGGCTATACATATAGTTTTATGGTTTACGAGGGAAGAGATAGTCACATAGAGCTGGAAAACTGCCCGGATTACATAGGGAGCACTGGTAAGATTGTGTGGGACTTGGTGTCACCCTTATTCGGAAAGGGGTACCACTTGTATGTGGACAATTATTACATGAGCTTGCCACTTTAGTCACTTGTTTGATCACAAAATTGACGCATGTGGCACAGTGCGATATAGTCGCTGGGACTTACCCCAGCAGTTTGTAGATTCCCGTCTTAGGCTGGGGGAGAGAGCCTGCTGGAAGTGTAATAATTTTCTCCCTTTGATGTGGAGGGATAATCTGAATGTTTTCGTTTGGTCCTCCCTTTACAGACACGACGGTCCAAATTCCTACGGCGACTGGTGTTGGAGAAACCCCTCTGTGTCCACGAATATATCCTTAATATGGGAGGGATGGACCTCAATGACCAGTTGTTGGTGCCGTACCTAGTTGCCCGTATGGCCAGACTGTCTGTATACTTATTTCAATTGGCTCTGCTGAATGCTTATGTGCTATACAAAGCTTCAGGACGAACTGGATCCTTCCTTAAATTCCAGGAAGAGATCATCCCAACCCTTCTGTTTCCAGACGGTGCTGTGGCCCAACTTCCCAATCCAAATGCAGTAAGTCGGCTGCAAGAGAGGCATTTTCCGTATGTCTTCCCTGGTACCCCTACCCAACGAGACCCCCCAAAGAAAATGTTGTGTCTGTAGAAAGCGCGGATATAGGCGTGACATCAGCTACTATTGTCCCTCCTGTCCTGACCATCCTGGTCTTTGCATTGGTGAATGTTTTGAACGCTACCACACACACTAGTGGATTATTAGCATAGGGTACAGCACTGCACAGACTAGGACACTTTCACAGGGTCTCAAAGATGCCATTGCATTTTGGGAGACCCGAACCGTTACACTTTTATTTGTAACTGTAAAGGTTGTAACAAAAAAAAAAAAAAGTTAAGAAAAAAAGAATAGTTGTTGTCTCATTGTTCCTTTCTCTATTGTTCTGCTCTTTTTTACTGTATTCTACAATGCAATGTTTTATTGTTACTATGTTTTATCATGTTTGCTTTTCAGGTATGCAATTCTTTTATACTTTACTGTTTACTGTGTTTTATTGTTAAACATTTTTGTTTTCAGTTACGCCATTCAGCTGCAGCACCGATTTATTTATCTTGACAGCAACAGCGTTTGCTCCTACAATACGTAAATCAGCGACTCTAGCGCTGTAGACGGTGATTTCACCATCACAGTTTAAAAAAAAAAAAAAAAAAGAAGGAGCATATATGCCAAAGCATGGGGGTAGGGATGGAGGGGCAATTTGCCCCCTAACATTAGGGGCGGGTTGCCCCCATGCGTCGGCATATATTTTTTTAGGCACAGATTGAGTTAAAAAAGGTTTTATTTTTACTATGTTTTATTGTATTTGCTTTGCAGCTATGGTATGTCTTACTGTAATGTTACTTTGTTTTATTGTTAACTATTATTTGCTTAGCAGGTACGCCATTCAGCTGCAGCACTGATTTATTTATTTTGACAGCAACAGCGTTTGCTCCCATGATACGTAAATCAGCGACTCCATAGCTGTAGGAGGTGATTTCACCACCACAGTTAAATAAATGGGGCATGTATGCCCATCATTAGAAGTGGGTGGATGAAGGGTAGTATTCTAATAGTGGGCATACCCACAGATCAATCTTTTTTTTTAGTTCAGCCCACAGGCTGCATGAAAAAAAAAATGTATGCCCAACAAGGACCAGCAACGTACTGGTATGTTGCTGAACGTTGAGTGGTTATACCAGAATGATGCCTGCAGGTTTCGGTATCATCTTGGCATCATTTTTTTCAGCCAGTGGTCAACTTTCATGTAACAGGAATCCTAGCAGCTAATTAGCCTCTAGACTGCTTTTACAAGCAGTGGAAGGGAACGTCCCCCACCCCTCCCACCGTCTTCCATGGTTTTCTCTGGCTCTCTTGTCCCAACAGAGAACCTGAGAATGCAGCCGGTGGTTCCGCCAGCTGACCATAGAGCTGATCAGAGACCAGAACGGCTCCAATCATCTCTATGGCCTAAGAAACCGGAAGCTACAAGCATTTCATTAGGGAGGAGGAGCCGAAGTGACGTCACACACTGCAACTCGTTTGAAGAACAGCGGAGCTGTGAAGAGAAAAAATCTCTGCCTGACTGTCTTCCCCTGCTGTTTGACATTTTGAATTTAGTAGCGGTTTGTGAGTACACACACTGGGGCTTATAAAAAAAAAAAAGGAAGATCCCTGCCTACTTTACAGTATCACACTATATGTATTTTATATTTTTTCCCCCCCCGTCACCGGTATATGGTTCATATCCTGCTTAAGTGAAGAAGTTCACACATGAAAGTCAAATACCTGTCGGCCAGCGCTGCATCTTTGTGGAAGGATCTGCAGGCACATAATATGGACTAGAGGTTTATGCATATGTAGCAGTTAGAGGTGGCACAGGACGTTTCATTCATTGTGATTTTTACTTCCTAATTATCCACGCAAAGCAGATGCAACTGATTTTTCTATGACTGCCAGCACATATACATATATTTTACATCACAGCATTCACAGGAAGGAATCTACTTATTTATATATTTATCCATTTATGTTGCTGCACTTTTGTATTGTTTATTTTCGCACCTCATGGATTTTTATTGCAACTCATAGATGATTGCCTAATTTAATTATTTAATAAACACTACAAGCATTCTAGCAGCTTGATCACATTTCACTTTGAGGATTTTTTGCACAGAGTAGCACTGCTATTGTTTTGTCAATATCTGCGATTTTAGTTTTTATTAGCGCACCATACCTTTTTAATTTTTGAACATTTTGCACAGTGAGTAATCGCTTTTTATATGGTTGTAGCTTTTTTTACTTTTTCTAATTCAGTTTGATTGTATTGAGCGCTTACAAACCACTTTGACCTACAGGTAAGCCTAGATTAAGGCTTACCTGTAGGTCCAATAAATATCTCCTAAACCTACATGGTTTAGGAGATTTAGAAAAAAAGAGGCATCGCTGTCTACGGCGCATGCGCCGTAAACAGTGGCGCGCAGGCGCACTGAGCATGCCGAAATCACGGCGATATGCCGTTCTCGTGCACGGGAGTGACGCCATCGCCGCTCCAGCGAATGACAGCGCTGGAGCGGCGAGACCCCGGAAGTCACTCCGGGATTGATGACGGAGGTCGTGGACGAGGGTCGCTTCGTTCTCAGGTAAGTTATTCATAATGAGCTAGTATGCTATGCATACTAGCTCATTATGCCTTTGCCTTGCAGGTACCGTTTTTTTTTTTTTTTTTAAAGAGGCTTTACTTCCTCTTTAAGTATTTATTACTGCAAATACAAGCATTTCATGACTTAGATTTTGCCAGATACAACAGCGCCATTGGGAAATTGGCAAAGCATTTTATCACACCAATCTTGGTGTAGTCAGATGCTTTGAGGGTAGAGGAGAGATCTAGGGTCTTTTCAAAAACTACCTATTGCCATCATAGGGGATATTTACATTCCCGGAGATAATAAAAATGATTAAAAAAAAGTTTAATAAATGAAAGGAACAGTTTAAAAATATAATTAAAAAAAAAGCAAAAACATTTTTTAAATAAAGCACCCCCCCCCCCCCCCCCCCCCCCCTGCTCATGCACAAAGGCGAATGCAAGAGTCGGTCTGGTGTCATATGTACACAGCAATTGCACCATGCATGTGAGGTATCACCGCAAAGGTCAGATCGAGGGCAGTAATTTTAGCAATAGACCTCCTCTGTAAATCTAAAATGGTAACCTGTAAACACTTTTAAAAATGTATGTAGTTTGTCGCTGCTGAATGTTTGTGCGCAATTTTAAAGCATGTCATGTTTTGTATTCATGTTCTCGTCGTAAGATCATCTTTATTTCATCGAACTTTTGGCCAATATAGTGCGTTTTAGTGCATTAAAATTTAAAAAAAAGTATGTTTTTTTCCCCAAAAAAGTTGCGTTTGAAAAATCACTGCGCAAATACTGTGTGAAAAAAAAAACGCAACACCCACCATTTTAATCTGTTGGGCCTTTGCTTTAAAAAATAAGCATAATGTTTTGGAGTTCAAAGTAATTTTCTTGCAAAAATTTTTTTTCATGTAAACAAAAAAAAGTGTCAGAAAGGGCTTTGTCTTAGAATTTTTAAGATCTCATTTATTTTTGAAAATGAAGAAAGAAAAGAAAAATCAAATTTTTATTTTTTCAATTTTCAAAACTTTGTGACAGAATACTCAACATGCCTCTCAGCAAATAGCCTGGGGTGTCTACTTTGCAAAATGGGGTCATTTAAGGGGGGGGGGGGGGTTGTGCTATCTGGGCATTTCATGGCCTCCGAAACTGTGATAAGCAGTGAGGAGTGAAATCAAAAATGTATGCCCTTGATTGGTTTTCAGGGTCTTGTACACGGTTAGACTGCCAAAAAGTCCCACACATGTGGTATCCCCATACTCAGGAGAAGCAGCAGAATGTATTTCGGGGTGTAATTCCACATATAACCATGCCATGTTTGAACAATATATCATTTAGTGACAACTTTGTGTAAAAAAAAAAAATCGAAAATTGTGGCAAAATATTCATGGACTCAACATGCCTCTCAGCAAATAGCTTGAAGGGACTTCTTTCCTAAATGAGGTCATTTTTGTTTGTGCCATCTTGTCATTTCATGACCTCTGAAACTGATAGGTAGTATGGAAGTGAAATCACCACTTTACGCCCTTAGACAGCATTAAGGCGGTGCTTGGTTTTCGTGGTCCTGTACACGGCTAGGCTCCCAAAAAGTCTCACACATGTGGTATCTCTGTGCTCAGGAGAAGCTGCAAAATGTATTTTGGGGTGTCATTTCACATATGCCCATGGCATGTTTGAGCAATAGATCATTTAGTGACGACGTTGTGTAAAATAAAATATCTGTGCCAATACATGTGGCTGAATACATTTTGGCCTAAATGGTACTAAAATTGAGTTTATTGAATTTTTTTGTAACAAAAAGTGGAAAATATTATTTTTTTTCAAAATTCAGGCTTTTTACGTTTATATAGCAAAAAAAATAAATAAAAAAAAAATCAAAGAGGCAATCAAATACCATCAAAAGAAAGCTCTATTTGTGGGAAAAAAAAGGAAGCACATTTTGTTTGGGTACAACATTGCATGATCGTGCAATTACCAGTTAAAGCAGCACAGTGACAAATTGTAAAAAGTGCTCTGGTCATCGAGCAGCCAAATCCTCTGGGGCTGAAGTGGTTAATTGAAACAAGTACACACCATAGAGGACTATGCTTTGTTCATATTTCATGTCTGAGGTTTATAACTACTTTAAAGGCCAGATCACACCACATGCAGTCCAGTGTGTTTTTTTCTGCATCAGAAACGCATAGAAAGTAGTTTATAAGATTTTCACTGGCATAGTTCACTTCAGTGCTTGCAGTTTCAGTGCATTCTAGTTTCAGAAAAAAAAAAAAAAGTAGGACATGCTGCATTTTTCCTGCACTGGAATATACTGGAACACTGTAAAACACACCTGAAATGCACCGGAATGCACAAAAAATGCAGTGGAACACATATGTCCTTATTTAGGGTTTAGAAAACAAAAAAGCACTAGAACGCTTCAAAAACGTGCATGCTTTAAGCATCTGGAACGCATCCGGACTGCGTTTCTATGGTGTGAACTGGCCCTAAATTTGATTTATGATGCAAAAAGGAGGTCACATGGGATATCTTGTAGGAAGTACACTGCTACTGACTGTATATAGGCGTGTTCCTTATCTGTAAGGGGGATATTACGCAGAACCTTTCAGTGAATTTTCTAACTTTAGCACAGTTGCTATGTATATTGGCTAGTATAAGTAGGTAACTAAATGCTGGATTTTATATTTAACAATGTTTGTCATTTTTTTGTTATGTAGTTTGATGTGGGGGTGTACAGAAGTTACAGTAAAGGGCCTCAAAGTGATGACTCATGAAAACTGCAGTAAGGAGCGCTTTGCCGATCTTCTTATAGAGGAACAGAAAAATATCAGGTAAAATATGAATTGATCAAGCAATGAACTAATTATTGAAGTAGATAAACAGACCGCAGGTAAAGTGATAAGAAACATGTTTTTCACAGTAGTAATGGAAAATGAGAATGGTATACCCACTGTTATATAAACAAATTATAATAAATACTACATAAAAATGGTGCTATGACCACAGAAATGCACAATGACTTTTTGGTATGTGCTTCTAATGGCCCTACAAATGTTTACACATCAAAACTAGCAGATTTATGACATGGAGTGAAGAGTGTTTAACAAGTATTTAGAAGTTAGTGGTGCAATTCAATTCACCGCACTCCCTACTATATTTTGCCTTGTGTTTTAGGGCTCTTTCACACGAACGGTCCGTATGTCCGTTTTTCATCCTTCCGTTTTCGGATGAAAAACAGACATGCATGCATCCCTATGGGATAGCAGATGAGCATCCGCTGACACCCTATATCGTCCGTGTACACTATGGTCCGATTCTGCAGACAGAGGAAAACCCTATTTTTCCATCCATCTGTGGATCGGATGACGACGGATTCTACTGTCCGTCGTCACCCGATCTCCCATAAGGGAGAGCGGCGCTCTGACAGTTCCGCTGAGCAAGCGGATATCCACGGGGTGGATCAGCACTGATCCGCCCCGTGTGAAAGAGCCCTTACCCAGCTGAGTTTGGCTGATGTCCAGATGTCCATTAAAAAAATAAATACCCTACACCCTCTTTTACTCTCCCTTGAGGTCCTCAGACTTACCTTGCTCCCCTGTAAGCCTGGTACTGCTAGAGGGGAAATCAAGAGGAAAAGTGGAAGAAGATTGGAGGAATGTTCAATGCGCTAGGCTTAATGAACTGTAAAGTCAGCTGTTCTTGTGACAACTGTCTATGATTCACTTTGGAAAATTAGCTCACATTTCTTGTTGCAATTCCAGGACAGGAATTGAAGATAAATCTCTAGCAGGCAGCATTAAATATCCTGATACCCTACATAAATTAAAAAAGGTTTTGGCTTTACATAAACATAAAAATGCATTAAAAATAATGTATGGTAATAAACAATAAGTATAACTGCACTTTTTTTTGTTTTCGCTTTTTTTACAAGTATCATCCATTTACTTTTTCATCCCAGTCAGGTAAAAAAAAAATATTGGAGAGATCACTGCCATATCTGTCTCAGACTTCACCCATCCTAAACCCCTATATTGTTGACTGCAGTTGGGTAAAGTCACCAGAATTGATGAATACATTTTATAAATGAAATTACAAAAGAACAGAGAAATGTCTGGTCAAATCCAGATAGCTTACACTCACACAAACAAACCAAGTTGGGTGCTAAAGATGTGTAACTACTTGTTGACACTGATTTAAAGTGGAGTTCCATCCAAAAGTGGAACACTTTAAGGCGCAGGTACCGTGCTGCCCGAGTGCTGGATAAAATTTACTTCTGTGCATTCTAAATACCCGGTAAGAATATAGAGACCTTGTGGATGTCGGATTGTTGAAAAGGAGGTGGGTATGTTTAGAGTTTAGTTACATTTTAAATTAAACTTTAAATTATCTGTTGTGCTTTGCAAATTGGTGCTCTTTCTATTGTACCATCTTCAATCCAGTCAATGCAGAGTGCATAATGATGTACATTATGTAGCTTTTACAGCAGTATATCGAGTGCGCTGAATAGGAGTCAACAAGTCTCAAAGACAAGTGTTTGTATACAACATAACATGATAGACTAAAACCAGCAAAAGGGACCTGAGGATTTTGTTGTTTGCAGGTTGAGTGGAAAATAGGAGAGGGTGTGAATACATAGCAGTCTGTGTGCAGGTAGTGCAAAGGATGTGCAGGTAGAAATTTCCAAATATAGTTGCCCACGATATGGGGCATTGCTTCTAACAAGATTTAGAAAAATTTGAAATGGGGAATGGCAAAAGGGTAGGGGAGAGAGTGAAGTGATGCCAGCCAGAATGTAAGAGGTGAGGTTAGAAAGAATTAAAAATGGGGTTGAGAAAGAAATCAGATAAGGTGCCCCTGTCCTGGCAGTTCCTAATCCACAGAGCTTATTTCCTTTCAAAGAAAGAGTAAAGAATGATCTAGATTCAGATTGTGATTGTATTCTAGTCATGAGGACCAAGCTTTCAAAAATTTGGATATGGTTTAGTATAGAAGTAACTTTCTCTTGAATCATAGTGTCCATGATCTGTTGCTTCAACTCCATAAGGTTCAAAGAGGGCTATCTCCTGGCTTTTGCTAAGGTTTGACACGTAGCTAGTAAAGCTGTTAGCTTTTATTCATTAGTGGTAAAGTCAGAAGAAAGTCTATGGAGTAGGATTCCCCAGGGGTAAAGGACTACATTTTTATGGAAAAATAGTTTGACCAAATCTTGTTCCAGTCTAAAACATCTAAGGATTCCCCTAAGTCTTGTTCCCTGTTGAGCATATTTTGGAGCTTGGAACTGTGTATACGGGATGTGAGGGCCATATATAAGAGTGATATTAAGCCTGTTAAATGCGGGCCATTTTTTTCATCTGCTTTTGAATGGCTTAAGAGTAGTATTCTGTATTCGGTTCAAGGAGTGAGCGTATGAAAACAGTGATCTGGTAGAGTCTAAAAAAAAATTCTCTGAGGAAGCTTTTCAATGCTTCTGAAGGTATGAAAATTAAATTATGCTGTCCAGTGAAAGAAACTTGTGTACATGTTTGATGCCTTTTCAGGGCCGTCGTTAATATTGATTGGACCCTGGGCAAAAATTCTCTTGTGCCCCCCTCCATGCAATTTCGCTCTCCACCTGCTCTGAGACATACAATAAATAGCAGCTAGACTCAAAATAAGTTTACTAAATCAGATTGGTTGCCAGAGGTTACAGTGTATCATTACCGCTCACTGACTGGCCACTAGATATTACAGCACACGTTATGGCTCACTGATTTGATAGATGTTACAGCACATGACTTCTGCTTGTTGATTGGTTGCTAGAGATTACTGTACATCAATACTGCTCACTAATTGGTTGCTAGTAGGGTTGAGCGAACCCGAACTGTAAAGTAGAGAACATCATTTTTTGCTAGAAAGTTTAGAAGACACACATTTTGTAAGCAGAGGCCCTATAGAATAAAATGGTGGGTGTTGCATATTTTTTTATGTCTGATGTTTTTTGCACAGCGGGTTTTCAATTGCAACTTTTGGGGAAAAATACACTTCAATTCACAAAAACAATATAATAATATTAAAATTGCATGCTTGTAAAATGGCGCCAAACTACGGTAGATAAAAATCCCCATAGACGACACTTTTACAGGTTACAAGTTTAGTTAAGTGCCGGACTGGCGCATGCATTTTCATTCGTGCATGAGCATGGGCGGACAGGGGTACTTTAAAAACATTTTTACACAGTCTTTATTTTATTTTAGTTTATTAACTTTATTGCTAACACTAGGGATGAACAATAGTGACAGTATGGGCCGTGACAGGTCCTCTTTATGGAGATATCTGGGGTTTATTAGACTCTGACCTCCAATGCAGTTGATCAGACCCCGATTAGACCAATCAGCTGCTTTCCTGGCTGTTAATGGCCAGGTAAACAAAGAACTGACGTGACAAGATCCTTGTTGCTTCTGGTTTCTGACATCACACAGTGGGAGGAACAAATTTTTTTTTAATTCTTTATTTTTATTTAAAGTTTTTCAATACAAACATAGTACATTTTCCCTCCCCCCCCCCTCTTCCCCTAACCCCCCTCCCCCCCCGCCCCTGCCTTGCAAACGCTTCCCAAAATCCTCTAAACTTCTGTCAGGCCAGATGTTTCGTCGTATAAGTACTTCTATTATCTAGTTATCTCTTCGAAGTATCTCCATGTCCTTCTAAAATCGTTCCAACAGGACCATTTATCTTCCCCTTTGCCCAGTTTATCCTCGTCTTCCCCCCCTAGTTCTACGTTCTCCCGTTTTTGCTGTAGGTTCACTCGCATAAACCATTCCCCCATTTGCGGACTTTCCGCTTCCATCCACTTCTTAGGGATTAGATTTTTCGCCTCGTTTAGTAGGGTGGGAATTATTGAGTTTATGTACTGCTTTATGGGAATGTCTGTCCCATGGAACAAAACCACCCATGGGTCCTCAGGGATGTCTTTTTTTGTAATCCTTTTAATCAATGCTAGTATCTGTTTCCAGTATGTTTTAATAATAGGACAATCCCACCATATGTGTGACATCGTACCTATTCCTCCACAGCCTCTCCAACATGTAGGGGGTTTATCTCTTTGTATTTTGCTCATTTTTACCGGGGTTATATACCACCCCATAAGACACTTATAGTTGACTTCTATGGTTTGACTGTCCACTGCAGCTCCATGTATTCATTTTAATATCTTATCACATCTGTTTCCGGTACAGGGGATCCCCAGTTCCTCTTCCCATTGTTTGACACCTGGAGGGACGCCTGCCCGACCTTCTTGTATTAACATTTTGTATATACGTGAAATATTGTTACTAGTAGAAAGGCGCGTGCAAATTTTCTCCATCGCGGTAAGGTTATTCCCGCCTCGGATTGGTTGTGGTAATCCCTCTACAAAGTATTTCAGCTGGATGTACCTCCAGGTGTCAACCGACATTAGCTCCACTTCTTTGCTCAGTTCGTGTAAAGTGATTAATTTACCTCTTTTAATGATATCTCTTAATCGTGCATCACCCTTTTTAATCCAATTTCCCCAAAGTTTGCTCCTCCCTGGTTCAAACAAAACATTATTTTTTAAATTTATCAAAGGGGAATTATATTCCCATTTGTTTTTTCTGTGCACCCTATCCCATGCTTTTAAAGTGACTCGTGTAATTTCATGTGTGTCTTCTTCTATTAACCTAAATTTTGGTGGGTTCCATATTACGTGACCCCAATCCCTATTACTAAGTGCATTTTCCAAATTCACCCATCTTTTTTTAACTCCCTCTTTTGTCCATTCAGTGATTCTTGACAGTGCAATTGCATTGAAGTATTGTTCAAAGTCTGGCAAAGCGAGACCCCCCTGCTTTTTCGGCCTGGACAAGATTTCTGCTGCGATACGTGGTTTTTTATTGGACCATATGAATCTTGAGATAATCCCCTTTAAAATTCTAAAAAAAAACGTGGGGACAGATATTGGGAGCATTTGAAACTTATAATTTATTTTTGGGGCTATGATCATTTTCACCGCATTAATTCTCCCCATCCATGACAATGGGCTATGACTCATATTTTTTATTTCCTTTTTGATCTCATTTAATAATGGTATACAATTTATCTGATATGTCTTCCTTAACGTCCCTGACAGTTTTACTCCCAAATACTTTATATTTTCCTTCCATGGGAACTGGAACTCTTTTGCTAGGCGGGCTACTTCTACTTGGTTGATATTAATGTTGAGAATTTCTGATTTGGTCGGGTTAATTTTAAAATTAGAAACAAAGCTATATGTTTTTAATACTTTAAGCAAATTGGGTAGGGAAATTCGAGGGTTGAACAGAAAAAACAGGACATCATCCGCGAAAGCCGCGTACTTGTGTATCTCATCTCCTAACCCGATCCCATTTATATCCGGTGAATTACGTATGGTCGACAACAACGGTTCCAGGGCTAGTACAAACAGGAGGAGGGACAAAGGACAGCCCTGGCGTGTTCCATTTTTCATAGAAAAAGGCTGGGAGAGGAGCCCATTGACCCTCACCCTCGCCTGTGGTTGGTCATATAGTATCTTTATCCAGCTTAACATTCTCGGTCCTATCCCCATGGCTTCCAGCGTTGCGAACATATGTCCCCAGTCTATCCTGTCGAACGCCTTCTCGGCGTCTATCGACAGGAATAGACTGGGGGCATTCCCCCTCCTACCAGCCTGCATAAGGAGCAGAGCCCTAATCCCATTGTCCCTCCCGCCCCGGGACAAATCCTGCCTGATCTGGGTAGATCAGTTCAGACATCCTGCTCCTTAACCTATTGGCCAATACCTTCGCAAAAAGTTTGGTGTCTGTATTCAAGAGGGCGATTAGGCGATAGCTTGAGCAAAGCGTCTTGTCCTTTCCTTCCTTCAGAATCAGTGTTATTGATGCCATTAAGGCCTCCTTGCCCATCCCGCTCTCTCCTCCCAAGGAGTTCCAATACTGGCACAGTCTGGGCACCAGAATATCTCGGTATCTTTTAAAATAGGTTATAGAAAATCCATCCGGGCCTGGACTTTTGCCAGCAGAGGAACCCCTCAGGGCCTCGTGAATTTCCAACTCTGTAATGGGTTCCTCCATATTCATACTATCCTCTGGTGTCAGTGAAGGGACAGAGCTATTCTTTAAAAAATTCCTACACTCTTCTCTTTCCGCTTGTGGTGTCGGGTCTTTAGATTTTACATCATATAATGCTTCGTAGTAGGCTCTAAACTCTTTAGCTATATCCTTAGTCAGATTTACCATTGAACCAGTTTTATTTTGTATTTTATCAATATAGTTGAATTCCCTCTTTTTTTTTAGTAGTCTAGCTAGGTGTTTACTGCTTTTATTTCCCCAAATATGTCTTTCTCTGTCCAGTTTATGGAACCACTTCCTCGCCTCTTGATCCATTTCTATTTTTAATTCTTCTCTTTTATTTAGCAATCTGTGGTAGGTGTCCCCTTTTCTTACTATATCATCCCTGTGTTCCTGTTCCAGCCCCCGAAAATCTCCCACCAGCTGGGCCCGGTGCGCCCTTTTCTCTCTCTTTTTGCCCGCCCCAATAGATATCAGAATTCCCCTGATATACGCTTTATGGGCCTCCCAAAGGGAGGTTAATGATGTCTCCCCTGTATCGTTAATTTCAAAAAAGGTTATAATTTCCCTGCGTATAGTTTCTTCCGTGCTGGGATCAGCTAGTAGGCTGTCATTCAGGCGCCAGGAACTTGACCTTGTCTGGGTTCCAGGAAGTCTGATTATCATTGAGACTGGTGCGTGATCCGATAGGGTCATTATTTCAATCTTAGATTCAACAACCTGGTCCAGAAATTTATGCTCTACTAAGAAATAATCGAGGCGGCAATGCGTTCCATGTACTGGAGAGAAAAAAGTGAAATCCTTTACATTGGGGTGTTGCACTCTCCATACGTCTATCAACTGGCTTTGCCTGAGTTTGAGTTTTATGTTCTTTAACTGGCATTGACTCTGGTTTCCTGTTTTTGATGTAGTGTCCATATTAGGGTCCCATCCAAAATTCAGGTCGCCTGCAATAATCACTTCCCCCATCTGAAAGCTTGCCAGGCGTCCCAACACCTGGGATAGGAATCTAGTTGGATTTTTGTTTGGGCTATAAATATTTACCAATGTTAATATGTTTTCTCCTATTTTACCCTTTATAAATATAAACCTCCCATCAGGATCCAGGAGCCTTTCGCTGATGGCAAACTTGACATTTTTAGCAAACCCTATAGCCACCCCCTTCGAACCTCTTGTTGGCGTATCCCCCTGAAACCACAATGGGTATTCATGGGAGGCTAACCTTACCCCGCTATCTAGTGTAAGGCGTGTCTCCTGTAAAAAAATAACCTCGCCCTGATAAGTTTGTATCTCCTTAAGTATCTTGTATCTCTTCATCTGCGAATTCAAACCTTTAACATTATACGACAAAAACTTCAATTTACAAGCCTCCATATTTCAACAGAGGCGTTGTGCGGTTATCCAACCGTATTAACCAATATTTAAATATTTGTGTTTGCAAGGCAGGGACGGAACCCCCCCCCCCCTCCCACCCCCCCTCTCCCCTCGCCCACCCCCTCCCCCACCCACCCTCCCCCTCCCCTGGTCGAATTCCGACCATATGTGAACGGCGAGGTGTCCCTTTGAGATACCTCCTGTCCACTGCGCCTCTAGGGTGAAGCTCCGTACCTGGCGATCTGAGGCTGGGTCTCCCCCCTCCCCCCGTCACTCTCATGAAGGGGGGAAGAGGGGGGGGGAAGGGGGGAGCCAACCCCCATCTCACCCGTTGCCCCCCCCAACCCCGGTCCCCCCCCCCCTCCCCTGAAAAAAAAAAAAAAAGATGGGGGGGGGGGGGGGGGCCTTTGCCCCCCTTTTTTCTTTTATCCCCTCTTTTCCTTTTCCCCCTTTTGTTTTCCCACCGGGGTTTACTATTTTAGTTCCGGTTTTGAGGAATTATGGGGACCGGGATCCCCAATTCCTCACAGAAATTTTGCATCTCCTCCATAAATTTCATGCGTAGTGTCTTCCCGGCCTTGATAACGATCAAAGCCGCCGGGTATCCCCAGCTGTACTTTATGTTCAGAGCTCGTAGGTTTTCCAACAAAGGCTTCATCTGTCTTCTTCGGGCGAGGGTCCCCGCTGAATGATCTGAAAAGACCTGTAGTTCAACTGTTTCAAACATCAGTGGGGGTTTTCCTCTGAGATTTTTATAAATTTGGAATTTTTCCTCATAAGAATGAAACCTTATAAGTACATCCCTAGGGGCTTCTTCTCTTACTCCAGGGGGTTTTCTAATTCGGTGAACCCGGTCTATTTTAATGTCCGTTGCGTCATCCAGCCCTAGTAAAGGTTTAAAGATATTTTTCATTTTCAGTATTAAATCTTCCCCCCTCTGTTCAGGAAGAGATCTTATCCTCAGGTTTTGTCTTCTGTTTTGATCTTCCATGCTTTCCATTTTATACTTCATGTCTCTTTCAGTTAGTTGTATTTTTTCCATCTGCTTTCTGAATTCTGTATTTTCTTTAGCTTGTTCAGTTGCAAATTCTTCGATTGTCTCCACTCTCTTCAACAAAAGACCCATATCTGTTCTGATGTTTATGATTTCCGTTTTTATTGAACTTTCCAGTTTGGCGAACATTTCCGCCATATCTGATTTGGTTGGTATTTGTGAGATGTCGCTTTGTTGTAGAGTAAGGCCTGTGTCCCCCGCCCTTTCCAGCTCAGCTTCTATCCTGAGTGTTTCCGCCTGGTCTGCTTTTTGCTTTTCCATCTTCTTTCTCTTTTTTTCCTTCGCCCCCTGCTGTTTTTTTTCCATCTCGGGGCTCTTTAAACTGATATCTTTGAGATATTTTTGTATGGTGCTAGTATTCAAGCTTTCCTTGGGTGTTTTGGGTTCCGCACCTCTTTGCGTTCTCCCCTTCATCATTGGAAGCAGAATGAAGCTGATGGGACTGTCACTTCAACCCTCCTCGGCCCCAGGGCCTACACACCCCCAAGGGGGCTCTGTAGGTTCTGGTTAAATTATTGTTTAGTCCCTTTCCGCCTGAGTACTGGTTTTTGTTTTATGTATATGGTGCGACAAACAGGCTTCGGGTAAGGCAAGCAACCCCTCACACTATAGGCACAGGGGTAGTTACTGGGAAATGTTTTTATCCTTATAAACAAGTCACATTGGTTGTACCTCTTATAGGGACGATCAAATGTTATTCACATTTTCTGCGACAGTTCTTTTATGCCCTTTTATAGAGCCTAAGTAACGCTCAGGCCTTCAGACCCCCTCTTGCGCTTCTCACACCTGTTCCGAGGGATATTTTCACCTGCTGGACCAGGTCTAGCTTACTCCTCTCTATGCATGCTATAGGAAGGTACCCCTGGCGAGGCTGGGGTTTCCAGTAGTTGTTTGATGGAAAAAGTCTTAAGCAAATTACCGGTAACACTTCCTCATAAATTGAGTAGGCTCTTCCCATATAAGCTTTTAAAAGTTAATTTAGTATCGGTAACAGACCTCCTGTTGTAATATGCTCTCTTTAATGTACAGCGTAGTGTTTACAGCAGGTTTCAGAGAGGGTATTGTATTACTGTGCAAATTGAATTAAATAAGAAAAAGAAAGTTCATACCTGAGAGAGGGATGCCCTTCAAAGATCCCCTTTCAGTCTCGTGTTGTTCAGCTGCATGGATGGTGGATGTCCCTTCAGTTCTGGGCTGTGCTGAGCTTCCAGTCCTCCCGGGCTTCCAACCTTTAAACTGGTGGATAAAGTTGCGCTTATCGCGGTATAAGGATCTCCCGTGGACTGGCAGGCGCTGGTGGGCCTGTGCAGGAAGGGGCTCCGGAGGGGGGGTGTATTGGTTAAGGCTGTAGGGTCCGGGGAACTCTTTTAGTCAGGGGACCTGGCGTTTCCCTCCCCCTAGTCCCCTTCGTGCGCTTGCTGTAATCTTCTTTCTCTGTCCGGCCTTAGAGGAGGGTCATGGCTCGTGCGGCGGTGGGGGCAGAGGGGGGGCTCGGGAGGCTCACACAGCCGGACTAGGAGAGCTTTCGCGGGTTCTCAATTCCGCGTCCCCTCTCCTGGATCTCATCTCCAGCTGGTGTTTAGTGCGGCTTGAACCTCTGCCGACTGCGGGCTCCTCCCCCTACACTGGCGTCTCACGTCAGCATGGCGTCTGACCCCTGGCCACTTCTAAACAGGCCAGACTCTGTCTCAGGATCCTTTTGTTTGATCCCACCTCTTAATCATGGCTGTTGAAGCCCAGGACTTCAGGGACAGAATGTCTGTGTCATCCCCACATTGCTAAAAGCAAGAAAAGCCTTTTAGGAAGATCTATTATAGTAATGTTTCTCAACTCCATTCCTCAAGTACCCACAACAGGTCATGTTTTCAGGCTTTCCATTATTTTGCACAGGTAATTTGAACAGTTTCACTGCCTTAGTGATTACCACAGCCATTTCATCTGAGGGAAATCCTGAAAACATGATATATTGGGGGGGGGAGTACTTTAGGACTGGAGTTGAGAAACATTGTATTATAGTACCTGGAAATCCTTTTGCTTGATATGTGTAACGCCGAGCGATCCGGGATCCCCATTTATCCCGGAGCGCTCACGGCGTTCTGTGTCTTACAGCGCCCCGGTCGGTTCTCCCGACCGCAGGTGCTGTCCTCTCCCTGGGATGCGATCCACGGCCGCCCAGGGATCGCGTCCCCGATCCCCTCACCTTGTCTCTGCCGGCTCCTTCCGGCGCGCGCGCGCCCCTGCCCCTCAGGCGCACACGCACGACTGTCTGCATTTAAAGGGCCAGTGCACAGTTAATTGGTGCCTGGTCCAAAGTGCCGTTTCTGAACCATACTTAAACCCACTTCCCCTTCCTGTCCTGGCCGGATCTTGAGTTGCCTACAGTGCCCAGTGAAAGCGTGTTTTGTGTTTGCTCCTACTGTGTATCCAGACCTCTGCCGTTGCCCCCGACTATGAACATTTGCTACCTGTCCTTGCCTCTGCCTTATCCTTGTGTACCGCGCCTGTCTCAGCTGTCAGTGGGGTCGAGTTGCTATTGGAAGACACGACCTGGTTGCTACCGCCGCTGCAAGTCCATCCCGCCTTGCGGCGGGCTCTGGTGAAAACCAGTAGCAACATTAGAACCGGTCCTCCAATACAACCCATGCTATCGCCTCATTGACATAGGGGATCCACCTCCTGTTCCCCGCCATACCCGGAACGAGACAATATGAACACAGGCACTTCAGCCACAGAGAATACACAGTGCCATGCATTCTGGCCTTCCTACAATCAGTATTTTATTTGAACTTGGCCTTCAGCACTCTTAAGGGTCAGTAAGTAAAGGGAGGTAGTGGTGCACTGTACAAAGATTAAAATAAACTACAGAGAATATAGCCATGGGCTCCACCACCACTATGTTTTATACCTATATTGATATTATATTTATCGGTTTTTAAATTATATTAGTTATGATATATGCATTTTTTTATCATTCATTGAATCTTGACCTGCTGGAATTTTAAATACCTCTCACCATTCTTTATTGCCTCTGGCTACTACCGTATATTCTCTGTAGTAGATTTTAAAGATTTGTACAGCACACCACTACCTCCCTTTACTCTAAATTCAGAATGAGGCTTGACACTCAAGCCATAGTCGCCATCTTGCCTCAAACAGGAATTTAGAATGAGGCTTGACACTCAAGCCATAGTTGCCATCTGCCTCAAACAGGAATTCAGAATGAGGCTTGACACTCAAGCCATAGTCGTCATCTTGCCTCAAACAGGAATTCAGAATGAGGCTTGACACTCAAGCCATAGTCGCCATCTTGCCTCAAACAGGAATTCAGAATGAGGCTTGACACTCAAGCCATAGTTGCCATCTTGCCTCAAACAGGAATTCAGAATGAGGCTTGACACTCAAGCCATAGTTGCCATCTTGCCTCAAACAGGAATTCAGAATGAGGCTTGACACTCAAGCCATAGGCGCCATCTTGCCTCAAACAGGAAGTGGTTTAATCATTGAGCCAGCATTGATGTCAGGTTGACCTCATCTGTAAGTACCCCTGTACCTATATATAAGCGGTGGCTCCAGTGAATCAGCACCCCCAGATGATGCCTCATTAAGGCGAAACGTGTTGGGAGAAAGATTTGCTGATGCCACTGCTACCAATTTCTTTTCATACATGCCTAAATAAGCTTTTGTACATGTGAGTACCCATTTTATATGTTCATTAAATTTTAACTTGCTTGACGGTATTATGCTATGGTCTCATTTTCTCTTTATTGGTAATACCATTGGGGGATGAGCCAAATACTATACCTGCCTACCACTCCTACGTTCCATCAACCACTCAACGCATAGTCTTGTCGTCGGTTACCAGACATCACAAATTGGAACAACTGCCCACATCGGTGTATTGCAAACACCATACAGCAATTTTGACTCATATGGCGTAAGCCTACCTGAGTCCACGATAGTCGGTAAGCCTTCCATTAATCGGTGACGGAGTACATCAGACTTTTACTGTATTCACTTAAGTCACTATTATGGTGTAATATTGATTTTTATAACAATTATACTATACTATATATTATATTACACTATACAGTTGATTTGTGATGGTCTCAATTCAGTCACGTTTTGTCTGTAATCAGTAGATTTCACCATTTGTAATTTAATGGATATTCTATATGGAATATAGTTCCACTATTGGTCACTTATATTTATTTATTTTGGTGATATATAATTTTTAAAGAATTTTTTCTATTATTATATATTATTTCACAGTATATGTTTAATAATCACTATTGAACACTTTGAGCGCCGCACTATATACTTATTCATACCTCCCTTTACTTACCTTCACCTTTGGGTTCAGACATTTCCCTCAGTGTGTGCAGTAGTACGCTAGCTAGGTTCTCTTTGAGTTGTTATTTCTGGATTCGCCTTCCCTTCTAAAAACCTTTATTTAAAATGTAACTAAAAGCTATTTTTTTTAAATTTTGTACAGAGTGGTTATTAGAACCCCCTGTCAGTTTTTATTGCTACATTTGCCCCCATTAGGGAGTGTCACTCTGTTCGGTTTACCGATATCATCAAAAGTGAATGTAAAAAGAAAATCCCAAATTTTGGGTTGTCCCCCAGAACATTACTAAAGGGGAAAATCTTATGCCGCATACACACGACCAGACTTTCTGGCAGACTAGGTCCGACGGGATCAGTCCGGACATTCCGATCATGTGTGGGATAATCTGATCGTTTTTATATATAAAATTCCGACTGACATAGAAATAGAACATGTTTCAAATCTGTCCGACGGGCTCAATTCTTTTTGGGGAAAAACATTCGTCTGTATGCTGGTCCCGTCTTACGTCATCACGTTCAAAACGAACAGACTTGCGAACGGACTTAGTCCATTCGTGTATGGGCAAGTCCGTTCGCTCAGAAGTCCGTCAAAAGACCGTAGGACCTAGTCTGCCGGAAAATCCGATCGCGTGTACACGGAATTACAATGGGGAAACTAGTGGCGCGCAAATGGATTCCTTTAATTTGCAGGGATTTCCTCTCACTTATTGGTTTGGATATGGAACAAGAAATGAAGGTACATTTGCCCATTGGGACACAGATGGTAAAAAACTAACAGGGGTTATATGTGTAGGGGTGGGGTGAGCGTGGAACACTAATACTCCTAGAGAAGCACCATCCCAAGAAATTATTTAAATATATTTAAAAAAATGTTTTTATAGAACAGAATGGGACTCTAATTGTGTCTGAGGAGTATGAAAAAAAAAAAAGATTTATACAAAAGTAAACAGATTTTTAGTAAACTAAAAGACAAAAAGTTTAAAATACATTACAGTCTTTAGTGATTCATTTTGAAATCAGGGATGTGCTGGTTCCCAACAGGTTTATACAAAGAGTGGCCTGCGCGTTTTGCGGGTGAAACCGCTTCGTCAGGGCCTTAAGAATAGCACAGATGAAAGCGTCATAAATTCAACAAAGAAAACATTAATATATCATACATCATGTGATTAATGTATATACGTAATGATGCAAATGGCATAGAGGTGTTGACTAATGATCTATACATGCATTCATGACAAGTATATATATTACAGCAAATGTTGATAAACTAAAAATACTGCAATAAAAAAACAAAACAGCAGTCATATTAACTGTATATATCCCCTAGTGTGCAGTCATATTTTGCACCTGGTGTGTCCAAATGTGGAAAAACCACAAGTAAATGTAATTAACTGTCTAGGTAACATTATCAAATGATGTTATCAAAAAACAAAGAAAAAACTAAAAAAAAAACGAAAAAATAAATAAAATAAATTTCAACATACCCCTTAGCTTACCGAAAAGGACTGGTAATAGAAAAAACGTCGGCTCAGTGGGACAAGTGAGGCCTGGGTGCCCATGGGAATCGCTCCACACCTAGACAAACAAAGATGGGAGGAGCCCCTATATATGCAGATGGATGATAAAGAGTAATTAATACAATGACAAAGGAAAAAAAAAATACAAATATAAAAAAAAAAGGGAGGGGGTATAATCCTCAAAACAAAATGTATATTACAAATAGCTCACCAGATAAATGTACTGAAATGGAAACAGGCTTATTTAATGCTCCATTGCTAGCAGGGGGATGATTATTCCCAAACTTCAATCATTGGTTTCAGTTATAGTGAGAGATGGTGTATGAAATAGACTTAAAAGCACATCTCAAAAAGGAGAGGTTGACAAATGATGAAAGCCTAATCCAAACAAAAAGTTAGTCTGAGAGGAAAGGCTGCTTATATTTAAAACAAATAACACACAAAAAGGATTATATCCTATACCTGTAATTTTCTACACCAAGTCACCTCACAGCATTCCTCTCACATGGATAGATGAACCGCTAATGAGAGACTGGAGGGGGGAGCATCTTGTATAGAGAAGCACAGCTGCCATGATTAGTCCTGTAAGGTGTGAGTGGGAGGAAAGATTCCTGGAGTTGCTCGGATCGCCCGGATTGCAAATCCGGAGGGATTGGAGCAAATCCATCTAAACACTAAATGCCGTGGTTGAATGCATGCTGGAAGATTAGCATGCAAATAACCCCCGATCCACATCCCGATCGTACCGCAGACCAGATAATGGGAAGAAAGACAAATCCCACTGTCTCACCTGCCATGGGGGCAACCATAGGCAGGGAGAGAGCTGGTACATGCAGAGAAAGGGGCGGGACCCAAACAGCATGGTGTCTAGCCGGTGCAGGTGAATTTGCTTCTGCGACACTGCGTTCCACAGATGGGGAAGGAACCGTGCACTTGTCGGCCAAAAGGCCGTCAGGTGTCGGTATCCCCCGATGGAGAGTCTGATGGAAACGCCTCTGGGGGGACTTGGAAGACATACCAAGAAACTGCAAATGTGCCATGTATACGGAACACCTGCAGACCCCTCAGGTAGTGAAGAGACACGAGCAAGGCCAAAGGTCCCATGGGTCAGAGGTAAATTCCAGAAGCAGTCCGAAAAGGAAGGCAAGAGGACATGCTAAAAGACAAAACAAACAATAAAACATAATAAATGCATAAACACCAGCATGAACATTACAGTGCATAGACGCAAAAAGTTATAAAACAAAACAAAACCCTCCAAATCATTTCCTCACATAGGTCGTACATATACATCCAATATTGTGCACACATTGATAAACCCTAGGGTTTAGAGATAAATGAGGATAAGCAGATTGTGTATAAGACAGATTATATTATCCTAAGAACGGGGCATAGCTAATCGCATCTTTCATACCTGGTGGTTGTGTCGCACCCGGGCCGGTACCTGAAATCGCAGGGATTCGGTGCTGTAGTCATGATGTTCAGAAAAATGCCTGGGTATTGGTTTCTCAGTGACACCTATCTGTATGTCTACAGCATGTTCTTTAATTCTTCTCCAGAAATTTCTCTTGGTTTTCCCTACATAATAATTGCCGCAGCCACATGTTAGCAAATACACGATACCGATTGTGTCACAATTTACGAAATGTTGCATACGTAGGTGTTCTCCTGTGGGCAGAACAACATTGTTCCCAGTTAGAATGTATTTGCAGAAATCGCAATTGCTGCATTGGAAATTGCGATTTCTGCAAATACATTCTAACTGGGAACAATGTTGTTCTACCCACAGGGCATAAAACATTTCGTAAATTGTGACACAATCGGTATCGTGTATTTGCTAACATTTGGCTGCGGCAATTATGTAGGGAAAACCAAGAGAAATTTCTGGAGAAGAATTAAAGTATGTCTGGTATGTCTTCCAAGTCCCCCCAGAGGCGTTTCCATCAGACTCTCTGCATATATAGGGGCTCCTCCATCTTTGTTTGTCTAGGTGGGCAGAGATTCCCATTGGCACCCAGGCCTCACTTGTCCCACTGAGCTGATGTTTTTCCATTACCAGTCCTTTTCGGTAAGCTGAGGGGTATGTTGAAATTTATTTTATTTATTGATTTTTTTTTTATTAACATTATTTGATAATGTTACCTAGACAGTTAATTCCATTTACTTGTGGTTTTTCTACATTTAGACACACCAGGCACAAAATATGACTGCACACTAGGGGATATATACAGTTAATATGACTGCTGTTGTTTTATTGCAGTATTTTTAGTTTATCAACATTTGCTGATAGAGAGATTATATATATATATATATATATATATATATATATATATATATATATAATATATATATTCATAAATGTATGTATAGACCATTAGTCAACACCTCTATGCCATTTGCATCATTACGTATTTACATTAATCACATGATGTATGATATATTAATTAATATTTTCTTTGTAGAATTTATATGATGCTTTCATCTGTGCTATTCTCAAGGCCCTGACGAAGCGGTTTTACCTGTGAAACGCGTAGACCACTCTTGGTATAAACCTGTTGGGAACCAGCACATCCCTGATTTCAAAATTTGAATCACTAAAGACTGTAATGTATTTTAAACTTTTTTTTAGTTTAATAAAAATCTGTTTACATTTGTATAAATCTGTTTGTTTTTTTAATTTTATTTTTTAATTTTTCATACTCCTCAGACACAATTAGAGTCCCATTCTGTTCTATAAAAAAATTTTTTGAAATATATTTAAATAACAGGGGTTATAACCCTTTTTTACTTTAGTCAAAATGAAAAAAAAGTTTTGCCTATAGTTCTACTTTAAGGTGTTTCTGAGATAAAACCACCTTTATAGCACCCTGTGTTTCCTTGGGACCTTAATTTGGTTCTCTGTGCTCTGTAGTAACCACTCTTTGAACTCAATAGGGATCACTCCTGCACTGTAGCCATCCTGGTGGCCATTAACTTTATTGCACGTGCCTCTGAGTTAGTGGCTTTCTCTTGTATGGAGCCGTTTTTCATTCTTCACATGGATAAAGTAGTCTTGCAAGACCTTCCTTTCTTCCTAAGGTAGTGTCGGCCTTCCACCTCCACAAAGACATAATCCTTCCTTCTTTGTACCTAAAATTTACAGCTTCTATCAGGAAGATGGTTTAACTATTTTTCCTTACCTTAGGCTCTTGCAATGCACATCCTGCTTCAAGATCCACCATTGCTAAGTGGACAAGACAACTCATCTCAAGAGCTTACACCCTATAGAATAAAGCACCTCTGCACTATTATGTGTGCTCACTCTACCAGATCGGTAGGAGTTTCCTGGGCATTACAACATCAGGCCTCTGTTGCCCAGCCTTTTAAGGCCGCTACACAATCTTCATCATTGTTAAAACCTCTGCGGATGCAGCTTTTTGCCACAAGGTTTCTGCTGCGACACTTGGATTTGGGTCTGTTGAACCTTGTTAATTTTAGGCCTGTTGGCACTGTTCTGCTTTCCCTATTGTTGCTTGGTCTTTTCAGTCATTGCTTGGGGATGTCAGTCTATGAATATCAAGCCACTGTTCTGTACTGTAGGATTACGATAAAAGATATTTTGTCTTACCTGTAAACTTAATATCTTGAATTATAGTACTAGACACAGGGCACCCCCCCCCCCCCAATCTCTGTACCTGTGTTACTCTGCATTGCTTGCCAATAAACTGAAGACTCACAGAATGGGGTAGGGTTATAGGGGACACCCAGAGGGTGTGTTTTCAAAAGCTTTGACAGTACGTGAAAGATGGGGTCCCAGGGTCTTTGATCATCAAGCCTATGTCCTGTACTCCCTAGAGATTGCATTTACAGGCAAGTTAAAATTTCTAATTGAAAATAGTCTATGCGCAGAATTAACAGTGCAGTCTTTACCATATTACTTGCAATAATTCAGTTTGGGAAAACATGTTTCTTTTTCCTTTACAGTAATCTACAACATCCTTTTATTCTCCATCTATTAGCTGTGTGCACCTCATCTACTCTGGAGAGAACAAGCCTTGTATTCGAGAGGATCAATTTTGGTTCCCTATACCACATTTTACATGAAAAGGTGAGGTCTTTTTGCTTGTCATATTGTACACGAAGTAAGCTGCTTTTAGGGTATGTGTGTTTAATTTAACAATGTAAAATTGCATAAAGTGAAATTAAAAGTATAGCACAGCAAAATAACGCAATGTGGTGCCTGGTTAGAATTTAATGAGAAATAGTCTAGTGTAGCACTGGAATATTTTGTCAACCTTCTTATTTTTTACAGTTAATGCATTGTGTTGCTGACTACAGATTTAGTTGATTTCGTGGATTGTCCTCTGATCTTCCACCAGTCTTTCATTTGTAGAAGCTGTACTATAATTTCTATGAATGAAAAATTAGCTCTGAATGGGGGAGGTGGACCTTTCATTTAACCGCCCATCCTCCATTTATAGATCCTGTTTCATTTATGGAAGCTAATGTAATTACATTATGATCGTCCAAGTTGTCCCCAATTTCCCTTATTGTCTTTCATTTCCTCCTCCCCTGCTGCTCCTCAGTTATGTGTGTTTCCTCCAGGAGGGGAGACACCAGTGGAACCAGCCAGGAGAGTCCGGATCTACCAGAGGGTATGGAAAGGCTCAGGCAAAAACGTCTGCAAAAAGCAGCAGAGGCTCATTTGGACACAACCAGGCAAACTAACCTGGGAGACACTGCCGCCCCCGCATCCCTGAGCGCAGTTGGAGGTCGGGGGGGTTCCTTCTCAGCTCCGAGTGTGGAGCAAAGGTGCATATCCTGCCGTCCCATACCCCCAGAAAGCGTGTAGCGCTCGCATCGTGGAACACGCTGGGTATTGGGAACTGGGGTGACGTCACGTCCGGCAAAGGGGGTGTGTACTTCCGGGTTCGCAGCTTCCGGTTCCGGCCGCGAACTATGAAAAGGAACCAGGTATGGGCTGGAGAGGAGCTGCAGATGCTGTAGAGACAGCAGAGGCTCCCGTGGTGACACCAACATGTCGGACGCAGAAGGGAGGGACCAGACTGCTCCAGCAGAGACCAGCTCCAGCCATGTGAAGGTAAGGGGAACCTAGGGTGGAACTCCCCAGGCCTAACCCACCACCCATCCCCCTCAAGGGTTCAAGAAAAAGGGGGGGGCAGGTCCCTCCGGTGTCAGAGGGTGGTTTCATGGGGCCCCTGGTGAGGCAAGCCCACATGAAAGGCGCTGTGCACCTGCAATTATGCAGGGGATGTTATGGCAGTATTAACGTTGTGGGGTTTTTTCTTTGTCTTTTCAGAAACCTGACAAAAGTAGGCCCTCTCATAACTCAGAGGAGGTGACTTTCTTGTAAAAACACACTTAAAGATTCCTGGGGGAAAGCATTATGTAAGGAATGTATTCACAAATTAGTGCAAGAACATTCCACTGAGCAGGGCAGTGATTTAGCGGCATCTGTTAAAGAACTATCCAGTACCTTTGAGTCATTCAAAACCTTCTTTGAAGGGTTTCAGATCCCTTAACTGCAGACTGTTCCTCCGTCAGTACTACCGGTACTAGCAAAAACACAGGCACTACCCTCCACTAGTGCAGGTCCTTTAGTAACTCCTAGGGAGGAGGCAGAGGACGAGCCTGACAGCGCAGCGTCCTGCTCCTAAGAATCCAAGGGTGAGACACTGGAAGGGGATTCCAGAAGACCCTCCCGATACAAACTCTCATTAGAGGTAGATCAACTCTTGGGAGCCATTCATACCACACTGGGTATACAGACTGAAAAGAAACCTTTATCCTTACACGATCAGATGTATGAGGGTCTAGGAGAGCAGGAAAAGAAGAATTTTCCTGTTCATGACGTCTTCATAGAGGCAATTAAGAAAGATTGTCAGGAACCAGAAAAAAACATTCTTTTCTAAAGCCTTAAAGAGACGGTTCCCATTTTCAGATGAGTCATCAGTGTGGAACAAAACCCCAAAACTAGACGCGGCCTTCTCACAGGTTTCCAGGCACACCGATCTAGCTTTTGAAGATATGGGGGTCTTATCTGAAGCAATGGATAAGAGAATGGATTCTCTATTAAAGTCATGGGACTCCACAGTGGGAAGCCTAAAGCCAGCCATGGCAGTCACGGTGGTAGCCAGAAATGTAGAGTTTTGGTTAAACTGTATTCAGGCACACTTTGAGGAAGGAACTGCAAAGGAGCAGATTTTATCCTCTTTTCCCACTCTCCTCAAGGGCATTGTGTATATCACAGATGCATCAGCAGAGCTGGTACGCATGGCAGCCAGATCTTCGGCACTAGCCAATTCTACCAGACGGGCCCTATTGCTAAAGACATGGCAGGGGGACTGCGCATCAAAAGCCAAGTTATGCGGGATCCCGTTTATGGGGGACCTGCTTTTCGGGCCAGGATTAGAGAAGGTGCTAGACCGTACAGCGGACAAAAAGAAGGCGTTCCCGCTAAAACGGAAAGCACCTTGGAGTCAGCCTCAACAAAATAGAAAGAGGCAAAGAGGGGACACTAAGTCCCGTTTCTCAACACCCAAGGCAGATAACCAAAAGAAACATTGGGTCCAGCGAGGGAAAAGCAAAGGAGGAGCAATTTTTCGCCCTCCTGAGCAGACCCGCAATAAACAATGAGGTAGTCTCAGTGGGAGGAAGACTGGGGGCCTTCATCTCACAATGGGAAAAGATATCCTCCAGTCAATTTATTTTAAGGACGATAAGAGAAGGGTATTCCCTAGAATTCTCAATTACCCCCAAGCAGACTGTACACCACCAAACTTCCAAAGAACAGGGAAAAAGCCAGAGGGTTAATGAGGTCCATAAAGGACCACAGAAAACAAGGTGTAATTATCAAGGAGACCATGGTTCTCTATGCTCAAAGAACTTGCCATAGAGCCTCCTTGGTTGCTACCAATCCAGGAGGATCTACTAGCCCAAAGCGCAGTGTGCGGTCCACATGTGGAAAGGTGGAAGTTAGCCGCCTGGTATCTGAGGAGCAGCTGCTAAAAGCAAAAGGGTTCTCAAGCCGTCTGATAGACACACTGCTGAAAAGCAGGAAGGTTGAGACGCGTAATATCTACCAGAGGGTATGGAAATGTTTTAACAGATGGTGTACAGAGAACAACTTTAAAACACAAAGCTCAGTAGCAGTCTTAAAATTCCTACAGTGGTGTAGCCAGAGGACTAAGTCTCAGCACGTTAAAGAGTCAAGTGTCAGCACTGTCAGTTTACCAGGAAAGAAGTTAAGCTTCAAACCCCTGGATAATCAGACTCTTTAGATCCGTGAGCAGACAAAGGCCGTTACAGAGTACAGCCTTTCCAAAGTGGGTTCTGTCGTTAGTGTTGCAAACTATGACAGCAGACCCCTTTGAACCACTAAAGGATTGGAGCCTGAAGATGCTGACGCTTAAAGCAATCTTCTTGGTAGCAATTACTACAGCCAAAAGGGTCTGTGAGATGGAAGCCCTATCAATCAGACCCCCCTTTTTCCAGATTTTCCCGGACCATATAATTTTTAAAATGGATCCGGGTTTTCTGCCTAAAGTGGCCAAGAAAT
>CM053027.1:345606580-345658064 GCA_028564925.1 Lithobates sylvaticus | reverse complement strand
GTATAGATACTTGAAATCCATCTAATCATATTGTTTCCCATTTGTCTTAACACTGCAAACATGAACTGCCAGTTGATGCAATCAAAAGCTTTCTCCCGATCTGTTCCCAGGAATAGGCATGGGACTTTGGAAGTGTTAGCTATATGGATTAGGTTCAAAAATTCGAACATAGACACCCCAAGCAATTTGCTGATAGTCATGTTGAGTCCATGGAATAATTTTATATTGTCACACGTTTCGGGAAAATTCTTTTTTTTTTTTTTTTGCACAAAGTTGTCACTAAATATATTGTTCAAACATGGCATAACCATATGTGAAATTACACCCCAAAATGCCTTCTTGCTGCATCTCCTGTGTACGGGGATACCACATGTGTGAATTTTTTGCAGCCTAGCCGTGTACAGGCCCCCGAAACCAATCACCGCCTTTAGGCTTTCTAATGCCCCGTACACACGATCGGACAATTCGGCTGACTTTTTCTCCTCAAAAGTCCGGCAGACTTAGTTTGAAGTTTTGACTTAAAGTTGTCCACTGGACTTGGCAGTCGGACAATCCGGCCGTCTGTGTGCTAGTCCGTGGGACTTTTGAAATGAACGGACTTGCCTCACACATGGAGTAAAGTCCGTTCATTTAGAACGTGACTCCAGGTAGTCGGGACTAGCGAAGGAAGTCAATGCCGCCACGCTAGCCCCGTCACCTGGTATGGATTTAAAGGGGAATCCCTACACCGAAAAAACGGCGTGGGGGTCCCCCCAAATCCATATCAGACCCTTATCCGAGCACGCAGCCCGGCCGGTCAGTAAAGGGGGTGGGGACGAGCGAGCGCCTCCCCCTCCTGAGCCGTACCAGGCTGCGCGCCCTCAACATGGGGGGGTGCCCTGGGGAAAGGGGTGCCCTGCGGCCCCCCCACCCCAAAGCACCTTGTCCCCATGTTGATGAGGACAAGGGCCTCTTCCCAACAACCCTGGCCGTTGGTTGTCGGGGTCAGTGGGCCGGGGGCTTATCGGAATCCGGGAGCCCCCTTTAATAACGAATATGATGTACCCCTACCCATTCACCTAAGGGAAAAAAGGTGTAAATAAAAAACACAACACAAGTTTTTAAAATACTTTTATTACACAGCTCCGGGGGTCTTCTGGCCAGATTCCTCCGCCATATTCTGCTAGCTCTTTTACTAGTGGAGGAGCCCGACTTTCGCCTTTGTCGCCGTCTGGGGGTTTTGTTCCGACTTTGGTGGTCTTGTCCCGCTCTTCTGTTCTTTGCTGGGCCTCCGGCAAGAACAGAAAAAAAGTTTTGGGAAAGTTTAATTTTTTTTTTTTTTTAACATAAAGTTGTCACTAAATGATATAATATTCAAACATGGCATGGTTATATGTGGAATTACACCCAAAAATGCATTCGGCTGCTTCTCCTGTGTACAGGGATAACACATGTGTGGGACTTTTTGGGAGCCTAGCCAGGCATGGTGAGTATTTTGCAGATCTCATTTATTTTTGAAAATGAACAAAAAAAAAAAATGTGTATGTATGTATGTATGTATGTATGTACAGTGCCTTGCGAAAGTATTCGGCCCCCTTGAACTTTTCAACCTTTTGCCACATTTCAGGCTTCAAACATAAAGATATAAAATTTTATTTTTATTTTTTGTGAAGAATCAGCAACAAGTGGGACACAATTGTGAAGTGGAACGAAATCTATTGGATATTAACTTTTTTAGCAAATAAAAAAACTGAAAAGTGGTGCGTGCAAAATTATTCGGCCCCTTTACTTTCAGTGCAGCAAACTCACTCCAGAAGTTCAGCGAGGATCTCTGAATGATCCAATGTTGTCCTAAATGACTGATGGTGATAAATAGAATCCACCTGTGTGTAATCAAGTCTCTGTATAAATGCACCTGCTCTGTGATAGTCTCAGGGTTCTGTTGAAAGCGCAGAGTGCATCATGAAGACCAAGGAACACACCAGGCAGGTCCGTAATACTGTTGTGGAGAAGTTTAAAGCCGGATTTGGATACAAAAAGATTTCCCAAGCTTTAAACATCCCAAGGAGCACTGTGCAAGCGATCATTTTGAAATGGAAGGAGTATCAGGCCACTGCAAATCTACCAAGACCTGGCTGTCCCTCTAAACTTTCAGCTCAGACAAGGAGAAGACTGATCAGAGATGCAGCCAAGAGGCCCATGATCACTCTGGATGAACTGCAGAGAAATACAGCTGAGGTGGGAGAGTCTGTCCATAGGACAACAATCAGTCGTACACTGCACAAATCTGGCCTTTATGGAAGAGTGGCAAGTAGAAAGCCATTTCTCAAAGATATCCATAAAAAGTCTCGTCTAAAGTTTGCCACAAGCCACCTGGGAGACACACCAAACATGTGGAAGAAGGTGCTCTGGTCCGATGAAACCAAAATCAAACTTTTTGGCCACAATGCAAAAACGATATGTTTGGCGTAAAAGCAACACAGCTCATCACCCTCAACACACATTCCCCACTGTCAAACATGGTGGTGGCAGCATCATGGTTTGGGCCTGCTTTTCTTCAGCAGGGACAGGAAAGATGGTTAAAATTGAGGGGAAGATGGATGCAGCCAAATACAGGACCATTCTGGATGAAAACCTGTTGGAGTCTGCAAAAGACCTGAAACTGGGACGGAGATTTATCTTACAACAAGACAAACATACAGCAAAATCTACAAAGGAATGGTTCACAAATAAACGTATCCAGGTGTTAGAATGGCCAAGTCAAAGTCCAGACCTGAATCCAATCGAGAATCTGTGGAAAGAGCTGAAAACTGCTGTTCACAAACGCTCTCCATCCAACCTCACTGAGCTCGAGCTGTTTTGCAAGGAAGAATGGGCAAGAATTTCAGTCTCTCGATGTGCAAAACTGATAGAGACATACTCCAAGCGACTTGCAGCTGTAATCGCAGCAATCGAATAATTTTGCACGCCCCACTTTTCATTTTTTTATTAGTTAAAAAAGTTTCAAAGATCCAATAGATTTCGTTCCACTTCACAATTGTGTCCCACTTGTTGCTGATTCTTCACAAAAAATAAAAATTTTATATCTTTATGTTTGAAGCCTGCAATGTGGCAAAAGGTTGAAAAGTTCAAGGGGGCTGAATACTTTCGCAAGGCACTGTGTGTGTGTGTGTGTGTGTGTGTATATGTATGTATGTGTGTATATGTATGTGTGTGTGTGTGTATGTATGTATATATATATATATATATATATATATATATATATACACACACATTTTTTTTTTGTTATTTTTT
Organism: Lithobates sylvaticus; assembly: GCA_028564925.1. Lineage (NCBI taxonomy): Eukaryota > Metazoa > Chordata > Amphibia > Anura > Ranidae > Lithobates > Lithobates sylvaticus. The sequence continues at coordinate 345,654,791 of CM053027.1, read as the reverse complement.
TTAAATAAATGAGATCTGCAAAAAAAAAGCTTGGGGTGTCTATATTTGGGGGGGGGGGGGGGGGGGGTATGCTATCTAAACATTTCATGGCCTCCTAAACTGTGATAGGCAGATAGGCAGTGAGGAGTGAAATCAGAAATGTACGCCCTTAGAAAGCCTGAAGGCAATGATTGGTTTTCGGGGTCCTGTACGCGGTTAGAAAAGTTCCACACATGTGATATCCCTGTACTCAGGAGAAGCAGCAGAATGTGTTTTGTGGTGTAATTCCACATATAACCATGCCATGTTTGAAAAATATATCATTTAGTGACAATGTTGTGTAAAAAAAAATGTAATTTGTAATTTTCCCAAAACTTGTGGCAAAATATAAAATATTCCATGGACTCAACATGCCTATCAGCAAATAGCTTGGGGTGTCCATCTTGGCATTTCATTACTCCAAAACTGTGATAGGTAGCGAGGAAGTGAAATCACCATTTTACGCCCTTAAAAAGCATGAAGGCAGTGATTGGTTTTCGGGGTCCTGTATACAGCTATAAAGCTAAAAAAATACTGCGCCAACCCCAAGTGTTAGCAGCTTAACACAACAATAAGACTAATTGTGAACAAAATGTGGGTGAAAAGTGTAGCGCTAAAAATAAATGAACATAACCAACCTTGGGAAAAGGGGGGCTGTCTGATCAAAGATGGATACAAAAAACAGTCTCTCATAATGAAGAGCGTGACAACATAAATCACAACATAGGAAAGACTCCATGCGTCAATGCATCGCAAGAGAATCACAACACTCAAATTATAAAATGGGATGAAAGTCACAGTATCATATGGAAGTGCTTGATAAGATGAACTTCCATATAGTCCAACCAATCTATAAAAATAGAATAAGGTGATCTCAAAGTGATAGTGACTTGTTAATGAAAACACACTATTCTATGCACATAAAGGAAACAGACCCATATACAATCGTGGGTATGTCAAATAGCGCAATGTTAATTACAATTGTAAGAAAAAGTAAATAGAAATAAAAAATAAAAGTAGAAATGTACTAGTCCAAAAGGTTTTAGAGGTGAACAGTGATGATTGCAAAAATGCAACTGCTGCAAATATCTAACAGTCTCTGGAGTAGATGTGTTCAATGGTGGATATATACACTCGGGAGTGCCTTCACCTTCCAAGAAGAGGGGAGAGAAAAAGGTACTCTTACCAGAAATAGTGGATCCAACTCACCGTATGGTGGTGGATCTATCAGGTATGGAACCGAAGACGAAGGCTCCCAAAAAGTATCAGACATGAGGTATCTTCATACTCGGGAGAAGCGGCAGAATGTATTTTGGGGTAATTCCACATAACCATGGCATGTCTGAGCAATATATAATTTAGTGACAACTTTGTGTAATTAATATTTTTATTTTGCAATCGCTTGTGACAAAAAATAAAATATTCGACAGACTCAACATGCCACTCAGCAATTTCCTTGGGGTGTCAACTTTCCAAAATGGGGTCATTTGGGGGGGGGGGGGGGTTGTACTGCCCTGCCATTTTTAGCACTTCAAGAAATGAGATAGGTAGTCATAAACTTAAAGCTGTGTAAATTCCAGAAAATGTACCTTAGTTTGTAGACGCTATAACTTTTGCGCAAACCAATAAATATACGCTTATTGACTTTTTTTTTTTTTTTTTTTACCAAAGACTTGTGGCAGGATATGTACTTTATACATTTACATATACATTTCGGCCTAAATGTATGACTAAAATTGAGTTTAATACATTTCTTTTTATAACAAAAAGTATAAAATATCAATTATTTTATTTCCGATATAAAAAACGGAAAAATAAAAAAAAATGCCACAAATGCAAGCCACAAATTTTTTTTTTATTTTTCCGTTTTTTATATCGCAAAAAAAAAAAAATTGCAGAGGCAATCAAATACCATCAAAAAGCTCCATTTGTAGGGAAAGACGCAAATTTTGTTTGGGTACAGCATTGCATGACCACGCAATTACCAGTTAAAGCAGCGCAGTGGCAAATTATAAAAAGTGCTCTGGTCATTGAGCAGCCAAATCCTCCAGGGCTGAAGTAAAAAAAACAAGACTTTACAGCCCCTTTCACCTCTTGGCCCCTTTAAGAGGTTTATGATGCTGGGAGCGTGGCTTAAGATCACGTGACCGCTGTGATTGGCTGTCACAGTGGTCATGTGGTCCCAAAACTCTTTGCCAGCGGGAGATTTCGGTTAAGCAACAGTAACTTTGCCTGGGGCGCACAGTGCGCACGCTCTCGGCACAAGTGTATTGGGGGTAGTTAACGCAAAAATGTGGGCATTTGACACAGATATACAGTGCCTTGAAAAAGTATTCATACCCCTTGAAATTTTTGTCATGTTACAACCAAAAATTAAATGTATTTTATGGGATTTTATGTGATAGACCAACACAAAGTGGCACATAATTGTGAAGTGGAAAGAAAATGATAAATGATTTTCCACATTTTTTTTTTACAAATAAATATCTGAAAACTGCGGTGTGCATTTAAATTCAGCCCCCTTTTACTCTGATCCCCCTGACCCCCTAACTAAGATCTAGTGCAACCAATTGCCTTCAGAAGTCACCTAATTAGTAAATAGTCTACCTATGTATAATTTAATAAATAAAGCTGTTCTCTGAAGCTCCCAGAGGTTTGTTGGAGAACCTTAGTGAGTGAACAAATAGTATAATGAAGGCCAAGGAACACACCAGACAGGTCAGGGATAAAGTTGTGGAGAAGTTAAAAGCTGGGTTAGGTTATAATAAAATATCCCAAGTTCTCACAGAGCACTGTTCAATCCATCATCTGAAAATGGAAAGAGTATGGCACAACTGCAAACCTAGCAATACATGGCCGTCCACCTAAACTGACAGGCCGGGCAAGAGAAGCAGCCAAGAGGCCTATGGTAACTCAGGAGGAGCTGCAAAGATCTACAACTCAGGTGGGAGAATTTGTCCACAGGACAACTATTAGTTGTGCACTCCACAAATCTGGCCTTTATGTAAGAATGGCAAGGAGAAAGTCATAAGAAGTCCAGTTTGCAGTTTGTGAGAAGCCATGTGGGGACACAGCAAACAGGTGGAAGAAGGTGCTCTGGTCAGATGAGACCAAAATGTAACTTTTTGGCCTAAAAGCAAAACTTATGTGTGGCAGAAAACTAACACGGCACATCACCCTGAACATACCATCCCCACCGTGAAACATGGTGGTGTCAGCATCATGTTGTGGGGATGCTTTTCTTCAGCAGGGACAGGGAAGCTGGTCAAAGTTGATGAGAAGATGGATGGGGACAAATACAGGGCAATCTTGGAAGAAAACCTGTCTGCAAAAGACTTTTGACTGGGGCAGGGATTCACTTTCCAGCAGGACAACGACCCTAAACATACAGCCAGAGCTACAATGGAATGGTTTAGATCAAAGCCAATTCATGTGTTTGAATGGCCGAGTCAAAGTCCAGACTTAGATCAAATTGAGAATCTGTGGCAAGACTTGAAAATTGCTGTTCACAGATGATCTCCATCCAATCGTACAGAGCTTGAGCTATTTTGCAAAGAAGAATGGGCAAAAATATCACTCTCTAGATGTGCAAAGCTGGTAGAGACATACCCAAAAAGAATTGCAGCTGTAATTGCAGCAAAAGGTGGTTCTACAAAGTATTGACTCAGGGGGCTGAATACAAATGCAAGCCACACTTTTCAGATATTTATTCGTAAAAAAATTTGAAAACCATTTATCATTTTCCTTCCACTTCACAATTATGTGCCACTTTGTGTTGCTCTATCACATATAAAATCCGAAAAAAATACATTTATGTTTTTGGTTGTAACATGACAAAATGTGGAAAATCTCAGGCTCCTGCAAACTCTCAGGATAGCTGTCTGTCCATACCTCATACAGGCAGGCAGCTACCTGAGAGCAAGAAGGTCAATGGACTAAGAGCACTCACCAGCTTTCTCATAGTTCATTGAGAACTATAAGTCGTCAGGCACAATGGGAAACAGTGGATGAATGATGCGGCCACGTGGGCGGTGCCCCGCGCCGCTGCACTATTTTCAAATTGTGGCATCGGGTGCAGGGAGAAGATCCCCCGCCTGCTGTCACAGGGAGGGGGGGATTGGAGGGGAGAGGATGCAGATGCTGGAACATGCTACATAGAAATATCGTTTTCAGATGCAGATGCTCAAATGCCAAGACTAAGCTATTTGCATACTGCTCATGGCATTAATACGGTAAAGTCAAACCTGCCATACAGCCTTAATGAGGAGTAAGCAGCGCAGGGCTCTGAATACAAAAGAGATTCTCATATTGTTGCATGCTTATCAGTGATCAAACCTGGATGAGGAACGAACACAGCTTGAGCTTGATTGAAGCCAACTTGGTAGCCTCATTGTCATCAAGGTATAACAATACAGCAGCTAAACAGACACTTAAGGGGAACAGTATCCTTCCATTTTAGTCATGTTTTAACGCACGCTGACGTCCATTCACATACATTTTGCATTTGAACACAACATTATGGTGTGAATAGGACACATTGGTAATTATTGTTTTTCAGATGCCCTTCCGTTTGATCTGGATCCGTGTCACTGGCCAGTGAATAGATTATGTAAAATCCCATAGTGTCATTTAAAAAAGAGCAAATATATCAGTAGGCTATAGTGTGCATGAACACTGGCCAGTACCCCTGAGGGATGCTTGGGGTGAAGATAGACACTTGAGAGGTGTATGCTCTTAATAAGGTAAATGAATTTATTAAAGAAAAATTGTACAAATATATAAATGCTGAATAAAGTTCAGTATGTTTACATACATAATGGGGTAGGCTTGTACAGTTTTAACATGTCAACAGCATAAACATATAGAAACGTTGTGACAATTAAGAACTTGCTTGATACATGTATGATAAGGATGATGCCAACATGTTTCGGACTTTGGTCCTTTGTCAAGGCAACTAGATATCCTTTTGATTCACATCTAAATGTGTGTAAGAATCATAGGGTTAGTACATATAAGTTGAGGCAAATAATACAGTCATTTTAACCATTGCTATGTGCAACCGGTACAGTACATGAAAAACTGTATGGAAATGAAGCAGGTACTCACATGTAATGCCAACATTCATATTTGCCACAGGGAAAGCCACTAAACGTGGTGTATAGAAGTATAATAGATGGGTATTTGTAAAAACAAAAGAGAGGTGGCCACTGGTAGTGGAAAGCTTGCTGGAATGCCCTCAGCAGGTTACAAGGTCCAATACAGGGCTTGGGCAAAGGCCCAGGTCTTGTAGCAGGCAGATAGCTGAGCCAGGCAATGTATGACTGTAAAGATAGAGTATAAGTATAAGAATAATGAGGGTAGTAGTAATAGAGATGCGTAAGCAGCCCTATAAAGCAAAGCGCTGTTGTTACCTGAGTAGAAATCGCTTGGAATGAGGGATCAGTCAGCTCTGGATCATCAGCAGCATGTGCTGAGGCCATCTAATGTGTAGGTATATAAGTGTTCATCTAATGACAATCAGCTGGGTAAAGGTGTGGATATTTGGGCTGAAAGATCTGCTGATTGGCTATTTTGCCTGTGAGAAGGCGCCTGGAGCGCCATAGGTGTATCTCCAGTGAGGACCTCTGACGGGGCGGCGCCGGGCGTGAGCGCGTCATGACGGCGGGGTCGCGTCCGGCGTCGTGGCGTCACCGACGCGGGAAAAGGCCGCTGACGACCTGATGCGCTCCACCATGGAGTGCAAACAGGAAGTGGACCGGCGGCAGAGTCCATAATACAGCGGAAAGTTGGCGCGTGCGCAAAGGGAAAGCTGCGCACGCTTACCAAGTCTTACCCGCGCCGGGTATCCAAACTGAGGGAAACAAGCTATTAAGTCTAAAATGCACAACATTGTTGAGTATACATATTTGAGTGGCTATGAATTTATGGCGGACATGTGTTGTACCTGAGTAATAAGGATGATATATATAATATAATATGAGGAACATTATGGCATGTAACATTGAATAGAGTGGACACATCACAGATTACAGCAAGTATTGCAAAAAAAGCATTTAACAGAGGTTATGATTCATGTGGGTGCTGGAATGTGGAAGATAGAATCAGAGATCTAGTTCACAGACTCCAGTTTCAAAACCGTCAAGGTAGGGTTTGAAGTTAAAGGCCTCATTGAGGCCAGGGGGTAAGGTGGCATTAAGATGGAAAATCCATCGAAGTTCGCTTTGTAGTAGCGCTTTATTGTAGTCACCACCTCGGGCAGGGGGTGGGATGTGATCTAAGGCTTTGAATGAGATTTTGGGGATAGCGTCTTGATGGACAATATTGCAGTGTCGTCCCAAAGGTAGATCTGGATCTCTTTGGTTAACACTGCTAATATGGCCATAAATCCGCTTCCAGAAAGGTAGTTTGGTCTTGCCCACATAGAAGCACCCACATTCACATTCACGTGAACTAGATCTCTGATTCTATCTTCCACATTCCAGCACCCACATGAATCATAACCTCTGTTAAATGCTTTTTTTGCAATACTTGCTGTAATCTGTGATGTGTCCACTCTATTCAATGTTACATGCCATAATGTTCCTCATATTATATTATATATATCATCCTTATTACTCAGGTACAACACATGTCCGCCATAAATTCATAGCCACTCAAATATGTATACTCAACAATGTTGTGCATTTTAGACTTACCGTATTTATCGGCGTATAACACGCACCGGCGTATAACACGCACCCCAAGTTTAGGAGGGCATTTTAAGGAAAAAAAAGTTTTAGGAGGGAAGTTTAGGGAAAAAAAACACTTACATTTAAGCGTCATTTGCAGCTTGCCCAGCGTCATTTGCAGCTTTGCCCAGCGTGATTTGCAGCTTGCCCAGCGTCATTGCAGCTTGTCAGCGTCATTTGCAGCTTGTCAGCATCATTTGCAGCTTGTCAGCATCATTTGCAGCTTTGCCCAGTGTGATGTGCAGCTTGCCCAGTGTGATGTGCAGCTTGCCCAGTGTGATGTGCAGCTTGCCCAGTGTGATCTGCAGCTTGCCCAGTGTGATCTGCAGCTTGCCCAGTGTGATCTGCAGCTTGTCAGCGTCATTTCCATCTTTTGCGCATTTGAAATTGCCGCCTAGAAAGACCGCGCGGCCGAAAAAAAACGAGCGTCGGCGGAAAAGCCCGAGCCGTCTGTTCGGCTCCTGCTCTCAGTCCCGCCTCCCTGCTGTTTCGGAAGCGAACGCAGGGAGGCGGGACTGCGAGCAGAGCGGAACAGACGGCTCGGGCTTTTCCGGCTCCACTCGCAGTCCCGCCTCCCTGCTGTTTCGGAAGCAAGCGCAGGGAGGCGGGACTGCGAGCAGAGCGGAACAGACAGATCGGTCTTTTTCGGCGGCGCTCGTTTTTTTCCGGCGGCGCTCTTTTTTTTTCGGCGGCGGCCGCTGTTTTTCGGCGCCGTTTTAATTTTTTGGCCACTTTTTTTGGGGTATCGGCGTATAACACGCACCCACGACTTTCCCCCGATTTTAAGGGGGAAAAAGTGCGTGTTATACGCCGATAAATACGGTAATAGCTTGTTTCCCTCAGTTTGGATACCCGGCGCGGGTAAGACTTGGTAAGCGTGCGCAGCTTTCCCTTTGCGCACGCGCCAACTTTCCGCTGTATTATGGACTCTGCCGCCGGTCCACTTCCTGTTTGCACTCCATGGTGGAGCGCATCAGGTCGTCAGCGGCCTTTTCCCGCGTCGGTGACGTCACGACGCCGGACGCGACCCCGCCGTCATGACGCGCTCACGCCCGGCGCCGCCCCGTCAGAGGTCCTCACTGGAGATACACCTATGGCGCTCCAGTCGCCTTCTCCTCACAGGCAAAATAGCCAATCAGCAGATCTTTCAGCCCAAATATCCACACCTTTACCCAGCTGATTGTCATTAGATGAACACTTATATACCTACACATTAGATGGCCTCAGCACATGCTGCTGATGATCCAGAGCTGACTGATCCCTCATTCCAAGCGATTTCTACTCAGGTAACAACAGCGCTTTGCTTTATAGGGCTGCTTACGCATCTCTATTACTACTACCCTCATTATTCTTATACTTATACTCTATCTTTACAGTCATACATTGCCTGGCTCAGCTATCTGCCTGCTACAAGACCTGGGCCTTTGCCCAAGCCCTGTATTGGACCTTGTAACCTGCTGAGGGCATTCCAGCAAGCTTTCCACTACCAGTGGCCACCTCTCTTTTGTTTTTACAAATACCCATCTATTATACTTCTATACACCACGTTTAGTGGCTTTCCCTGTGGCAAATATGAATGTTGGCATTACATGTGAGTACCTGCTTCATTTCCATACAGTTTTTCATGTACTGTACCGGTTGCACATAGCAATGGTTAAAATGACTGTATTATTTGCCTCAACTTATATGTACTAACCCTATGATTCTTACACACATTTAGATGTGAATCAAAAGGATATCTAGTTGCCTTGACAAAGGACCAAAGTCCGAAACATGCTGGCATCATCCTTATCATACATGTATCAAGCAAGTTCTTAATTGTCACAACGTTTCTGTATGTTTATGCTGTTGACATGTTAAAACTGTACAAGCCTACCCCATTATGTATGTAAACATTTATTCAGCATTTATATATTTGTACAATTTTTCTTTAATAAATTAATTTACCTTATTAAGAGCATACACCTCTCAAGTGTCTATCTTCACCCCAAGCATCCCTCAGGGGTACTGGCCAGTGTTCATGCACACTATAGCCTACTGATATATTTATTCATTTAACTTTGGGATGCGATAGACTAACTGTATTTCTACCTTACTTTGCCCAATATATATATCTTTAAAAAAGAGCTCCGCCTCCAGAGGTATAATCTTCAGTTGTAAACCTTTCAATTTAAAAAGGTCACACACGCCTTTTCCCTTTAAGAGCTATAGAGGTCAGCTATACATGGTTAGTACTCGTTTTCCGATGAAGACAGCTCATGGAGAAAACCATATAAAAGAAAAATAACAATGTGCTCCCAGTTTTTTTTTTTTTTTTTTAAATATACAAGATATTTTATTTAGCCCACAAAAAAATAATATAAAAGACAGGCTCATAAGTGTACAGAACGGGATTGATTCCCACGGCTCACCGCTCCCTGCTGTTGCTGGCTGACAGCTCAGGTGTTGGGACGGATCGAGCTGTGGCTGGGGAACCTATCTTCTCTACTTCTCTACTCAAGATAAACCCTGCCCTACACACAATATCAATAAACAACGTCTTCAAAGTGGGCCCCCTTTGAAAAAGCCCAATCCTGAGCTGTCAGCCAGAGACTCACGGTGTTACCCCAAAATTAGATGAGGATCACAGGCACTGCTAACCAAACAAACCTAATGAGGCGCAGACAGTGCTGGCATACACTAAATCAGGCAGATTGCTGTTATGCGCACTTGATCACCTATATTTGTAGTCAGCACAGTACTTTCCTCTATTGATTGAATCTTTGGCCCTTTATGTTGGGACATTTGACCATATTGATGAATGTGGTTGAAGTTTGTTTGGGTAGCAGTGACTGATCTTTATCTATTTTTGGACCAACACCGTGAGTGGACAGTTGTCACCCACCAAGGTAATTGGCCAGTCATATTATATTATATTTACTTCCACACCTGCCCTCAGGGTGAGATAATACAGCATTGTGCCTATAGAGGAGGAGAAGCGGGCATTCAGCTGCTGCAGGGAGGAAAATACAGCCTACAGTTGGTTCCACTAAATGTCTTTACCGCAGCCTCTCCTCTCCAGGTTTCGGAATTGGCAACCAAGGGAAGCGATCTAACCGTCACCTGCTGCCGATCGATGGGTAGATCATGATTGATGGGTTGCTGACCCACGGTTTAGAGAAACCATCTCCCCCCTCTAATCAATCTATCAACACATTCAATAATTTGTATCTTGAAAGAATCAGTACTCTTCACATGTAAATCTATAAAATTTTTAGCCATATTAGTCTGTATATTGAACTTTATATTCTGTAAATGATCCTTCAGTCTATCACACAACCTCCTAGTGGTACCACTAACATATTGCACACTTCACAAGAACATAGATTACGTAACATGTATTACAATTCACCATTTGCCTAGTTTTGTTTGCAATGCCTGTAGCTGCAGAGACAACCTCATGTGGTTGTCCCAATTGATCACAAAAGGAACACTTCATGCCTCTTCATCTAAACAACCCTTGGGTCCTTAGCCCACTACTAAAATCAACTTTAGGTTTAATGAACAAGCTTAGGGATAAAAAGTTTCCAATTCTGGGAGATTTTGCGATGCAAACTTAACACCCTGCCTAGGACATCCCTGTAACTGGGATCTTCAAATAAAATGGGAATATATTGATTTATTATGCGTTGCACCTTCATAAATTCCAAACTATGTCTAGTAGATAAAATACTTTTGTTCTTGCTGATCACATTTCATATGTGGTTTATCCTTCATAAGAGACTATGGGGTTGATTTACTAAAGGCAAATAGACTGCGCACTTTGCAAAGTGCAGTTGCACTCTGCAAGTGCAGTTGCTCCAGAGCTTAGGAAATGTGGGTACCCTTTGCAAAGTGAAGCTTTACCTATCACGTGCAAGAAAAATTTAAAAAACAGCATTTCTGATTGCACATGATTGGATGATGGGTGTCAGCAGAGCTTCTGCTCATTTACAAAGCTCTGGAGCAACTGCACTTGCAGAGTGCAACTGCACTTTGCAAAGTGCGCAGTCTATTTGCCTTTAGCAAATCAATCCCTATCTGTCACTATCACTTACATGTTTATAGACCATATTAATGATCCTGTCACTATAACCTCCTTCAAAATAATTGGCAAGATCCTGTGATACTTTGCCAAAGTTGACTGTATCTGTACAATTCCTTCTCAGTCTGATATACTGACCTCTTAGAATGGCTTTGATTGGGCTCAAACCCTTTACACATTTTCAAGAAATGCATTTGCCTCCTAACACAGAATTATATCAGTATATGTATTAGTATATGTAACTCTGCCATTTTATCTCTTCCTGAATCAAAATGCCCTGGCTTCTGCCACCTTGAGAGCTTTTAAATGCTTTCAGAAGTCGCTTGGACCCCTACTCTCCAGGCCTCACTATATTGATACTGGCTATAAACCGCACTTCCACGATGTACCCTAAAGGACATTATTTATTATCCACAGGGAGTAGGACCTCAACCTCCCATAACATACTAGCTATAAAAAATGTGTACAGTCTTATTTAGATGGTATCTAATCCCAGCTTGAATTGTTGCTTTCGCCCCCCAATACCCTGGCTTGTTTCTGGACATGTGGTAAGGAAGGCAGTATGCTACATATTTGGTGGGCTCGAGACTCTTCCTACCCAGAAGCTTAAAGCGGAAGTAAACCCATCAATTTAACAGTTTCAAAAAGCAGCTACATTCCCGGCATGCCAGGAATGCTAACTGTCACAGTGGTTGTGCTCTCAACCTAATTGTCAAACCATCCAATGGCTGGTGTCATAACTGATCACATGTGCAGCATCATGCCTTCTGAAGATTAAATCGAGGCCAAGATGGCAGCTTTCTTGGCTGAAAACGATAGGAGGGTTTACTTCCACTTTAAGACTGTTCTTGTTTCACCTGGAGACTTTACAGCAGGAAACCTGTACCAGAGTCAATGGAAGCATATCCAACACCTGACCAATTGCTTCTAGTATGAACCAAAGAAAGAGTATCTTACTTTTCTGCAAGGATGCAGAAAATAACAATGTCTTTACCCCAATATACAACTTGGATACCTTGTACTGCTGAATGGCCAAAAAACTGAGAGAATTGACTGACCAATGTGACTCATTACACTGACTGTAAAGCTTTAATTTTTTTTCAATACATGTCATACTTATCTGCTCTGTGCAATGGTTTTGCCCAAAGCAGCCCTGATCCTCCTCTTTTGGGGTCCCCTGCTAGTGCTCCTGGCTCTACCCCCTGCAGAGTAGCCCCATTGGAAGCTGCTTCCTTTTGGGGCACTCATGCGTGCTTAATCCCAAGCGGGGCTGTTTGAGTCTATTCTGACACACGGCCTGTCTCAGTCCTGCCCCCTGCTCACAGGTTTTGGCTGACAGCAGCAGGAACCAAGCCTGTGTAACAGGGGAGAGGGACGTGCACAGCACTGGCTTGAAATCGGGCTCAAGTCAGTATTTAAAGGGGGGGTGGGGGAAGCTACTATTAGAAGGTTTTTTACTTTAATGCAGAGAAGAAAAAAAACGTTTACCTTTACAACTACTTTAAGAGCATTCCTAGTGATAATGGTAAAGTACAAAAGGTAGAAGTAAAGGTTGCACAACAAGGTACTGTTAAGACTTTCATCTGATCCTTTACGGACTTATACTGCTCATGACTTTTAGGGACTACACTTTGCTTTACCTGGCCAGGACAATGAGATGATATGTTGCACAATATAGCAATGCCATAAGGTTACTGTTTGTTGTATTATATTCCGGTTTTCTCTTTTTGTTTTATTCAGGCTTTCAAGACTGCAACAAACTGCTTTTTCTTTTTTTCTCTTTCTCACAACTGTTGTCATGTTAGAATTAATATAGTGGTATCTGACAAACCAAGATTGAATCTGTGTTTATGCGTTGTTGTTTCACTAAGACTAATTGTTGATGGTTATGCTGCCACCTTGTGATTATTGTTTTATTACACAATTTTCTGTGTATCCCCCTCCCTTTCTTTAATAATTATGATTACATCTACTGCATTATATTGTGTACCTGATGAACATTATCTGCACAGATTATCTCTGCTACATTCAATCCAGGCATAGAGGTCTCAGGAAGGGATGTTACTTTTACAATTTGAAGTCAGAATAGCTCCACAACCCATATACTCAATATATTATGTATTTAACCCTGGTTCTGATCTGGGTAATAGTTCCTATGGGCTGTAGAGGTTGCACCACCATAGCTCAGAGTGTACTGAAGGTGAAACCCTGTATTGCAATGAGCACATTTCTACCTTTCCCTCTGTCAGATGCTAAAAGACAGAGTGTTTTGTAGAGTAAGGAGCCTGAAGCCACACTAGAGGATTTCTTTTGTAAATAACTTTTTAGATTTAACAGATTATCAAAGTTGTTTCTGCGTGGGGAACTAATAATATAAGCTAGCCTTCCATTTTCATAGGAGTACTTTAAATTAGGGATGCACCGAAATTTCGGCCATTGCAACATTTTGGCCGAAAATGGCCCTTTCAGCAAAAAGTCGAAAGAATTCTTGCCGATACTGGTGCCGAAAATGGGGCGGGGCCTGGACGGGGCTCCGCCCCCCGCTCCTGGTGCCGCCTTTCAGGGGGGCTTCCTATATCGTAGAAGAGAGCCTGTTTGATTACAGCGTCAACAGTCCAATCCTGAGACGGGTGATCTGTCAAAGTGCCCGGACAAGGGGGAGGGGCTGTATGTGACGGCGCGCAGCGGGGAACACACAGCTATTGAAATGAAAGCTGTGATGTTCCCGGCGCTGTAATCAAACAGGCGGCGGCTCTCCTCTCCCTTTACTGGCTGCCCTACTGGGGACACAGGCTGCCCTACTGGGGACACTGGCTGCAATGGGGACACTGGCTGGCTGCATCTGACAGGCACTGGTGAGGCTGCATTGATCTCTTTTATCATGTCCCCAGTCTCTGAACATCTCCTGTACCATGTCCTCAGTCTCTGACCATCTCCTGTACCATGTCCTCAGTCTCTGACCATCTCCTGTACCATTTCCCCAATCTCTGACCATCTCCTGTACCAATACCTTAGTCTCTGACCATCTCCTGTACCAATACCTTAGTCTCTGACCATCTCCTGTACCATCTCTGCAGTCTCTGATAATCTCCTGTACCATCTCTGCAGTCTCTGACCATCTCCTGTACCATGTCCCCAGTCGCTGGCCATCTACTGTATAAAAATATTTTTTAAAACAGTCATTTTCGGGATCAAGGAAGATTTATTTTCGGTATTGGTTTTGGCACCAAAAAACCCATTCGGTGCATCCCTACTTTAAATAATGAACTTGGTTATGCAACAGCACTTTCTTTCCCCTTCAAAAAACTATACAACATGACAAATTGGGTTGCTTTTATAGATCTTTTTGACAAGAGCAAGTTGATTTTCCATTAGGTCTAGGAGGAATTCACCTTCTCTTCGCAATCATTGCTGTTTATAATGTCTAATCAGCTATTTCAAATTTATACTTTAACATCTTACTTTGTCATTGTCATATACGGTCCAGCAGCAAAGCAGAAAGCAGGCTTGCAGTCATCCTGTACAACACTTTTATCTTCAATTAAAGGAACTGTTGCTATAAAGCCAACCTGTCTGTCTATTAAGAAAAGCTGAAATTAAACAATGATTATTTCCAATTAAAAAAATGGAAATGATTTTATACATACATATATTTTCTGAACAAGCTTACGATGTTCAGACACACATTTTAACTTCTTAGTGGTACATTCATTTCAGGCCTTACCTCACCATATCCAAAGCTACACATTCTCTTTACTGAAATACTTTTACACTTATGGTCTTTTGAGAGAGATTTATCAACTTTTCTAAAAAATAAAATACACAAACTATGAGTTAGTTTCTTTAAAATACAGAAAAAACGGTTTTAATTGTCATAGTAATCCATTTGAAGGGGTTTGCATTTGCATAGGTAAACTAGGAAGCACATTCTACACATTACAGCCTACATTTTCTTTTCAATAAATTCCTTCCCCTGCTGCTTCATTGAAAAAAGATAACAGCACCTGACACATAAAAATGAATGGAAGGGCTGGTTACTGGACCAAAATTCTCACATTATCACCTCTGTACCCCCCCCCCCCCCCCCCCCCCCCCCTGTCCACAGCCTCCTCTGTATCCCCCACTGTCAACAGCCACCTGTGTATCCCCCCCCCCTGTCCACAGCCACCTCTGTACCCCCCTTGTCCACAACCACCTCCTGTATCCCCCCCCCCCCCTGTCCACAGCATCTTCTATACCCCGCCATCCACCTCTGTACCCCCCCTGTGCACAGCCACCTCTGTACCCCCCGATCTTCATTTATTAGCAGGTGAATGCGGCTCTCCGTGCATTCACATACATTGAATCTGGCCCTTAAGTGGAAAAAGGTTGCTGAACTCCTGGCTTAGGATGTGTCTATGATCAGACCCAACTATTTAAGCTGTGGAGAATGTTGGATGTTGGAAGTTGATCACCCAACTGAAAGCCTGAAGCATCTGAATTGTCCTGTAAATGTTTTGCAGATAGCTGAAAGGTAGAGGGCAAGAATTTGTGCAAGGGCATTTGTGAATATTCTGGAAACGGAGGACAGGCCAAATGGCAGATAGACAAACTGGAAGTGATTGTCTCCTACTGCAGAGCATAGATAGTGCTGATGCGGTGTATAAATGTGAATATGTAGATAGGCATACTGTATGTGTTGATGTCTGCAAAGTATTCCCCTTGTCTTTGAAAGGCATTAACTAATCTTGCAGATTTCATGTAAAATGTTGTCATTTAAAAGTATTTGTTGAGGAATTTCAGTCCAGGATAGGATGAATACCCCCTTTTGTCTTTGGTACCGTCAACAGGTTTGAATAGAATCTTTTGAACCTGTCCTGTAAGGATATGGGCACAATTACTGAGGGGACGAGAGATGGTTCAAGGCATTCTGCAAAACAAACTGTTCGTTGGCAGATTTTGGATAATTTGAGATGCAAGTGGTGAGGGGGTAGAATTTTGAACTTTTTTGTATTCATTTGAAACGGACTGAACCCACAATATTCCGGCTTCGTTCGGGTCCATGGCCAGCTAGCGGACGTTCCCACTGGTCGCTTGGGCCTTCCTATGGGACGTGAGAGCCCAGGTGAAGCAGCGAAAGGCAGCGGGAGGGAGGGGCTGTCCCATCCCGCTGCTTATAACAGTTGAGCGGCTGCTTAGCCACATTGGTTGTTATCACAAGGAAGCTGACTGCCGACTCTAAAAAAAACAGTACCAGGGTGATGCCTGCAGCTGCAGGCATTACCCCGATACAACCACTTGAAGCAGAATGACGTACAGGTATGTGATTTTGCGGCAAGTGGTTAACTGACAATTACGCGGTCATGCAATGCTGTACCCAAAAAAATAAAAAAAATATCAAATATAAATACAATATATTTATTTATGTCATATTTTCCCACAAATGGAGCTTTCTTTTGGTGGTATTTGATCACCGCTTTGTGCTATAAATAAAAAGACAGACAATTTAGGAAAAAAAACACAATTTTTTTACTTTCTGCTATAAAATGTATTCACTAAAAAAATGTAAAAAATTAAATTCCTTCATTAACCAGCTGAGATCCGCGCTATAGCCAAATGATGGCTTCAGCGCGGATCTCATATGCCGGGACTACGTCTATTGACGTCGTCCCCTTCCCTGGCTCCCTGCGCGCTCTCGTGAGCGCGCAGAGGGGAAAATCTGTGTTGGCCGTGTCCCCTGGACACAGCCAATCACAGATCGCTGTAAACAGCCAATCGCAGCGGCCGTTTACAGCGCGATCGCCTCCTCCAATGAGAGATGATCTCAAATGTAAACATATGAGATCATCTCTCATTGCCGGCTTTCTCTCTCCTCACACCGAGACATCGAGTGAGGAGAGAGAAGCCATCTCAGTGCCAAAAAAGTGTCAGTGAGTGAAAATCCCTAAAAAAATAAATTGTGCCCAAAACAGTGCCCACAGTCCCTATTGGTACACACAGCTAGTGCAATCTGTGCACAGCTGTGTGCATCTTTGCCCACTTGTGCCATCTGTGCCCGCCTGTGCCCGCCTGCCCATCTGTGCCTGTCTGCAGTGTGAGATCAGTGCGCATCTGTGCCACAATAGTGCTCATCTGTGCCACTTCATCTGTGCCACCTCATCAGTGCCCATCGGTGCCACCACATCAGTGCCACCTCATCAGTGCCCATCTGTGCCACATCGATCAGTGCCCATCTGTGCCACCTCAACTGTGCCCATCTGTGCCACCTCAACTGTGCCCATCTGTGCCACCTCAACAGTGTCCATCTGTGCAATCAGTACTCAGTACACATCTGTGCAATCAATCAGTGCACATCTGTGCCGACTCATCAGTGCCTATCAGTGCCCACCTGTGCCACCGCATCAGTGCATCTGTGCCCACCTGTGCCGCCTCATTAGTACAAATCTGTGCCCACCTGTGCCACCTCATTAGTGCCTATCTGTGCCCACCTGTGCCGCCTCATCAGATCACATCTGCGCTGCAAAAATGTCTAAAAGATCTTATTCCGCCGAGGAGGCATACCAAATTCTTTCCACGCCCGACAGAGAGCTCCCCGTAGCTCTCTTCGGGCGTGGAAAGAATTTGGTATGCCTCCTTCAACCATTGAACCATTTCAAATTCCGGTTCCGAATCTGACCCGAATTATGAGCCAGTCCTCAGTAGCGAAACACTGAGTGACTACTCAGAGGATGAAGTTGCTCGGCCCGCCAAACGAAGGCGTTCTAGTGAGGCAGTGGCATCCACCAGCAGTGCAGTGCCACCTACCAGCACCGCAGTGCCACCTACCAGCACCGCAGTGCCACCTACCAGCACTGCAGTGCCATCTACCAGCACCGCAGTGCAAGAAAGTCCAAGTACCAGTGGGGTGTCACCTCAGCCCCAAAGGGTTAGGACCCGATCCAGCCTTCCCTATGCCCTTCAGTACCCTTTGTGGCTTCCTCCTAATTCAGGAGAAGCCAACATTCCCCCTTTCACTGCCCAGCCAGGAGTCCAGGTGGACACGGAGAATTTTACCCTAATCGATTTTTTTTCATTTAATTTTTGCGGAGGATTTGTTAGGATCAATCGTGGCCCAGTGCAATCTTTATGCCCAACAATTTATTTTGAAAAACCCAACTTCGTATTATGCCCGTCCCTATGAATGGAGAGACCTAACGGTGGAGGAGTTCAAGCTTTTTTTAGGCCTCACACTCAATATGGGACTCGACAAAAAAAAATCAAGTGCGTACCTATTGGTCAACCAACCCCCTCCACCACATGCCGCTCCAGTCCGCTGTAATGTCCAGATCCAGGTATCAGATGATAATGAGGTTCCTACATTTCAGTGACAATTCCCAGTGCCCTCCCCGAAATGACCCAAAATACGACAGACTTTATAAAATTCGGCCACTTATAAATTTTTCTCAAGCATTCTCCCAGCTTTTTACCCCGGACCAACATATATGTGTGGATGAGTCCCTCATAAAATTTTGCGGCAGGCTTAAAATTAAGCAATATATCCCCAGCAAAAGGGCCCGCTACGGGGTGAAGTTGTACAAATTGTGTGAACGAGCCACAGGGTACACATATTCATTTATAGTGTACGAAGGGAAGGACACCCAGCTGCAGCCCCCTAATTGCCCGGATTACTTAGGATGCAGCGGGAAAGTTGTTTGGGACCTTGCCTACCCCCTACTGGATAAAGGCTACCACCTGTATGTAGATAACTTCTACATAGCAAGTTTGCGGAATAAGGAGATTCTGGCAGTGAAGTGGAGGGACAGAAGGGATGTATATATGTTGTCTTCTATCCACAATGATACGTTTGTGGAAATCCCCAGAAGGAGTGGCCCCATAAAGAAACCCAAATGCATTTACGACTACAATTTGTTCATGGGAGGAGTCGACTATAACGATCAAATGATGCAACCGTACCTTGCCATAAGAAGGACATGCTACTGGTACAAAAAAGTTGCCATCTATCTTTTTCAATTGGCCTTATACAATACATTTGTACTTTACCGCAAATCCACCCAAAACTCCAAACGCTTCTATGGCTACCAGGAGGAAGTTTTCACCGCCCTTATATTCCCAAACGGCCCACCAGTAAATATCAGTTCAGATGTCCTTAGTCGACTATCCGAGCACCACTTTCCTGATAAGATCCCTCCCAAACCAACAGGACAAAGACGTCAAAGATGTAAGGTGTGTACCAGAGCAGGAGTCAGAAGAGACACATCTTACTATTGTGCAGAATGTCCTTCCCAACCAGGCCTCTGCATAGGTGACTGTTTTCGCCATTACCATTCTTCAGTAAATTTTTAGTTCCTCCCTTTACACACCGTCACACCCCTTTATGCCACTGCCTGCTCTGTAAATGACCCTGGCTTGTTATTTGACCACGCTTCTGCCTGCCGATTCTGTACATACCGCTGCCTGATCTGGAACTGACCCTGGACTGTTTTTCGACCATGCTTCTGCCTGCCGATTCTGTACCTACCTCTGCCTGATCTGGAACTGACCTTGGACTGTTTGACCATGATATTTGCCTGCCTCTTGGACTGATCTTGTACCCTGCTACTGGACTAGTGGGATTCAACACAGGGGTCTCACATATGTGAGGGGCTCCAGAATAGTTTTTCTGGATGAAGAAAACTATTTTCTTTGTTTTCTCAATCCTAGATTAGGGTCTGGAGGCTCGGAGGCTTCAAAGAGATTTGGGTGGGAGAAGCCTCTACCCCTGTCCCCATTCTGTCCTGAACAAGGCCCTACTTGCACTGCCTACTGCCTGTAGGACTTACTGCCGCCATGCCTCTGTCTGTCGCACTAACCACACCACATGGACCTGCCTACTACCAGGACCAATATTTTTGGCACTGCTGACAATATCTCTGCACTGACCCTGGACTGTATATGAACAGTATCCCTGCCTGCTGCCTGAAAAATTGTGTTCGCTGTTGCTGACCAAGTCCCTGCCTGCTGCCTGGACCAGTGCTATCCTCCTGTGGACAACTGCGCTACTACAACCACAGGTAAGCTTTTGTTTACCCTTTTCTCAGCATAATGTATTTTGGGGTGTAATTCTTGGTATGTGCATGCTATGTGTCCCTTGAACACCTGACAGTGTTCCTTGCATGTTGGGCCTCTGCATGTGGCCAGGCTGTGTGAAAGTCTCACACATGTGGTATCGCCATACTCAGGAGGAGTAGCAGAATGCATTTTGGGGTGTTATTTTTGCTATGTAAATGCTATGTGTTGGAAATTTCTTATAAACCGACAACTTTGTGTAAAAAAAAATGCGTTTTTATTTTTTTCCACATTTTCCAAAATCTTCTGGAAAAAAATGAACCATTCAAAAGACTCATTATGCCTCATAGATTATACGTTGGGGTGTTAGCTTTCCAAAATGGGGTCATTTTATGGGCGTTTCCATTGTCCTGGTGCTCCAGGGCCTTCAAAATTGTAATAGGTGGTTGAGAAATGAAATGTGTGATTTATGCTCCTAGAACACCTGATGGTGCTCCCTGCATGTTGGGCCACTGTATGTGGCCAGGTAGTAAAAAAGTCTCACACATGTGGTATCGTAATACTCAGAAGGAGCGGCAGAATGTATTTTGGGGTGTGATTTGTGGTATGCACATTCCAAGTGAGAGAAATAAGCTATTACAATGACAATTTTGTGAAAAAAAATTAAAATTAAATAAAATTTTAATTTTGCAAAGAATTGTGGGAAAAAATTGACAACTTCAAATAACTCACCATGCCCCTTACTAAATACCCTGGAATGTCTACTTTCCAAAAAGGGGTCATTTGTACTCTCCTGGCTTGTTAGGGTCTCAAGAAATGAGATGAGCCTCAGTACATCAGACATGATATTTTTTTTATGATTTGCACCATAGCTTGTAGACTCTATAACTTTCACACAGACCACATAATATCCACAAATTTGGGTTATTTTTACCAAAGATATGTAGCAGTATAAATTGTGGCCAAAATTTATGAAGAAAAATTGCTAATTTGCAAAATTTTATCACAGAAACAAAGAAAAATTCATTTTTTTTCTAAATTTTCGGTCTTTTTTCATTTATAGCGCAAAAAAATAAAAAACCCAGAGGTGATCAAATACCACCAAAAGAAAGCTCTGTTTGTGGGGAAAAAAGGGCAAAAAAATCATTTGAGTACGGTGTTGCATGACTGAGTAATTGTCATTCAAAAAGTGTGAGAGCACTGAAAGCTGAAAATTGGTCTGTCACGAGGGGGGTTTAAGTGCAAAGTAATCAGGTGGTTAATTTAGGCCAATATGTATTTTGCTTAAAAAAATCCCAATAAGCATATATTGACTGGTTTACACGAATGTTATAGTGTCTACATGATATATATTTATGGATTTTTTTTTTTATTTTTTTTACTAGTAATGGTGGCAATCAGTGACTTATAGCAGGACTGTGATATTGCAATGGACAATCGGACACTGACACTTTTCATGAACCAGTGACATTAATACAGTGATCAGTGCTAAAAATATGCACTCTCACTCTACTAATGACACTGGCTGGGAAAGGGTTAAACATATAGGGCAGTTAAAGGGTTAACTGTGTGCCTATCCAGTGTTTTTGTGTACTGTATGTGCTACTTTTACTAGGAGAAGAGATGGATTCTAGTCCCTGCTTTGCAGGAACACAGAATCTATCACTTCCCCCTGTCAGAACGGATATCTGCCCTGTTTACATAGGCAGATCCCTGTTCTATGTGGTTTAACGACGGTCAGTGGGTGCCGGAGGACATCAGGTGCCCGGCACCTGCATATTAACTTCTGCTGTGAATGAACACATCAGAAGCAGCCTGCCGGTGGCACACGTGTGCCCCCTCCAGGCAGGAAACTGCTGTAGGGTGGTCAGCAAGTTAAAACACACATGAAAACACAGCAATGGTATAAGCTAATTTAAATACATTTATTCTGCTTGCGTATATGCATTTAAAAATCCATCTGAGTGCATTTGGTGTAAACGATTCCTTAGTCAGGTATGCTGCTTGTTGTGTGCCTGTTATAGAGCTAAAATCAGATGCTGAGTTTGGGGTTTAAATCAGGTCCTGCTCTGGTGCAAGGCAAGCATCATCGCTGAGTATTGTGCAGGCCTTCGACAGAGCAAATGCTTGCCAGAGCTTTTGTCATAGCTTCCCTCCACAGTAGATACGGGTGAAGGTTGCTGAATGAGGTAGAAAGGCAGGGTGGAGACATTCACAATCTCCATCTTGTTAAATCAGAGAATGGCTTACATTAATTGAGAAAAATTTAGGGAATTCTCTAAATGGCACCTGTGCCAAGTGAGCAATCCCTTGTGTTTACTATGCAGCAGGGCAACCACTCAGCACAGCGCCTGGAAGACAGTACAGATCACTGTGTTAGTGGTGGCTATTTCAGTGACTTTCCGCTTCCACGGGGATCAACCAGGTATGGCACAAGCTGGACCAATGTAACTATGCTAAAAACTGCATACTTGGAATTTGGCTTCAACTAAAAACTAATGACATTACTCTAACAGCACAAAAACTAAAATGTGAACGATTACTTTGATTGTTAAAATGAGAGTAGTCCAGCTACACTTAAAGGCATAGTTTACCTTTACCAAAAAAAACTGCCTATGCGGAAAAAAAACATCTGTAGCTAAAAACAAGCTGTGCAACTTTAACCAAATTTTAATAATGCCCTTAATGTATGTGTGGGCCATTTACTGTATATATCATGAAGCCCCCAGTATGGCCAATCTCTTCATGGCCAAATGAGAGGAAGATGTGGTTCTACATGAAAGGTCACCACAACTTGTCATGTGGAAACTATTTATAGATGATGTCCTGTGCATTTGGGATGGTGATGCGGAATCTGTAGTTACCTATCTATCTTTCCTAAATAGTAATGATAGAGGGATCACACTCAGTTATGAAGCTAGCCCTACCGAAATACACTTTTTGGACTTGAATATCACTATTGTTGATGGAAGGATTGTCCACTTTTTTTAAACTGACCGACAGAAATGGGTATATCCCCCCTTGATTCTTGTCACCATAGCTCTTGGCTGTCGGCGGTTCCAAAGGGACAATTTTTATGCTTAAAGCGAAATTGCACGAATATTGAAGAGTTCCACAGAGAGGCTTTGGTTTTAAAATCCAGGTAAATGTGTTGTACACTTTTTTTTTTTTTAAGGTGTCCTTGTGGTTTGGAGTATGTGGGACGAATGATTTGGATGCTGCACATTCGACTAGGGGAGCACATTACTAACATAAGGATCTCGATAAACATAATGTTTCTAAGCATTATGACCTCAAACATGACCGTGACCCTAAGGGCACCACCTTCATTGCCCTTGGCGTGGAGGTAATGGCAGAAGAGTGATTTCTAGGTCCGAAACCAATTGGATCTATAAGCTTGGTACCCATGTTCCCAATGGTTTGAACGTAGAGTGGGACATCAACTGCTTTATCAATAACTGTTGATGTCCCCTCTATGCTCGTTATTGCTGTTTCTGTCTCCTGTTCCGCTTTCCTCTTTTTTTCCAACAAATTCAAAATTTTCATGTAAGGGGTTTACAGTTTCTTTAGGCTGCTTTCACACTGGGGCGGTTTGCAGGCGCTATTGCGCTAAAAATAGCGCCTACAAACCGACCCGAAACAGCTGCTGCTGTGTCTCCAGTGTGAAAGCCCTGAGGGCTTTCACACTGGAGCGGTGCGCTAGCAGGACAGTAAAAAAAGTCCTGCTAGCTGCATCTTTGGAGCGGTGAAGGAGCGGTGTGTTCACCGCTCCTATACCGCTCCATCCCATTGAAATCAATGGGAGACCGCGGGGATACTGCCCGCAAAGCGCCGCTGCAGCGGCGCTTTGCGGAGGTTTTTAACCCTTTTTCAGCCGCTAGCGGGGGTTGAAACCACCCCGCTAGCGGCCGAATACCGCGGGTAAAACGATGGTAAAGCAGCGCTAAATATAGCGCTGCTTTACCGTCGCCGCCCCGCACCGCCCCAGTGTGAAAGCAGCCTAAGGCTATATTGTTATGCTCCTAAAATATATAGTTTTTAAATTTAATTTTAATATATATATTTTTGTATTTAGTTGGAGATTAATTTTTGCTTTTTGGCAAAATATATTTAGACTATATTTGGAATTGATCTATATAGCTAATGGTGAATATTGTCTGAATATTTTTAATCTATATGGAGTTGATGTTTTGGGGTGCTCTCTCCCTTGTAATAAGGATGGGTGCACTGTAGAACAATAAACATTCATCATCTATTCAATGTTTTTTTTACATGAGGTAATATTGCTAAATGACCACAAGGTGGCCCCGTTCCTAATTTTTGTATCTGCTGGAGCGGTATTGTGGCTGTCCTGTGGGTGTCAGTGATGAGTCTCATTTTATGCTAATTAGTATGTTTCCCGACGGCGGGAACTTTGTGTATTGTTCTAGCTCTGGGTGTCGCCAAAGGGAACCAATAGCAGTGCTTTCTAGCTCTTGTTATGCACTACTTAAAGCACATGTGCGGGCGTGTGTGCGTACCCCTGATGACGTCAGTTGTGACGAAACGGTCGTAGGGACGTTGCGCACACACACGAACTGCGCATGTGTGAACCGTTCTCGCAGACACACGGAGCTATTTTACCTTGCAGGGTTCATTTTTTATGTATTGGGTCCCCGTTTTTTACTTAATAAATTCTCTATAAGGAACGTCTACACTACTGGAGTTTTTTTTTTTTTCTCTCCCATCGGATATCCATACTCATTCCGTGGGAACGGAACACCTGGCTATAGCCTACCACAGAAGTGAGCTTTGGAAGGGGCCATCCTAGAGGCTGACTGAATTTTGGAGAAGGAGCCTGGGAGATCCAACAGCACCAAGGCTGTTCAACCAAGCCTAGTTTGACCCCCCTGAATAAGGGCAGTCACTGGCTTTCTGGTAAGCCTCCATTGTTTCACTATATGGTGACGGGCAGCACGAGCGGTGGAAACGCATATCTACCATAATCGCACTTTGGATATCTTCTGGATGTTTCTACACTTGAATTGTTTTCACATATGAATTGTTTGGACGTTACATTTATGAACATTTTTTTTGTGTTATTAAGAACGTTTGCTGATATATAGCAATCTTATTATCCTTAGGATTATTTGGGTTCATATTGTTCAGTTTATTTTAAATGGTCATGTTCACTACTGTGTTTTTCAGGAGTTTCTCACTCTGTACTTATTATCCAGTGCTGCACTCTCTTTCTATATATCTACCGTTGTGCCCTATATCGGGGTTATAGTGTTCAGCTGCAGGATATCCCTCACGGTTTAGTTTATGTTAAATTTGATTTATTAATTAATTTTTACATGCACCTAGTGCAATTCTTTTCTTTTATTTCATTTTATATCATGAAGCCTGACTGGACATTGCTAAGAGAAGCCTAGCTGTTAGCTGTTCACCAACACAGGAGGGAACTCTCAAAACGCTGCACTCAGAGCTACTACATCATGGGGGAGAGAGTGCATGTGTGGAGGTTTAAAGTAGCTTGCTCCTGTGATGGTGAAGGGGAACAGTAACAGCTGGGCCTCTCTTAGTAATGTCCTTAGCAACATCTTGAGAATTTTCCAGTCAGGCTTCATTAGGTACATAAATGCCCTACACATACAGCAAGGGCATTATTCAACTTCAGTCTAAGTTGCAATTTGTTTTTATTTACACGTCCCATATTTGCATAGGCAGTCTTTGGTAAAAGTGAACTATCCCTTTAAAAAATGTTATGTATAAAATACAGAATTTAGAATTGTATACAAACAATCAATATAAAAGAAAATACTTCTAAAAAAGTCAGATATTAAAATGCGCACCTTGGTGAAAGAAGTTCAACCAGAGATGAACTATTTATGAGTTCTTGTGATGAAACAATATTTTTGGCCTTGCAATTAAAGCCATGGATCAAAACATGCATATGTGCAGAGCATTGATCAATGAACTCCAGCATCTGAAATAATAAACACAAAGAAAATATAACTTTCTAAAATAAACCTATTACTTTTGAAAAATATTTTTAAAACATTAATTTACTCAATTGAAAATGCAATTTTCAGTCCATATGATGTAAAAGATAAGCAGCTTAGTCCTAAATACAGCCAGCTATACTCTATGCCATTTGATTTTATATAGTGCCATCAATTTACACAGCAATTTACATGCTATACCTCAGTCCCTGCCCTATTGAAGTTAACCATTTAAGGCTGGGTACACACGGGCCAAAAATCATGGGTTTGGCCCATGTGTCCAGCTTCTGTCGGACAGGCATGCTGGAAAACCAGCAACCGACCAGCATCTAATCAGTGCTGGCAGCCAATGCATACATCCAGCAAGCTCATCTACTAGCGTCACATCTTTTTTGCATTGTTGGCAGGATGCATGGGAGCATGCATGCCTGGGGTGATTTAAACCAATACTCCAGACACAGACATCTTTACAAATTCAGTGCAAAGAACCGGCTCTGGGTCAGTGTGTTATCTGTGAGGTTCCTTCAAATTACTGTGAAATTTGCATATTCTGGATAGTACAGCTAGCACTGTTCTTCCAGCAGAGACATCTTTTATAGGGAAAGATGTTCATTTGTGCCTGGAATGTCAGGGTCCATAACTGGAAGGGTGGAAGGATCCATAACTGGAACAGTCCACGTATTAATTGTTTTTCCACTAGATATAGAGATTCTCGCAGGGGTGAAAACCTTTTTCATGAGAAACCCGTTCATTCTAAATCGCCGGCTCTATTTATTCATGAATGATAAGTCTTTTTAGACTTTGCAAGTCTTAGTACTGAGAGATGCATGGGGAGATCGAGAAGAATCAAGTCTGACTATGCTGAGGCTTTTGCAAATAGCAGAAGTGAGTATATCTACATTGGCATGCATATTGCAAGAAGTCATGACATCAGGTGTATGGGAGACTGGGGGTGAAAAATTTTCTAAAAGCTGCCTCTGGGTCTCCTTCAAAGTTTACCATGTCCACCTCTTCTAAAGGTGCAGTTCCTTTTCAGACTCAGGTAGAGAAGGTGGAGGTGAAGAAGAAGCGTGGTGCTTTTGGGATCTGGACAGGGAGGGCTATACTAAAGCTGTTGTCTGATAAATTCTAACATAGTTACAGAATAATCTGCCTTGATCAGGTAGACTGTTTGATGCTTACCTGAGATAGGGCTAGAATCGGACGGAGAGACCATTGTAAACTAGGGTCCTGCTCCCATGCCAGAGAAGCAACATCACTCTGAATGATTTGAGTGCTTCATGAGCCATCAGCATAGCAAATGTATGCCTGAGCTTTTTACTGCAGTTCCCTTGTACCTGGTTTCCACCATTGCGATCAGTGATGGTAGGGAAATGTGTGGGGTACTCGTGGACTAGGGTGCTGAAATGGGGTAAGCATGTCTAGAGAAGGATACACAGCAACCCAGGTGTCCACCATCCTGTAGTGAAGTCTTTATAACAAGAAGTGCCCGTGTACATTTTAAGGGTTCTGGGTGAAAGTGGTGGTAAAAGCGCGACCTGAACAGTCATCACCAGAGACTAAGCTCTGAATGGTCAAATTTTTACCACCAAATTTAAAAGTTTAAACACTCTGTAGTAACTAAAGTCAAACACATGCCCAGTTTCCTGGTAGTTTTAACATAAAAATGAATACTATTCAATAGTCACTAATACAGAATCTCACAAAAGTGAGTACACCCCTCACATTTTTTTTAAATATTTTCGTACATCTTTGCTACAATGTAACGTAGTGAGTGCACAGCTTGTATAACAGTGTAAATTTGCTGTCCCCTCAAAACAACTCAACACCAGGGGCGGACTGACCATTGGGCACTGCCAGAGGGCCTATGGCCTCTAGGGGGCCCCATGACAGCTTTCACTTTGATCTACCTGTCAATCACAGCTAGTTGACGGGTAGATCAGGTCCCGAATCCCTGCTTAGAGACTGCAGTGTAAACAGACATCTTGTGATGCGCTCCTCCCTGCCTCCCGTCCACCCCAGGTGCTTGTAGAGGAGGGGCCGGCAGGGAGGAGCGCATCACGAGAGGTCTGTTTGCAGCCGCTTCCCGGGCTGCTCTGCATCTACAGTGGTGTGAAAAAGTGTTTGCCCCCTTCCTCATTTCCTGTTCCTTTGCATGTTTGTCACACTTAAGTGTTTCGGAACATCAAACCAATTTAAACAATAGTCAAGGACAACACAAGTAAACACAAAATGCAATTTGTAAATGAAGGTGTTTATTATTAAAGGTGAAAAAAAATCCAAACCATCATGGCCCTGTGTGAAAAAGTGATTGCCCCCCTTGTTAAAACATACTATAACTGTGGTTGTCCACACCTGAGTTCAATTTCTCTAGCCACACCCAGGCCTGATTATTGCCACACCTGTTCACAATCAAGGCATCACTTAAATAGGAGCTGCTTGACACAGTAAGGTCCACCAGAAGATCCTTAAAAGCTACACATCATGCCGAGACCCAAAGAAATTCAGGAACAATTGAGAAAGAAAGTAATTGAGATCTATCAGTCTGGAAAGGGTTATAAAGTCATTTCCAAAGCTTTGGGAATCCAGCGAACCACAGTGAGAGCCATTATCCACAAATGGCGAAGACATGGAACAGTGGTGAACCTTCCCAGGAGTGGCCGGCCGCCCAAAATTACCCCAAGAGCGCAGCGACGACTCATCCAAGAGGTCACAAAAGACCCCACAACAACGTCCAAGGCCTCACTTGCCTCAGTTAAGGTCAGCGTTCATGCCTCCACCATCAGGAAAAGACTGGGCAAAAATGGCCTGCATGGCAGAGTTCCAAGGAGAAAACCACTGCTGAGCAAAAAGAACATCAAAGCTCGTCTCAATTTCTCCACAACACATCTTGATGATCCCCAAGACTTTTGGGACAACATTCTGTGGACCGATGAGACAAAAGTGGAACTCTTTGGAAGGTGTGTGTCCAAGTATATCTGGCGTAGAAGGAACACTGCATTTCAGAAAAAGAACATTATACCACAGTAAAATATGGTGGTGGTAGTGTGATGGTCTGGGGCTGTTTTGCTGCTTCAGGACCTGGAAGACTTGCCGTGATAAAAGGAACTATGAATTCTGCTGTCTACCAAGAGATCCTGAAGGAGAATGTCCGACCATCTGTTCGTGTACTCAAGCTGAAACGAACTTGGGTTCTGCAGCAGGACAATGATCCTAAACACACCAGCAAGTCCACCACCGAATGGCTGAAGAAAAACAAAATGAAGACTTTGGAGTGGCCTAGCCAAAGTCCTGACCTGAATCCTATTGAGATGTTGTGGTATGACCTTAAAAAGGCCGTTCATGCTCGAAAACCCTCTAATGTAACTGAATTAGGACAATTCTGCAAAGATGAGTGGGCCAAAATTCCTCCAGGACGCTGTAAAAGCCTCATTGCATATCGCAAACGCTTGGTTGCAGTTGTTGCTGCTAAGGGTGGCCCAACCAGTTATTAGGTTTAGGGGGCAATCACTTTTTCACACAGGGCCATGATGGTTTGGATTTTTTTTCACCTTTAATAATAAACACCTTCATTTACAAATTGCATTCTGTGTTTACTTGTGTTGTCCTTGACTATTGTTTAAATTGGTTTGATGTTCCGAAACACTTAAGTGTGACAAACATGCAAAGGAACAGGAAATGAGGAAGGGGGCAAACACTTTTTCACACCACTGTATGAAGGAAAGTGCAGCAGCTTGCATGCTATCATGTGCCCAGCATCCTGCTCTGTGCCACAATGCCCTGATGTCTGCCCCATGCCCTATAGTCTGTCCATACCCTGCTCTGTGCCCCATGCCCTGATATCTACCCCATGCCCTGTCTACCTCCATGCTCTGCTGTCTGACCCCATGCCCTGCTCTTTGCCCCATGCTCTGATGTGTGCCCTATGCCCGGCTGCCTGTCCCATGCCTTGATGTCTGCCCCATGCCCTGCTTTGTGCCCCCATTCCCTGCTGTCTGCCCCCCTTCCCTAGTCTGTACTCCCATTCCCTGCTCTGTGCCCCATGATCTGCTGTCTGCCCCATGCCCTAGTCTGTGCCCCCATGCCCTGCTGTCTGCCTCATGCCCTGCTCCCCCATGATCTGCTGTCTGCCCCATGCCCTTCTCTGTGCCCCCATGCCCTAAAATCTGCCCCACACCCTGGCTTGCTGTCTGCCCCATGCCCAGCTGCCTACCCCCATGCTCTGATGTGTGCCCCATGCTCTGATGTGTGCCCCATACCCTGCTGTCTGCCCCATGCCCTGCTGTGTGTCCCAATGCCCTGTGTGCCCCTATGCCCTGCTGCCTTAACCCATGCCCTGCTGAGTGCCCCCATGCCCTGCTGTGTGCCCCATGATGTGTCCCATGCCCTACTGTGTGTCCCGTGATATGCCCTACTGTGTGCCCCATGATTTGCTCTTGTGGTGTGCCCCATGATGTGTCCTACTGTGTGCCCAGTTCCTTCCTGTGGGACTTGTGATGTGTCCTGAGCCCTACTGTATGCCCCATTATGTGCCCTGTACCCTGC
Organism: Lithobates sylvaticus; assembly: GCA_028564925.1. Classification (NCBI taxonomy): domain Eukaryota; kingdom Metazoa; phylum Chordata; class Amphibia; order Anura; family Ranidae; genus Lithobates; species Lithobates sylvaticus. The sequence goes on along the minus strand of CM053027.1, from coordinate 345,624,429 downwards.
TGCGTGCCATATGATGTGCCCTACTGTGTGCCTCGTGATGCATAATTCAGTGCCCCATAATGTGCTCTGCTGTGTGCACCATACTGTGCCCCATATGTGCCCTCTTTGCCCATGTAATATCCCCTTCTGTGTCCCATTATGTGCCCTCTTGCCCCCATGTAATGTGCTCTGCTGTGCCCCATAATGTGCCCTCATGCCCCTATGTAATATACTCTGCTGTACCCCATAATGTGCCCTCATGCCCCATGTAATGTTTCATGCTGTGCCCCATAATGGGCCCTGCTGCCTCCCCCCATGTAATGTGCCCTATATGTTCCCTGCTGCCCCCTCATGTAATGTATCGTATTGTGTCCCCACCTGTAATGTGCCCTGGTGTGCTCCATGTGCCCTGCTGCTCCCCATGTAGTGTGCCCTCCTGTCTGCCCTCCACACACACACATTGTGCCCTCCTGACCTGCTGACTTCTATACTTTGCCATGGATCCCCCATGCTCTGCCCTGCTGCCCTGTGTACTGTGCTTGCTTGATTTTCCATTCTCTGCCCTGCTGCCCCCTGTGCACTGTGTTTGTCTCAGGTTCAACCCAGAATTGAGGCATCCACGCAGTGCAAGCTGGGGGTGGGGCTTGAGTTTAGGCGGGGACACAGGGGACCCCCATGATCTTCTGTTTCTTGGGAGCCCCATGAATTGTCAGTCCGCCCCTGCTCAACACACAGCCATTAATGTCTAAACCGCTGGCAACAAAAGTGATTACACCCCTAAGTGAAAATGTCCAAATTGGGCCCAAAGTGTCAATATTTTGTGTGGCCACCATTATTTTCCAGCACTGCCCTAACACTCTCAGGCATGGAGTTCACCAGAGCTTCACAGGATGCCACTGGATTCCTCTTCCACTCCTCCATGATGACATCACGGAGGTGGATGTTAGAGATCTTGCACTGCCTCACAGATGCTCAATAGGGTTTAGGTCTGGAGACATGCTTGGCCAGTCCATCACCTTTACCCTTTAGCTTCTATAGCAAGGCAGTGGTCGTCTTGGAGGTGTGTTTAGGGTTTTTATCATGTTGGAATACTGCCCTGCAGAACATTCTCTGAAGGGAGGGGGATCATGCTCTGCTTCAGTATGTCACAGTACATGTTGGCATTCATGGTTCCCCCAATGAACTGTGGCTCACCAGTGCCAGCAGCACTCACGCAGCCCCAGACCATGACACTCCCACCACCATGCTTGACTGTAGGCAAGACACGCGTGTCTTTGTACTGCTCACCTGGTTGACGCCACACACGCTTGACACCATCTGAACCAAATAAGTTTATCTTGGTCTCATCAGACCACAGGACATGGTTCCAGTAATCCATGTCCTTAGTCTGTTTGTCTTCAGCAAACTGTTTGCAGGCTTTCTTGTGCATCATCTTTAGAAGAGGCTTCCTTCTGGGACAACAGCCATACAGACCAATTTGATGCAGCGTATGGTCTGAGCACTGACAGGCTGACCCCTCACCCCTTCAACCTCTGCAGCAATGCTAACAGAACTCATACATCTGTTTCCCAAAGACAACCTCTGGATATGATGCTGAGCATGTGCACTCAACTTCTTTGGTCAACCATGGCGAGGCCTGTAGTGAGTGGAACCTGTCCTGTTAAACCGCTGTATGTTCTTGGCCACCGTGCTGAAGCTCAGTTTCAGGGTCTTTGCAATCTTCTTATAGCCTAGGCCATCTTTATATAGAGCAACAATTCTTTTTTTCAGATCCTCAGAGAGTTGTTAGCCATGAGGTGCCATGTTGAGCTTCCAGTGACCAGTATGAGAGAGTGAGAGCGATAACACCAAATTTGACACACCTGCTCCCAATTCACACCTGAGACCTTGTAACACTAACGAGTCACATGACACCGGGAGGGAAAATGACTAATTGCGCCCAATTTGGACATTTTTACTTAGGGGTGTACTCACTTTTGTTGCCAGTGGTTTAGACATTAATGACTGTGTGTTATTTTGAGGGGACAGCAAATTTACACTGTTATACTAGCTGTACACTCACTACTTTACATTGTAGCAAAGTGTCATTTTTTCAGTGTTGTCACATAAAAAGATATAATAAAATATTTACAAAAATGTGAGGGGTGTACTCACTTTTGTGAGATACTGTAAGTGTACTGCAAACTGTGGAGATACTATAGCCTTATAGTAGATATGAGACTTTGTAACAGTCCGATAACAGGCCAAATCTGTCTTACCGTTACACGTTGCTAGTCCTTGTATAGCTCCAGGCTTCACGCGTCATGGTGGCCATACCTCCAGAGGGATCTCTAACATCTGAGAACCATAGGAATGAATAAAGGCCCTGGACCTGTATAGCATACTGCAACAAATACGCGTTGCCCTTAGTGGCAAGGTGAGCGCCCAAGCAGGATCCAGTGCCCGAGGCAACATTAGCACTGCTCCCACAGCGTGGGGTCCAAATACTGTTCCTAAAGTGTCACCAAGGTTGTAGTGATCTGAATGCACTGCTTCAATTCTTTTTTTTTTTTTTTTTCAAACAACGTTTTATTTCAAAAAGAATAAGACAGCAGAACATAGGAACATACAGTGGTGTGAAAAAGTGTTTGCCCCCTTCCTCATTTCTGTTCCTTTGCATGTTTGTCACACTTAAGTGTTTCGGAACATCAAACCAATTTAAACAATAGTCAAGGACAACACAAGTAAACACAAAATGCAATTTGTAAATGAAGGTGTTTATTATTAAAGGTGAAAAAAAATCCAAACCATCATGGCCCTGTGTGAAAAAGTGATTGCCCCCCTTGTTAAAACATACTATAACTGTGGTTGTCCACACCTGAGTTCAATTTCTCTAGCCACACCCAGGCCTGATTATTGCCACACCTGTTCACAATCAAGGCATCACTTAAATAGGAGCTGCTTGACACAGTAAGGTCCACCAGAAGATCCTTAAAAGCTACACATCATGCCGAGACCCAAAGAAATTCAGGAACAATTGAGAAAGAAAGTAATTGAGATCTATCAGTCTGGAAAGGGTTATAAAGCCATTTCCAAAGCTTTGGGAATCCAGCGAACCACAGTGAGAGCCATTATCCACAAATGGCGAAGACATGGAACAGTGGTGAACCTTCCCAGGAGTGGCCGGCCGCCCAAAATTACCCCAAGAGCGCAGCGACGACTCATCCAAGAGGTCACAAAAGACCCCACAACAACGTCCAAGGAACTGCAGGCCTCACTTGCCTCAGTTAAGGTCAGCGTTCATGCCTCCACCATCAGGAAAAGACTGGGCAAAAATGGCCTGCATGGCAGAGTTCCAAGGAGAAAACCACTGCTGAGCAAAAAGAACATCAAAGCTCGTCTCAATTTCTCCACAACACATTTTGATGATCCCCAAGACTTTTGGGACAACATTCTGTGGACCGATGAGACAAAAGTGGAACTCTTTGGAAGGTGTGTGTCCAAGTATATCTGGCGTAGAAGGAACACTGCATTTCAGAAAAAGAACATTATACCAACAGTAAAATATGGTGGTGGTAGTGTGATGGTCTGGGGCTGTTTTGCTGCTTCAGGACCTGGAAGACTTGCCGTGATAAAAGGAACTATGAATTCTGCTGTCTACCAAGAGATCCTGAAGGAGAATGTCCGACCATCTGTTCGTGTACTCAAGCTGAAACGAACTTGGGTTCTGCAGCAGGACAATGATCCTAAACACACCAGCAAGTCCACCACCGAATGGCTGAAGAAAAACAAAATGAAGACTTTGGAGTGGCCTAGCCAAAGTCCTGACCTGAATCCTATTGAGATGTTGTGGTATGACCTTAAAAAGGCCGTTCATGCTCGAAAACCCTCTAATGTAACTGAATTAGGACAATTCTGCAAAGATGAGTGGGCCAAAATTCCTCCAGGACGCTGTAAAAGCCTCATTGCACGTTATCGCAAACGCTTGGTTGCAGTTGCTGCTGCTAAGTGTGGCCCAACCAGTTATTAGATTTAGGGGGCAATCACTTTTTTCACACAGGGCCATGATGGTTTGGATTTTTTTTCACCTTTAATAATAAACACCTTCATTTACAAATTGCATTTTGTGTTTACTTGTGTTGTCCTTGACTATTGTTTAAATTGGTTTGATGTTCCGAAACACTTAAGTGTGACAAACATGCAAAGGAACAGGAAATGAGGAAGGGGGCAAACACTTTTTCACACCACTGTATATGGTAAACGGACATATACAGGGGTGCATTTTTGAGCATGCCTATCAGGAAGACAGACTGTCTTTCTGCAGTGTTTGGCATCGCATAATTCAACAATAATACCTTTGCTTTGGATTGTGTATGTAGTGTATTGTACCTTGAGTCTTGTTTAACTGTATGTAATTATCCAGATGGATAGAAATAGAAAAAGGGAGGGAGAAAAGAACGGGGGGGGGGGGGCTGGAGTAGACCATATTAGAATATGTGCATAGGTAAAAAGTACTAGGATACCTCTGTTTTGACCGCCGGGTCATAACGGGTCCTCTAGAGAATGCCATCGCTCCCAGACACCATTGTGTTCGTCCAGTTTGTCCCACAGCCTGGCTGTCATCTTCTCCATTAGTTCCACATCTTTGACTCTAGCATAAAGGGCCTCTTGGGATGGGGGCACGGTTTTCTTCCAGTGGAGGGCTATTAAGCACCTTGCCGCCGTAAGAACGTGCCTAAGTGTTTTTTTTTTTTGTGTGGTTTAGCTATCGGTTGGGGGAGACCTAGCAAGATGAGTTTCGGAATCAAAGGTATGGGTGTTTTGAAGAGGCGAGTCAGCAGTTGCGTGGAGGTCCAGAACGGGACTATTAAGGGGCATGTCCAGTAAATGTGGAAGAGTGCGCTTCTGGCTTGCTGGCAACGCCAGCAGCGATCGGAGGTGGAGGGGTATATTTTGTGGAGTGTCTGGGGTCAGGTACCAGTAGAAGAGACTCTTATAGGCATTTTCCTTGTACAGGGTACACGGGGAGCTCTTGGCCGCCTGACTCCAGACCGCTCTCCAGATTTCTTCTCCCAATTCTTTTTTCCATCGGAGCATGTATGCATGTTTGCCCTGAGTTTGTATGGAGCGTTTATTACTGATTCAATATATGTCAGATATCAGTCCTTTGCGCGATCTGCCCTCCAGTATGATGCATTCAAACAGAGGGTGCAGAGAACTGCAGGTGTGGGGCTATAGTTTGGGCATAGTGTCGTATCTGTAAATAGCTGTAAAATACTTGTCTGGGAAGGTCATGTTTGGATTGTAGCTCGGAGAACGGGAGCAGCTTGCGGGACCTGGGGTCCACCAGATGTCCATAGTGAAAGAGGTTTCGTGAGACCCAAGGCCATGACAGTTGATGGGTGAGACTAGCTGGCACTTCGGGATTGCACAAAAAGGAGGTCATCAGTGAGCATTCAGATTTAAGATCATGTTCACGGGATAGCTTCTGCCAGAGCCGTCGGAGCTGGGACATGGACCCCAACAATCAGCCATGTTCCACCTTTGCATTTGCGCTCCATAGGAAGCTATTCGGGTGGACGGGCGCTAATAGGGCGCTAATAGGTTGATGGCAGTGTTGACTCGACTGAAGATGTTAATTTGAAGTAAATAGGAACTAGTTAAAGTGGATGTCATAATGTAGAGAATAAGATTTCCTATCATTTGAGCACAGTCTTGCCACACAGAGTTACACCATCTCTGAGCAATCCTCTTTTAATGTTCATTCAGAGAATTCTTGACCAAGTGCTGAAAACTTTGTCAAAAACGCCCCCTTGCTGTGAGTGACAGGTGATTTGCATATCTAATGCACTAGTCTGAGACAGGCACATCCTGTGTAAAAAGTTCACAATTCACATCAATTCTCCCCTCCTCTCCAGCTCTCCCAGGATTTTTTTGGGCCTTTATAACAAGCAGCTCCTAATATAAATAGCCATTTGCGCGGGTAAGGGAAGTCCTTCTACATGCACAGGAGTCACAGTGGGTCGTGAGCGCGCTCTGCTTCTGCCCAGAACGCGCTCTGTGTCCCCTGTGCATGCACTTCTCATGATAACAATGCGCAAGGTTCCTTACGACGCTGGCTGGCCAAGGGGAGTGTAGAGGTGGGCGGGTGTCTAGTGATGTCACGACTCCGCCCACAGAGTGCCGAAGCATAGACCCACCCATCAAATCAGGAGATTTGCGGCGCTCTGTGTGAAGAAGGGTGTGACTTTTAACCGGTAGGGATACATGCAGGGGGCATGTATACTTTAGTATGCTGGCAATAGTTTAGAATCATGAGTGGTGGGTTTACATCCACTTTAAGGATAAAGACTTCTTCTCCATGAGGGGGAAGAGGTCCCTTACCTAGGGACACTAGCAAAAAAATAAGGGCTCACAGACTGGGCTAGAGTTATAGGGGTACGACCCAAGTGGACCTGTCCAAAAGCTTTGCAAGTGTCCACGTGAAGGTAGCAGTTTATAACCCAGGGTCTATGAATAACCCAGCCTTTATCCTGTACTGTATAATTAAGATAATATACTGTACGTTCAAACATTACAATTTTTTTTTTCCCACAAACAGTTTTAAACAGTGCATCTTGGGCAACAAAAGTATCTTACTTGGATCTTTTTATACCTAAAAATATATAGTTTACAACAGAATTCCAAGGTATGGGTAAATAAGAATTGATTGCACATTGCAAAAGATTATACTGTATGGCATACTGAATTTAGTTAAAATAACCTGAGCATGTTGATCCCTTCCTGCCATAATGGCCCAGTCATATGGTCTTCTGGACTTTTCATCATGAAGTCGTAAATCTCCTCCTGCATCAATCAGCTGGCTCATAATCCACTGGTTACAGGAAAATGCTGCTGCATGGACAGGGGTGCTCCAATCAAAACAGCGACTGAAAAATATATATATATATTTTCAATTTTCATTTTATTTTAAATTATGGCAAGTCCAAATAAGATAATTAACCACTTGCTTACTGGGCACTTAAACACCCTTCCTGCCCAGACCAATTTTCAGCTTTCGGTGCTCTCACACTTTGAATGACAATTACTCAGTCATGCAACACTGAACCCAAATGATTTTTTTTTGTCCTTTTTTTCCCACAAATAGAGCTTTCTTTTGGTGGTATTTGATCACTTCTGGGTTTTTTATTTTTTGCGCTATAAATGAAAAAAGACCGAAAATTTCGAAAAAAAAAAACTAATTTTTCTTTGTTTCTGTGATAAAATTTAGCAAATTATTAATTTTTCTTCATAAACTTTGGCCACAATTTATACTGCTACATCTCTTTGGTAAAAATAACCCAAATTAGTGGATATTATTTGGTCTTTGTGAAAGTTACAGACTCTACAAACTGTGGTGCGAATTATACAAAGTTGATCACATCTGATGCACTGGTGACCGATCTCATTTCTTGTGACCCGAACAAGCCAGGAAAGTACAAATACCCCCAAATGACCCCTTTTTTGAAAGTAGACATTCCAAGGTATTTAGTAAGAGGCATGGTGAGCTTTTTGATGTTGTCATTTTTTTCCCACAATTCTTTTTATTTTTTCCACAAAATTGTCATTGGCATGTGTATACCACAAATGACACCCCAAAATAAATTCTGCTACTCCTCCTGAGTATTACGATACCACATATGTGGGACTTTTCCACAGCCTGGCCACTTAGAGAGGCCCAAAATGCAGGGAGCGCCATCACGTGTTCTAGGAGCATAAATTACACATCTAAATTGTTGACTACCTATTACACTTTTATAGGCCCTGGAACACCAGGACAATGACACGTGACACTGACGTGGCACTGATGACACGTGGCACTGATGACAGATGGCACTAATACGGGGCACTGATGACACGTGACACTGATGACAGATGGCACTAATACGGGGCACTGATGACACGTGACACTGACAGATGGCACTAATATGTGGCACTGCTGACAGATGGCACTTATACGTGGCACTGATATCATGGCACTGATGAGAGATGGCACTAATACGTGGCACTGATGACAGATGGCACCGATACGTGGCACTGATGACACGTGACACTGATGACAGATGGCACTGATACGTGGCATTGATGACACGTGCCACTGACAGGTGGCACTTTTGACAGGTGGCACTGATGACAGGTGGCACTGGGGACAGGTGGCGCTGGAGACAGGTGGTACTGGAGACAGGTGGTACTGGCAGATGGGACAGGTGGTACTGGGGACAGGTGGTACTGATGACAAGTGACAGCGGGGACAGGTGGTACTGGTGGCAGCATGGCAGCGGGGACAGATCACTTTATTTGTCTTTTTTTTTTAACTTACTGCGCACCGGCGCTGTTCATCTCTCCCTCCTCACACGCTGTCTGTGTGAGGAGGTAGAGCGGCGCTGACAGATGATCTCATATGTTTGCATATGCAAACATATGAGATCATCTCTCATTGGACAGCCCGATCTCGCTGTAAACGGCTGCTGTGATTGGCCGTTTACAGCGATCTGTGACCGGCTGTGTCCGACGGACACGGCCAGCACAGAACTTCCCCGATGCACGCTCTCAGGAACGCGCATTAGGGAAGTAAACAGGAGGACGTCCTCTCGGCAGGGAGCGTCCGCGCTGCAGCCGTTTTTCGGCTATAGCGCAGGCACGTAGTGGTTAATAATAAAAATAATAACAATAATAAAAATCATCATTTGCTTAGAATCTAGGAGCCAGCTGAAAAAATTAGGAGCCAGTTATTTACATACACTGCCCAGCGCCCAGAACTGCATGTCTGGGGCATTACGCAATAAGAATTGCTCATGCCTGATGCCAAGTGAAAAAATAACAAATATTTAGAAAAAAAAAAACTTTTGTTTTGTTTGTTTGAAATAAGATTTTGCCAATAAGTTTTTTTTTTTTTTTTTTTTCTCCTACACTGATGTGCTCTGATAGGCTGCACTGATGGGGCAGCATTGAGGTTGGAACTGATGGGCACTGACAAGTGGCACTGGATTGCACTGGCAGATGGCACTGGCCAGTGGCACTGGATGGCACTTGATAGTGCCACCTGCCAATGTCAATTAGTACCAACAGGTGACACTGGATTGCACTGGCAAATGGCACTAATTGGCACTGGCAGGTGGCAATGGATTGCACTGGCAGGTGCCAATGGTTGGCACTGGCAGATAGCACTAACTGGCACTGGCAGGCGGCACTGGATTGCACTGGCAGGTGGCAATGGTTGGCATTGGCAGGTGGCACTAACTGGCATTGGCAGGTGGCACTAACTGGTGACACTGGATTGCACTGGCAGATGGCACTAATTGGCACTGGCAGGTGGCAATGGTTGGCACTGGCAGATGGCACTAACTGGCATTGGCAGGTGACACTGGTTGGCACTGGCAGGTTTCACAGCCGATGGATAGCTTGGTCCCGCCCACCCGGGTCCCACCCACCTCCGACATCCCACCTCAATTGTGACAGCTCCTCTCTACATACAGTTTCACACACCGCAGCACTGTTCTGCCAACAGTGTGTGGAAAAGGGAGGAGGATGTCAGAGGCTGCTGAGCGCTCTCTTCCTGCTCCATCCCCACTACCAGACAGACCCCACAGCCCGCCCTGTAGCAGAGGCACCTGTCAGTGACAAAAACCCAAGAAAAAAAAAAAGGTGCCTGGGATTTTTCGAGCCCTGTCATAAGATAAAACAAAGACAAAAGAAAAAGTATTTATGGAACTGGAGTTTAGCTGGAATGGAGGTAAGGAAAGTTCAGACGTCACTGCCCATGCTATAAAACTGTAAAAAGTTCACAATTCACAACGGCATACAATGACTTTCTGAGTTCATTGATGGACACAGCACATCTTAATGTTGACCGTAGGGTTATAGCACCGCCTACTGGAGTGGGACCCTAGGCAGAAAAAGAACTCCGCACCACCTATGGGCAGTCTAGGCTATAGGAAGCTTAGTCAGTCACTGGAGCTTGTCAAGTGGGATGAACACTTTGGCCTGCAAAGAGTCAAGGACCAGACTCAGGTACTCAAGTATAAAATATACTTCTTCAGCTTCAGGGCCCCACCAAAGTTTTGCAGAGTGTGCAGCCAGATCGCCACATTGTTCATCGGTGCAGAACAAGTGCCTGCAGGAGAAAAGCGACCAGATAATCTGAGCACAGAAATCTCCCGCATAGTCAGCAACACCCAGACCTTGGCAAAAACCAGAGGGGGGAGGCCAGGCCAAAGGAAATGTAATGCATGCTCACAACCACAAAACCTAAAAAGCATGCTTGATTTTTATAGGGGACAGGAAATCACCCTGACGAAGGAGGACCACCATTAAACGGATGGATTGCTTCTTGAACTTCTGCACAAAGCAATTCAGGGCCTTGGGGTCCAGGATAGGATGAACTTCTTCCTTCTCTGGAACCGCAACGGGTTGGAGTAAAACTTCTAAAACTTCTCCGGAACGAGTCAATCACCCCCTGGAGTAGCAGATCCTGCACTGCCCTATGACTGGCCAGCAGGCTAGCTAAAGAGAGAAAAGATCGGAAGAAAATAATTTCTCTGGCAGGTAGTAACAAAACAATCTTGTAATCAGACACCTTTATTTCATGGGCCCTCAGAGAACAGGGAAGGCCAAGGGCCCGCAAACTAGCAAAGACAGCCCCTAACAAAAAACAAAAAAGCGGATGGAGGCAAGCCTGCACGCCGAAGAGGACTTGCCCACGGGCTCAGTGGGCCTGTGAGACCAGGTCCACTTTGTGCCACCTGTGAGAGCCTGGAAAGCCTTGGACCCTCTATCCAAGGAGCCAGAGGGATGAAAAGGCCTTGGGGAGATACTTAAAGATGTCATTCAGGACAGCCCAAAGAATCATTCATCCTGGAAGGGGATGTCCGCCAGGGCCTTTTTAGACATCTAGTCTGCAGACCAATGCTCAAACCGAGCACTCGCTGAAATGTCACCACTTAGACAGAGAGCTTGGAGAGCAATGGGATTACATCCAAGGATGCATCCCACATGTACCTAAGGCCCTGAACCAGATGGTCCCTCAGATCCACATAGGCTGGAGACACCTGCACCTACCTAAACTTAAGCTTAGGATCTTAGTCCACTCAATAAGTGTCTGGCATACAAAGGCCCAAAAAGAGGATGCAAAGCTGAGACTGCAATAGTACACATTGCAGGTGACTTCTCCTACCTTCCTGTCTGTAGGATCCCTAAAGGAGGGGGACTACTCCATTGGCATCATAGTTGTCTTAGTCAACCTAGTTTAAACTAACTGACTCCATACACTAAACGAGGGACAAGAACGTCAGATGTCAAGTGTGTCGGCAGCAGCATCTGCCCAACAAGACAAGGGCATCGAGCCACATTACAGCCACCCTCAGCTCAGACACAGAGCACAGGCGGCAGAAGGAAAAAAGGTGGAAATTCCTCATGGTGAAAAAGGTAAGCGCAGGAGTTTTGCCCCAGCCTTAGCCTTAACTTCATCAAGGAAAGGCAGAAGAGGACTGGGGCCCACTGTTATCATGTGGGCGCCACAGCGTGCCTGATCAGCCACCCATCCCAGCTCCGTCCCCCAACAGAGCAAGGACATCGGCTATGGCATATCCGCCCACTGCTCAGGCAGAGCAGGCGCAAGTGACAGTGGAGAAAGGTGGATGTCGTAGTCAGAATGACGGGCACAGAGCCCACTGCAGTAGGCCGCAAAAACTTGGTCTAAATTAATGGCAGCCTCACCATGTGGTGCGGGTACAGGTAGGAGTAGGGGTGCGCATCTTTACTAGTCTCACGTTTTGATTCTATTTTGATTATCCTGTCAAGGATTCTATTCGATTCTGCGATGCACCACGATGCATCACAATTAATGCCCATGGTTTTTATCAAGCAGTCGGAAGCACTACATTTTTTTTATTTTTTATTTTCATTTGCTCTTAGCACAATATTCTATTTGGGGAGGTAGTTCCCATAACCATCCGAAAAGAGGGTTACAAGTTATTCACCTACAGTTCATTACAGAGAACAAAGGGGCGTTTTTTACATCTAGAGGAAAAAATCGAAAAGGCTTCTCTGTCGTAAGAGCTGTGAAAATGTGGAATAGACTTACTCTCTCACAAACTAGTTCGGGGCTGCTCAGTAGATTGTTTTAACAAAGACCTGAAATGCATTCCTGTCCTAGATGCACAAAATATAAGTGATAGTGACAGAGGGATGGTGCAGGAGGGGGAATGGGGATCAGGCAGAAGGACAGTGGTGGGGGGGATGGGATCAGGCAGAGGGAGGGATGGTGGTATGGATGGGATCAATTGGCAGAGGGATGGTGGTGGGCATGGGATCAGTGGCAGAGGGATGGTGGGATGGATAGGATCAGGAGTGGGGGTGGGATGGGATCAGTTACATAGTTGCATAGTTAGTCAGGTTGGAAAAAAGACACAAGTTCATCTAGTTCAACCAAAAAATAAATAAAAAAAAATACAATCCCATATACACAATCCTTCACCCAGAAGAAGGCGAAAAACCCAGCAAAGAATGATCCAATTTGCTACAACAAATAATTCCTTCCTGATCCCCCGAGAGGCAATTGGATTTTCCCTGGATCAATTTTAGCTATGAAAGTTTGTACCCAGTTATATTATGTACATTTTAGGAAAGAATCCAGGCCTTTTTTAAAGCAATCTACTGAGCTTGCCAGAACCACCTCTGGAGGGAGTTTAGTCCACATTTTCATAGCTCTTACTGTGAAGAAACCTTTCCGTAATTGGAAATTAAATCTTTTTTCCTCTAGACGTAAAGAGTGCCCCTTGTCCTCTATGATGACCTTAAAGTGGTGGGACACCCTAAAAATGAAAACTACAAAAAATGTTAGTAACAATTTAAAATAAAAAAAATAAAATTTTTTTTTTTTTTACTTACCAGAAATGGCTGTTGCTAGGCAGATCGTCCAAATCTGCCTCCTCCAACGCCGCGGTGATCTTCTCTTCTTCCGTCTTCTGGTGAATGGGGCGCGGTGTGTTGTGGGAACTGTGTCCCACAACACACCGCATTCCCCATTCACAAATAAGACTCGCGCATGCAGTAGGCTGCGCAAAGCCGCTGCCCTTACTGAGGATGGCGGCGCTGGATCCGGCCTCCACGAACGGCAGCGCGGGCGCCCTGGGAGGGTAAGTGTGCTTATTAAAAGTCAGCAGCGACTTTTTTTTTAGCTGCTGACTTTTAAATTTTTTTTTTTTGAAGCTGAAACACCCCTTTAAAGTGAATAACTCAACACCAAGTTCACTATATGGACCACTTACCATATTTATCGGCATATAACACGCACATTTTTACCCTGAAAAAAGATGGTAAATCGCGCCTGCGTGTTATACGCCAATATCTGTATTTTTACAACGGGGGGCGGGGATCGGGTGGTCATCCCCGGGTGCCACCTATTGGGAGGGTTTCAGGCCGGCCGCCCGCCTCTCCTGGCAATGGAACAGCGCTGCCATTAAAGATCAGAAAATTCCACTGCAGCTTTAGCCCCCTGTGACACAGCGGTCCCCCTACATAACCCAATGCAAGCTAACCTGAATCCACATGCTGTGGCTGCTCTCCTCCTCCCGCTCCGCCTCCTCGTGTGTAGCTTTTGATTAGAGGAGGAGAGCGGTCACGTGACCGTCAATGAAGGAGAGGAGAGCAGTCACATGACCGGTCCACGAGATAGAGTGGCTCAGCGGCATTAATGGAGGTATGTGAGTGACACAGGAGAAGGGGCTGACAGTGTGAAGTTCAGTGTGAAGTGCGTATAACCCTGGGCAGAGAGACAGTGCGTCCCCGTGGGTCAAGTTCCAGGGCTCAGTTATATCTTTGGGATAAAGATATCCTCCATTGCCTGGTCACCACACAGTTCCAGATCGTATCCAGCTTGGATTGGAATCTTATGTTTATCCCTGATTGGGTCCATGTGTATGTGCATAGCAGACCTGGTAAGAGTACCTTATCCGATTTTGGTGGAGGATTTATCACTTTAAGATTTATTTGAGATATGATCTTCAGTCACCTGGGTGTTCATCCATATCACGTCACTCATCTACACTATTCCGTATATTCTGGATATGAACTTTGGTCACGTTGCACTATTTTCGTCTTTTTATATTGCATTGTGAAGGATTCGTGATTTGCCTTTTTTGTGTTCAGCTTGCACTTGTTTTTTTAAATTTTTTGGTTTGCGCTGATTGTTTTTTACATTGTATCAACTCTACAGTATGCCCGCAGCGCTATCCCTCTCCCAGCGCTCGGAGTGCGGGGGGGGGGCTTTATAATGAAAGGGGGCTGTTTGTATTTTACAGGGGCTGTTTGTATTTTACAGGGGCAGTTTGTATTTTACAGGGGCGGTTTGTAATGTGCAGGGGCGGTTTGTAATGTGCAGGGGCGGTTTGTAATGTGCAGGGGCAGTTTGTAATGTGCAGGGGCAGTTTGTAATGTGCAGGGGCGGTTTGTTTTGTGCAGGGGTCCATGTACTATGCAGAGGGCCTGTGTAAAGTTTTTTTTTTTCCTGAAACTTCCCTCTTAAAGTTAAGGTGCGTGTTATACGCCGATAAATACGGTATGTATTTGTACATGTTCTCAAGAAGGAGTAGATTCAGTTCCTGTAATCTTTCCTCATAGCTGAGCTCCTCCATGCCTCTTATCAGTGTGGTTGCCCTTCTCTGCATTTCTCCAGTTTCCCAATATCCTTTTTGAGAACCGGTGCCCAAAACAGAACTGCATATTCCAGACTTACTAATGATTTGTACAGGGGCAAAATTATATCTCTCTCATACCTCTCTTAATACAAGAAATAACTTTGCTCACTTTGGGAACCGCAGCTTGGAATTGCATGCTATTATTGACCTTATGATCTACCAAAACCCCCAGATCCTTCTCCACTATGGATTCCCCCAGTTGTACTCCCCCTAGTATGTATGATTCATGCATGTATGATTCATCAGTGGAAGAGGGATGGCTGGAATCAGGGGCAGAGGATGGTGGGATGGATGGGATCAGTGGCAGAGGGATGGTGAGATGGATGGGATCAGGGGCAGAGGGATGGTGGGACCAGTGACAGAGGAATGGTGGTGTGAGGGTGGGATGGGATCAGGAGCAGAAGGATGGTAGGATGGATGGGATCAGGGGCAGAGGGATGGTTGGGGGGGGGGTGGGATCAGTGGCGGAGGGATGGATAGGATTAGTGGCAGAGGGATGGATGGGATCAGGGGCAGAGGGACCGTGGGGGGGATGGGATCAGTGGCAGAGATGGTGGGATGGATGGGATCAGTGGCAGAGGGATCGTGGGGCTTATGGGATCAGTGACAGAGGGATGGTGGGGGGGATCAGTGGCAGAGAAATGGTGGGATGGATGGGATCAGTGGCAGAGGGATGGTGGGGGGTGGGATCAGTGGCAGAGGGATGGTGGGGGGGGTGGGATCAGTGACAGAGGGCTGGTGGTGCTAGGGGGGGGGGTGGGATCAGGGGCAGAGGGATGGATGGGATCAGTGGCAGAGGGATGGCGGGGGGGTGGGATCAGTGGAAGAGGTTTTTCAAACACAATTTATTGGGAAAAAATACACTTCAATTAATAAAAACAATAAAAAGATGTGATGTGAAAGATGTTAAGCTGCGGGAATCGTGATCTTTATTCTAAGCAAAAAAATAAATTGTAATTCTAATTTTAGCCAGAATCGTGCAGCTCTAGATGGTGGGGGGGGGGGGTGATGGGATCAGTGGCAGAGGGATAGGATGGATGGGAGCAGTGGCAGAGGGATGAAGGTGGGGGCGTGGGATCAGTGGAAGAGGTATGGTGGTGG
This sequence comes from Lithobates sylvaticus, assembly GCA_028564925.1. Classification (NCBI taxonomy): domain Eukaryota; kingdom Metazoa; phylum Chordata; class Amphibia; order Anura; family Ranidae; genus Lithobates; species Lithobates sylvaticus. The sequence continues at coordinate 345,608,635 of CM053027.1, read as the reverse complement.
GGGAATGGGATTAGGGGCAGAGGGATGGTGGGATGGATGGGATCAGGAGCAGGGGGATGGATGGGATCAGGAGCAGAGGGATGGTGGGATGGATGGGATCAGGAGCAGGGGGGTGGATGGGATCAGGGGCAGAGGGATGGTAGTGGAGGGATGGGATCAGTGACACTGGCACTCACCTGCTCTCAGTGTCAGTCGATTCCCCCTCCTCCATGCTCAGTGTGTCTCCACCTCTCTTCTCCCTTCCGGTGCCTCCAGTGATGCCTCTCGTGACGTGGGGATCCTGGAGCTCCTCCCTCTTTACTCTACTGGTTGTCAGCTCATCAGCTGACTTTCTGCTCCAGTGTCCCTCTCACTACATACTGCAAACTTCTAAATCACGATGCATCGATGCTGCGATTATATTCAACACCCCTAGGTAGGAGGGGACCTGCCTGCAGCAGCACACATACCCAAAGGTGCCCCCAACAGCCGCTGGGCCTTAGACCTTTCAGAGAAGGGGGACCCACATATAGGACAGCTATCAAGGCTCTAGCGGACCCCCTTTGGCCAAAAAGGCCAGAGGAGGCCTGTCTGTCTGGGAACACCTGCAGCTTCAGGACTACCCAACACAGCAGCGCTGCATCGCAAGAGCAACGCCCTCATAAGTACTTCAGGCCTCACTGACCGCCAAGACCTGGGGAGGGGGGTAGGGGAACAGGCCAGAGGGACTGACAGGAGAGACAGACCTGGAGGAGGGGAGGCAAACCTCGCAGGGCCGACCATTCCAAGGAGTGCCAGCGCCCGAAGAGGTGGGGAGGCATCTACTTACTGATCCACAGCAGGTAACACTCCTGAGACAGATCCTCCTCTCCACTGAAGTGGGGGGCTGTCGGCCAGGGTAACATTGTGATGAATTGCAGGTTCCTAGTCATACAGTATGTGTCCCTGCGAGACGTTTAGCTCACTAGCTGCCCCAGTCCAGAATGGGGGTGACCACTGGATCTAGATTATCCATCCCATCGCGCCAGCCTGGCTAATGATTGAAGACAGGGCTTGACAAATTTGCTTGGAATCTAGGAGCCAGCTAAAAAGTTAGGAGCCAGGTTTTATTTATTTATTTATTTATTTATTTTTTTGACGACGGCGACTGACAGGTGGCACTGGGGACAGGTGGGCATGTGTGTTGTGTGTGTTTCACTGTTTACTCACGTTTCACTCACGCTGCAGCTGCAGCGCGGAAGCTCTCCCTCCTCGCACGCTGTCTGTGTGAGAAGGGAGAGCCGGCGATGAGGGATGATCTCATATGTTTACATATGAGATCACCTCTCGTTGGACAAGCTGGTCGAGTGCTAAATGGCCGCTGTGATTGGCAATTTAGCACGATCTGTGATTGGCTGTGTCCAAGGGACACGGCCAACACAGAACTTCCCCGATGCGCGCTTGCGGCGGTGCGCAGAGGGGAAGTAAACAGAAGGACGTCCAGGGACGCCCTCCCTGCAATTGGCGTCCACGCTGTAGACGTCTTTCATCTATAGCGCGGGCGTGAAGTGGTTAACTAAAGAATGTGACTGCTTTTATTTCCGCCATATCCCCGCTTATTTACCGCCATATCCCCGCTAAGGGTCCGATCAGGTCCGCCTGAAAAACTGACAGGCGAACCTGATCAGACAGCCCGTGTGAAAGGGACCAAGCAGGGAGATTACAAATAATTTTAATTAAGGAAAAAACAGTTTTTTACTTTTAAAAAAGAAATAAAAATCAAAGCTTTTATAAAAATAAAAAAAAACACTTTTAGTTTGCTGACTGCTGTATATGGACACTTCACATGGGTAATCTCCTGCTCTCAGTGGCTATGCTCCTGTCTCCTGGTTATGTCCAGCAAGCCTCCTCATATGCACCACATGGGAAACATAATAAAGGCATTCGATAGTGTGATACCGTTGATAAAAACTTTTAATCCTCTTAAAACATGATCTACATTGAACTCTCATTTATACAGATAAACGCTCATGTAGTACTTGTAGTGTTGTAGTGATGGGGGGGTATAGGATCACCTGTCTCCCGGATCTGCAGCCC
>CM053027.1:345565987-345606080 GCA_028564925.1 Lithobates sylvaticus | reverse complement strand
CGTCCTCCTGTTTACTTCCCTAATGCGTGTTCCTGAGAGCGTGCATCGGGGAAGTTCTGTGCTGGCCGTGTCCGTCGGACACAGCCGGTCACAGATCGCTGTAAACGGCCAATCACAGCGGCCGTTTACAGCGAGATCGGGCTGTCCAATGAGAGATGATCTCATATGTTTGCATATGCAAACATATGAGATCATCTGTCAGTGCCGCTCTGCCTCCTCACACAGACAGCGTGTGAGGAGGGAGAGATGAACAGCGCCGGTGCGCAGTAAGTTAAAAAAAAAAAAGACAAATAAAGTGATCTGTCCCCGCTGCCATGCTGCCACCAGTACCACCTGTCCCCGCTGTCACTTGTCATCAGTACCACTTGTCCCCAGTACCACCTGTCCCATCTGCCAGTACCACCTGTCCCCAGTGCCATCTGCCAGTGCCACCTGTCCCCAGTGCCACCTGTCCCCAGTGCCATCTGTCATCAGTGCCACGTGTCATCAGTGCCACATCAGTGCCATCTGTCAGCAGTGCCACGTATCAGTGCCATCTGTCAAAAGTGCCACCTGTCAGTGTCACGTGCCATCTGTTATCAGTGGCACGTGTCATCAATGCCACGTATCAGTGCCATCTGTCATCAGTGTCGCGTGTCATCAGTGCCACGTATCGGTGCCATCTGTCATCAGTGCCACGTATTAGTGCCATCTCTCATCAGTGCCACGTATTAGTGCCACATGATATCAGTGCCACGTATAAGTGCCACCTGTCAGCAGTGCCACATATTAGTGCCATCTGTCAGTGTCACGTGTCATCAGTGCCCCCGTATTAGTGCCATCTGTCATCAGTGTCACGTGTCATCAGTGCCCCGTATTAGTGCCACGTGTCATCAGTGCCCAGTCAGTGTCACGTGTCATTGTCCTGGTGCTCCAGGGCCTATAAAAGTGTAATAGGTAGTCAACAATTTAGATGTGTAATTTATGCTCCTAGAACACGTGATGGCGCTCCCTGCATTTTGGGCCTCTCTAAGTGGCCAGGCTGTGGAAAAGTCCCACATATGTGGTATCGTAATACTCAGGAGGAGTAGCAGAATTTATTTTGGGGTGTCATTTGTGGTATACACATGCCATGTGAGAGAAATAACCTATTACAATGACAATTTTGTGGAAAAAAATAAAAAGAATTGTGGGAAAAAAATGACAGCATCAAAAAGCTCACCATGCCTCTTACTAAATACCTTGGAATGTCTACTTTCAAAAAAGGGGTCATTTGGGGGGTATTTGTACTTTCCTGGCTTGTTCGGGTCACAAGAAATGAGATCGGTCACCAGTGCATCAGATGTGATCAACTTTGTATAATTCGCACCACAGTTTGTAGAGTCTGTAACTTTCACAAAGACCAAATAATATCCACTAATTTGGGTTATTTTTACCAAAGAGATGTAGCAGTATAAATTGTGGCCAAAATTTATGAAGAAAAATTAATAATTTGCTAAATTTTATCACAGAAACAAAGAAAATGCGTTTTTTTTCAAAATTTTCGGTCTTTTTTCATTTATAGCGCAAAAAATAAAAAACCCAGAGGTGATCAAATACCACCAAAAGAAAGCTCTATTTGTGGGAAAAAAAGGACAAAAAAATCATTTGGGTTTAGTGTTGCATGACTGAGTAATTGTCATTCAAAGTGTGAGAGCACCGAAAGCTGAAAATTGGTCTGGGCAGGAAGGGTGTTTAAGTGCCCAGTAAGCAAATGGTTAATTATCTTCTTTGGACTTGCCATAATTTAAAATAAAATGAAAATTGAAAAAAAAAATATATATATTTTTCAGTCGCTGTTTTGATTGGAGCACCCCTGTCCATGCAGCAGCATTTTCCTGTAACCAGTGGATTATGAGCCAGCTGATTGATGCAGGAGGAGATTTACGACTTCATGATGAAAAGTCCAGAAGACCATATGACTGGGCCATTATGGCAGGAAGGGATCAACATGCTCAGGTTATTTTAACTAAATTCAGTATGCCATACAGTATAATCTTTTGCAATGTGCATCAATTCTTATTTACTTATACCTTGGAATTCTGTTGTAAACTATATATTTTTAGGTATAAAAAGATCCAAGTAAGATCTTGTTACCCAAGATGCACTGTTTAAAACTGTTTGTGGGAAAAAAAAAAAAATGTTTTAATGTTTGAACGTACAGTATATTATCTTAATTATACAGTACAGGATAAAGGCTGGGTTATTCATAGACCCTGGGTTATAAACTGCTACCTTCACGTGGACACTTGCAAAGCTTTTGGACAGGTCCACTTGGGTCGTACCCCTATAACTCTAGCCCAGTCTGTGAGCCCTTATTTTTTTGCTAGTGTCCCTAGGTAAGGGACCTCTTCCCCCTCATGGAGAAGAAGTCTTTATCCTTAAAGTGGATGTAAACCCACCACTCATGATTCTAAACTATTGCCAGCATACTAAAGTATACATGCCCCCTGCATGTATCCCTACCGGTTAAAAGTCACACCCTTCTTCACACAGAGCCCCGCAAATCTTCTGATTTGATGGGTGGGTCTATGCTTCGGCACTCTGTGGGCGGAGTTGTGACATCACTAGACACCCGCCCACCTCTACACTCCCCTTGGCCAGCCAGCGTCGTAAGGAACCTTGCGCATTGTTATCATGAGAAGTGCATGCACAGGGGACACAGAGCGCGTTCTGGGCAGAAGCAGAGCGCACTCACGACCCACTGTGACTCCTGTGCATGTAGAAGGACTTCCCTTACCCGCGCAAATGGCTATTTATATTAGGAGCTGCTTGTTATAAAGGCCAAAAAAAATCCTGGGAGAGCTGGAGAGGAGGGGAGAATTGATGTGAATTGTGAACTTTTTACACAGGATGTGCCTGTCTCAGGCTAGTGCATTAGATATGCAAATCACCTGTCACTCACAGCAAGGGGGCGTTTTTGACAAAGTTTTCCGCACTTGGTCAAGAATTCTCTGAATGAACATTAAAAGAGGATTGCTCAGAGATGGTGTAACTCTGTGTGGCAAGACTGGGCTCAAATGATAGGAAATATTATTCTCTACATTATGACATCCACTTTAACTAGTTCCTATTTACTTCAAATTAACATCTTCAGTCGACTCAACACTGCCTTCAACCTATTAGTGCCCTATTAGCGCCCGTCCACCCGAATAGCTTCCTATGGAGCGCAAATGCAAAGGTGGAACATGGCTGATTGTTGGGGTCCATGTCCCAGCTCCGACGGCTATGGCAGAAGCTATCCTGTGAACATGAGCTTAAATCTGAATGCTCACTGATGACCTCCTTTTTGTGCAATCCCAAAGTGCCAGCTAGTCTCACCCATGAACTGTCATGGCCTTGGGTCTCACGAAACCTCTTTCACTATGGACATCTGGTGGACCCCAGGTCCCGCAAGCTGCTCCCATTCTCCGAGCTACAATCCAAACATGACCTTCCCAAACAAGTATTTTACAGCTATTTACAGATACGACACTATGCCCAAACTATAGCCCCACACCTGCAGTTCTCTGCACCCTCTGTTTGAATGCATCATACTGGAGGGCAGATCGCGCAAAGGACTGATATCTGACATATATTGAATCAGTAATAAACGCTCCATACAAACTCAGGGCAAACATGCATACATGCTCCGATGGAAAAAAGAATTGGGAGAAGAAATCTGGAGAGCGGTCTGGAGTCAGGCAGCCAAGAGCTCCCTGTGTACCTAGTACAGGGAAAATGCCTATAAGAGTCTCTTCTACTGGTACCTGACCCCAGACACTCCACAAAATATACCCCTCCACCTCCGATCGCTGCTGGCGTTGACAGCAAGCCAGAAGCACACTCTTCCACATTTACTGGACATGCCCCTTAATAGTCCCGTTCAGGACCTCCACGCAACTGCTGACTCGCCTCTTCGAAACACCCATACCTTTGATTCCGAAATTCATCTTGCTAGGTCTCTCCCAACCGATAGCTAAACCACACAAAAAAAAACAATTAGGCACGTTCTTACGGCGGCAAGGTGCTTAAAAGCCCTCCACTGGAAGAAAACCGTGCCCCCATCCCAAGAGGCCCTTTATGCTAGAGTCAAATATATGGAACTAATGGAGAAGATGACAGCCAGGCTGTGGGACAAACTGGACGAACACAATGGTGTCTGGGAGCGATGGCATTCTCGAGAGGACCCGTTATGACCCGGCGGTCAAAACACAGAGGTATCCTAGTACTTTTTACCTATGCACATATTCTAATATGGTCTGCCCTAGCCCCCCCCCCCCCGTTCTTTTCTCCCTCCCTTTTTCTATTTCTATCCATCTGGATAATTACATACAGTTAAACAAGACATCGGACTCAAGGTACAATACACTACATACGCAACCCAAAGCAAAGGTATTATTGTTGAATTATGCGATGCCAAACACTGCAGGAAGACAGTCTGTCTGCCTGATAGGCATGCTCAAAAATGCACCCCTGTATATGTCCATGTACCATATGTTTACCATATATGTTCCTATGTTCTGCTGTCTTATTCTTTTTGAAATAAAACGTTATTTGAAAAAAAAAAAAAAAAAAAAAAGAATTGAAGCAGTGCATTCAGATCACTACACCAGTGACAAGCCTCAGCTCAAGGTACTATACAGGTCCAGGGCCTTTGTTCATTCCTATGGTTCTCAGATGTTAGAGATTTGGCCTGTTATCGGACTGTTACAAAGTTACAAAGTCTCATATCTACTATAAGGCTATAGTATCTCCACAGTTTGCAGTACACTTACAGTATCTCACAAAAGTGATTCACATTTTTGTAAATATTTTATTATATCTTTTTATGTGACAACACTGAAGAAATGACACTTTTCTACAATGTAAAGTAGTGAGTGTACAGCTAGTATAACAGTGTAAATTTGCTGTCCCCTCAAAATAACACACACAGTCATTAATGTCTAAACCACTGGCAACAAAAGTGAGTACACCCCTAAGTGAAAATGTCCAAATTGGGCGCAATTAGTCATTTTCCCTCCCCGTGTCATGTGACTCGTTAGTGTTACAAGGTCTCAGGTGTGAATTGGGAGCAGGTGTGTCAAATTTGGTATTATCGCTCTCACTCTCTCATACTGGTCACTGGAAGTTCAACATGGCACCTCATGGCAAAGAACTCTCTGAGGATCTGAAAAAAAAAATTGTTGCTTTACATAAAGATGGCCTAGGCTATAAGAAGATTGCCAAGACCCTGAAACTGAGCTTCAGCACGGTGGCCAAGAACATACAGCGGTTTAACAGGACAGGTTCCACTCAGAACAGACCTCGCCATGGTTGACCAAAGAAGTTGAGTGCACGTGCTCAGCATCATATCCAGAGGTTGTCTTTGGGAAACAGACGTATGAGTTCTGTTAGAATTGCTGCAGAGGTTGAAGGGGTGAGGGGTCAGCCTGTCAGTGCTCAGACCATACGCTGCATCAAATTGGTCTGCATGGCTGTTGTCCCAGAATGAAGCCTCTTCTAAAGATGATGCACAAGAAAGCCTGCAAACAGTTTGCTGAAGACAAACAGACTAAGGACATGTATTACTGGAACCATGTCCTGTGGTCTGATGAGACCAAGATAAACTTATTTGGTTCAGATGGTGTCAAGCGTGTGTGGCGTCAACCAGGTGAGGAGTACAAAGACACGCGTGTCTTGCCTACAGTCAAGCATGGTGGTGGGAGTGTCATGGTCTGGGGCTGCGTGAGTGCTGCTGGCACTGGTGAGCTACAGTTCATTGGGGGAACCATGAATGCCAACATGTACTGTGACATACTGAAGCAGAGCATGATCCCCTCCCTTCAGAGAATGGGCCGCAGGGCAGTATTCCAACATGATAAAAACCCTAAACACACCTCCAAGACGACCACTGCCTTGCTAAAGAAGCTAAAGGGTAAAGGTAATGGACTGGCCAAGCATGTCTCCAGACCTAAACCCTATTGAGCATCTGTGAGGCAGTGCAAGATCTCTAACATCCACCTCCGTGATGTCATCATGAAGGAGTGGAAGAGGACTCCAGTGGCATCCTGTGAAGCTCTGGTGAACTCCATGCCTGAGAGTGTTAGGGCAGTGCTGGAAAATAATGGTGGCCACACAAAATATTGACACTTTGGGCCCAATTTGGACATTTTCACTTAGGGGTGTAATCACTTTTGTTGCCAGCGGTTTAGACATTAATGGCTGTGTGTTGAGCAGAGGCGGACTGACAATTCATGGGGCTCCCAAGCAACAGAAGATCATGGGGGTCCCCTGTGTCCCCGCCTAAACTCAAGCCCCACCCCCAGCTTGCACTGCGTGGATGCCTCAATTCTGGGTTGAACCTGAGACAAACACAGTGCACAGGGGGCAGCAGGGCAGAGCATGGAAAATCAAGCAAGCACAGTACACAGGGCATCAGGGCAGAGCATGGGGGATCCATGGCAAAGTATAGCAGGTCAGGAGGGCACAATGTGTGTGTGTGGAGGGCAGACAGGAGGGCACACTACATGGGGAGCAGCAGGGCACATGGAGCACACCAGGGCACATTACAGGTGGGGACACAATACGATACATTACATGAGGGGGCAGCAGGGAACATATAGGGCACATTACATGGGGGGAGGCAGCAGGGCCCATTATGGGGCACAGCATGAAATATTACATGGGGCATGAGGGCACATTATGGGGTACAGCAGAGTATATTACATAGGGGCATGAGGGCACATTATGGGGCACAGCAGAGCACATTACATGGGGGCAAGAGGGCACATAATGGGACACAGAAGGGGATATTACATAGGCAAAGAGGGCACATATTGGGCACAGTATGGTGCACACAGCAGAGCACATTATGGGGCACTGAATTATGCATCACGGGGCACACAGTAGGGCACATCATATGGCACGCAGCAGGGTACAGGGCACATAATGGGGCATACAGTAGGGCTCAGGACACATCACAAGTCCCACAGGAAGGAACTGGGCACACAGTAGGACACATCATGGGGCACACCACAAGAGCAAATCATGGGGCACACAGTAGGGCATATCACGGGGCACACAGTAGGGCATGGGACACATTATGGGGCACACAGCAGGGCATGGGGGCACTCAGCAGGGCATGGGTTAAGGCAGCAGGGCATAGGGGCACACAGGGCATTGGGACACACAGCAGGGCATGGGGCAGACAGCAGGGTATGGGGCACACATCAGAGCATGGGGCAGACAGCAGGGCATGGGGGTAGGCAGCTGGGCATGGAGCAGACAGCAGGCCAGGGTGTAGGGCAGATTTTATGGCATGGGGGCACAGAGAAGGGCATGGGGCAGACAGCAGATCATGGGGGAACAGGGCATGAGGCAGACAGCAGGGCATGGGGGCACAGACTAGGGCATGGGGCAGACAGCAGATCATGGGGCTCAGAGCAGGGAATGGGAGTACAGACTAGGGAAGGGGGGCAGACAGCAGGGCATGGGGGCACAAAGCAGGGCATGGGGCAGACATCAAGACATGGGACAGGCAGCCGGGCATAGGGGCACACATCAGAGCATGGGGGCAAAGAGCAGGGCATGGGGTCAGACAGCAGCGCATGGAGGTAGACAGGGCATGGGGTAGATATCAGGGCATGGGGCACAGAGCAGGGTATGGACAGACTATAGGGCATGGGGCAGACATCAGGGCATTGTGGCACAGAGCAGGATGCTGGGCACATGACAGCATGCAAGCTGCTGCACTTTCCTTCATAGATGCAGAGCAGCCCGGGAAGCGGCTGCAAACAGACCTCTCGTGATGCGCTCCTCCCTGCCGGCCTCCCAGGAGCGCATCGCGAGATGTCTGTTTACACTGCAGTCTCTAAGCAGGGATTCGGGACCTGATCTACCCGTCAGCTAGCTGTGATTGACAGGTAGATCAAAGTGAAAGCTGTCATGGGGCCCCCTAGAGACCACAGGCCCTCTGGCAGTGCCCGATGGTCAGTCCGCCCCTGGTGTTGAGTTGTTTTGAGGGGACAGCAAATTTACACTGTTATACAAGCTGTGCACTCACTACGTTACATTGTAGCAAAGTGTAATTTTTTCAGTGTTGTCACATGAAAAGATGTACGAAAATATTAAAAAAAAATGTGAGGGGTGTACTCACTTTTGTGAGATTCTGTATTAGTGACTATTGAATAGTATTCATTTTTATGTTAAAACTACCAGGAAACTGGGCATGTGTTTGACTTTTTTTACTACAGAGTGTTTAAACTTTTAAATTTGGTGGTAAAAATGTGACCATTCAGAGCTTAGTCTCTGGTGATGACTGTTCAGGTCGCGCTATTACCACCATTTTCACCCAGAACCCTTAAAATGTACACGGGCACTTCTTGTTATAAAGACTTCACTACAGGACGGTGGACACCTGGGTTGCTGTGTATCCTTCTCTAGACATGCTTTCCCCATTTCAGCACCCTAGTCCACGAGTACCCCACACATTCCCCTACCATCACTGATCGCAATGGTGGAAACCAGGTACAAGGGAACTGCATTAAAAGCTCAGGCATACATTTGCTATGCTGATGGCTCATGAAGCACTCAAATCATTCAGAGTGATGTTGCTTCTCTGGCATGGGAGCAGGACCCTAGTTTACAATGGTCTCTCCGTCCGATTCTAGCCCTATCTCAGGTAAGCATCAAACAGTCTACCTGATCAAGGCAGATTATTCTGTAACTATGTTAGAATTTATCAGACAACTAACAGCTTTAGTATAGCCCTCCCTGTCCAGATTCCGAGCACCATGTTTTTTCTTCACCTCTACCTTCTCTACCTGAGTCTGAAAAGGAACTGCACCTTTAGAAGAGGTGGACATGGTAAACTTTGAAGGAGACCCAGAGGCAGCTTTAGAGGGAGCCACAGAAATTTTTTCACCCCCATTCTCCCATACACCTGATGTCATGACTTCTTGCAATATGCATGCCAATGTATATATACTCACTTCTGCTATGTGCAAAAGCCTCAGCATAGTCAGACTTGATTCTTCTCGATCTCCCCATGCATCTCTCAGTACTAAGACTTGCAAAGTCTAAAAAGACTTATCATTCATGAATAAATAGAGCCGGCGATTTAGAATGAACGGGTTTCTCATGAATAAGGTTTTCACCCCTGCGAGAATCTCTATATCTAGTGGAAAAACAATTAATACGTGGACTGTTCCAGTTATGGATCCTTCCACCCTTCCAGTTATGGACCCTGACATTCCAGGCACAAATGAACATCTTTCCCTATAAAAGATGTCTCTACATTTAAGCATTCTGCAGACAGAAAATTTGAGCACTTTTTGTGCAAAGTGGATTTGCCTTTAGTAAATAAACCCCCATGTGTATTGCAGGCACTGGTGCTTCTCCAGGAATAATGAGGCGTACATTGGGAAATATAAGGTAACCTGTAAAAGGGGAAAAGAGGTGGGCAAACCACATACTTTTGTATGCACAGAACAGTTGTGCTGGAAGAACAGTGCTAGCTGTACTATCCAGAATATGCAAATTTCACAGTAATTTGAAGGAACCTCACAGATAACACACTGACCCAGAGCCGGTTCTTTGCACTGAATTTGTAAAGATGTCTGTGTCTGGAGTACTGGTTTAAATCACCCCAGGCATGCATGCTCCCATGCATCCTGCCAACAATGCAAAAAAGATGTGACGCTAGTAGATGAGCTTGCTGGATGTATGCATTGGCTGCCAGCACTGATTAGATGCTGGTCGGTTGCTGGTTTTCCAGCATGCCTGTCCGACAGAAGCTGGACACATGTGCCAAACCCATGATTTTTGGCCCGTGTGTACCCAGCCTTAAATGGTTAACTTCTTGAGGGCAGGGACTGAGGTATAGCATGTAAATTGATGGCACTATATAAAATCAAATGGCATAGAGTATAGCTGGCTGTATTTAGGACTAAGCTGCTTATCTTTTACATCATATGGACTGAAAATGGCATTTTCAATTGAGTAAATTAATGTTTTAAAAATATTTTTCAAAAGTAATAGGTTTATTTTATAAAGTTATATTTTCTTTGTGTTTATTATTTCAGATGCTGGAGTTCATTGATCAATGCTCTGCACATATGCATGTTTTGATCCATGGATTTAATTGCAAGGCCAAAAATATTGTTTCATCACAAGAACTCATAAATAGTTCATCTCTGGTTGAACTTCTTTCACCAAGGTGCGCATTTTAATATCTGACTTTTTTAGAAGTATTTTCTTTTATATTGATTGTTTGTATACAATTCTAAATTCTGTATTTTATACATAACGTTTTTTAAAGGGATAGTTCACTTTTACCAAAGACTGCCTATGCAAATATGGGACGTGTAAATAAAAACAAATTGCAACTTAGACTGAAGTTGAATAATGCCCTTGCTGTATGTGTAGGGCATTTATGTACCTAATGAAGCCTGACTGGAAAATTCTCAAGATGTTGCTAAGGACATTACTAAGAGAGGCCCAGCTGTTACTGTTCCCCTTCACCATCACAGGAGCAAGCTACTTCAAACCTCCACACATGCACTCTCTCCCCCATGATGTAGTAGCTCTGAGTGCAGCATTTTGAGAGTTCCCTCCTGTGTTGGTGAACAGCTAACAGCTAGGCTTCTCTTAGCAATGTCCAGTCAGGCTTCATGATATAAAATGAAATAAAAGAAAAGAAAAGAATTGCACTAGGTGTATGTGAAAATTAATTAATAAATCAAATTTAACATAAACTAAACCGTGAGGGATATCCTGCAGCTGAACACTATAACCCCGATATAGGGCACAATGGTAGATATATAGAAAGAGAGTGCAGCACTGGATAATAAGTACAGAGTGAAAAACTCCTGAAAAAAACAGTAGTGAACATGACCATTCAAAATAAACTGAACAATATGAACCCAAATAATCCTAAGGATAATAAGATTGCTATATATCAGCAAACGTTCTTAATAACACAAAAAAAATGTTCATTAATGTAACGTCCAAACAATTCATATGTGAAAACAATTCAAGTGTAGAAACATCCAGAAGATATCCAAAGTGCGATTATGGTAGATATGCGTTTTCACCGCTCGTGCTGCCCGTCACCATATAGTGAAACAATGGAGGCTTACCAGAAAGCCAGTGACTGCCCTTATTCAGGGGGGTCAAACTAGGCTTGGTTGAACAGCCTTGGTGATGTTGGATCTCCCAGGCTCCTTCTCCAAAGTTCAGTCAGCCTCTAGGATGGCCCCTTCCAAAGCTCACTTCTGTGGTAGGCTATAGCCAGGTGTTCCGTTCCCACGGAATGAGTATGGATATCCGATGGGAGAGAAAAAAAAAAACTCCAGTAGTGTAGACGTTCCTTATAGAGAATTTATTAAGTAAAAAACGGGGATCCAATACATAAAAAATGAACCTTGCAAGGTAAAATAGCTCCGTGTGTCTGCGAGAACGGTTCACACACGCGCAGTGCGTGTGTGTGGGCAACGTCCCTAGGACCGTTTCATCACAACTGACGTCATCAGGGGTACGCACACACGCCCGCACATGTGCTTTAAGTAGTGCATAACAAGAGCTAGAAAGCACTGCTATTGGTTCCCTTTGGCGACACCCAGAGCTAGAACAATACACAAAGTTCCCGCCGTCGGGAAACATACTAATTAGCATAAAATGAGACTCATCACTGACACCCACAGGACAGCCACAATACCGCTCCAGCAGATACAAAAATTAGGAACGGGGCCACCTTGTGGTCATTTAGCAATATTACCTCATGTAAAAAAACATTGAATAGATGATGAATGTTTATTGTTCTACAGTGCACCCATCCTTATTACAAGGGAGAGAGCACCCCAAAACATCAACTCCATATAGATTAAAAATATTCAGACAATATTCACCATTAGCTATATAGATCAATTCCAAATATAGTCTAAATATATTTTGCCAAAAAGCAAAAATTAATCTCCAACTAAATACAAAAACAATATATATATTAAAATTAAATTTAAAAACTATATATTTTAGGAGCATAACAATATAGCCTAAAGAAACTGTAAACCCCTTACATGAAAATTTTGAATTTGTTGGAAAAAAAGAGGAAAGCGGAACAGGAGACAGAAACAGCAATGACGAGCATAGAGGGAGGGGACATCAACAGTTATTGATAAAGCAGTTGATGTCCCACTCTACGTTCAAACCATTGGGAACATGGGTACCAAGCTTATAGATCCAATTGGTTTCGGACCTAGAAATCACTCTTCTGCCATTACCTCCACGCCAAGGGCAATGAAGGTGGTGCCCTTAGGGTCACGGTCATGTTTGAGGTCATAATGCTTAGAAACATTATGTTTATCGAGATCCTTATGTTAGTAATGTGCTCCCCTAGTCGAATGTGCAGCATCCAAATCATTCGTCCCACATACTCCAAACCACAAGGACACCTTAAAAAAAAAAAAGTATACAACACATTTACCTGGATTTTAAAACCAAAGCCTCTCTGTGGAACTCTTCAATATTCGTGCAATTTCGCTTTAAGCGTAAAAATTGTCACTTTGGAACCCCCGACAGCCAAGAGCTATGGTGACAAGAATCAAGGGGGGATATACCCATTTCTGTCGGTCAGTTTAAAAAAAGTGGACAATCCTTCCATCAACAATAGTGATATTCAAGTCCAAAAAGTGTATTTCGGTAGGGCTAGCTTCATAACTGAGTGTGATCCCTCTATCATTACTATTTAGGAAAGATAGATAGGTAACTACAGATTCCTCATCACCATCCCAAATGCACAGGACATCATCTATAAATCGTTTCCACATGACAAGTTGTGGTGACCTGTCATGTAGAACCACATCTTCCTCCCATTTGGCCATGAAGAGATTGGCCATACTGGGGGCTTCATGATATATACAGTAAATGGCCCACACATACATTAAGGGCATTATTAAAATTTGGTTAAAGTTGCACAGCTTGTTTTTAGCTACAGATGTTTTTTTTCCGCATAGGCAGTTTTTTTTGGTAAAGGTAAACTATGCCTTTAAGTGTAGCTGGACTACTTTCATTTTAACAATCAAAGTAATCGTTCACATTTTAGTTTTTGTGCTGTTAGAGTAATGTCATTCGTTTTTAGTTGAAGCCAAATTCCAAGTATGCAGTTTTTAGCATAGTTACATTGGTCCAGCTTGTGCCATACCTGGTTGATCCCCGTGGAAGCGGAGAGTCACTGAAATAGCCACCACTAACACAGTGATCTGTACTGTCTTCCAGGCGCTGTGCTGAGTGGTTGCCCTGCTGCATAGTAAACACAAGGGATTGCTCACTTGGCACATTTAGAGAATTCCCCAAATTTTTCTCAATTAATGTAAGCCATTCTCTGATTTAACAAGATGGAGATTGTGAATGTCTCCACCCTGCCTTTCTACCTCATTCAGCAACCTTCACCCGTATCTACTGTGGAGGGAAGCTATGACAAAAGCTCTGGCAAGCATTTGCTCTGCCGAAGGCCTGCACAATACTCAGCGATGATGCTTGCCTTGCACCAGAGCAGGACCTGATTTGAACCCCAAACTCAGGATCTGATTTTAGCTCTATAACAGGCACACAACAAGCAGCATACCTGACTAAGGAATCGTTTACACCAAATGCACTCAGATGGATTTTTAAATGCATATATGCAAGCAGAATAAATGTATTTAAATTAGCTTATACCATTGCTGTGTTTTCATGTGTGTTTTAACTTGCTGACCACCCTACAGCAGTTTCCTGCCTGGAGGGGGCACACGTGTGCCACCGGCAGGCTGCTTCTGATGTGTTCATTCACAGCAGAAGTTAATATGCAGGTGTCGGGCACCTGATGTCCTCCGGCACCCACCGATCGTCGTTAAACCACATAGAACAGGGATCTGCCTATGTAAACAGGGCAGATATCCGTTCTGACAGGGGGAAGTGATAGATTCTGTGTTCCTGCAAAGCAGGGACTAGAATCCATCTCTTCCCCTAGTAAAAGTAGCACATACAGTACACAAAAACACTGGATAGGCACACAGTTAACCCTTTAACTGCCCTATATGTTTAACCCCTTTCCCAGCCAGTGTCATTAGTAGAGTGAGAGTGCATATTTTTAGCACTGATCACTGTATTAATGTCACTGGTTCATGAAAAGTGTCAGTGTCCGATTGTCCATTGCAATATCACAGTCCTGCTATAAGTCGCTGATTGCCACCATTACTAGTAAAAAAATTAAAAAATAAAATCCATAAATATATATCATGTAGACACTATAACATTCGTGTAAACCAGTCAATATATGCTTATTGGGATTTTTTTAAGCAAAATACATATTGGCCTAAATTAATGAAGGAATTTCATATTTTACATTTTTTTAGTGAATACATTTTATAGCAGAAAGTAAAAAAAATACTGTTTTTTTTCCTAAATTGTCTGTCTTTTTGTTTATAGCACAAAGCGGTGATCAAATACCACCAAAAGAAAGCTCCATTTGTGGGAAAATATGACATAAATAAATATATTGTATTTATATTTGATATTTTTTAAATTTTATTTGGGTACAGCATTGCATGACCGCGTAATTGTCAGTTAACCACTTGCTGCAAATTCACATACCTGTACGTCATTCTGCTTCAAGTGGTTGTATCGGGGTAATGCCTGCAGCTGCAGGCATCACCCTGGTACTGTTTTTTTTAGAGTCGGCAGTCAGCTTCCTTGTGATAACAACCAATGTGGCTAAGCAGCCGCTCAACTGTTATAAGCAGCGGGATGGGACAGCCCCTCCCTCCTGCTGCCTTTCGCTGCTTCACCTGGGCTCTCACGTCCCATAGGGAGGCCCAAGCGACCAGTGGGAACGTCCGCTAGCTGGCCATGGACCCGAACAAAGCCGGAATCTTGTGGGTTCAGTCCGTTTCAAATGAATACAAAAAAGTTCAAAATTCTACCCCCTCACCACTTGTATCTCAAATTATCCAAAATCTGCCAACGAACAGTTTGTTTTGCAGAATGCCTTGAACCATCTCTCGTCCCCTCAGTAATTGTACCCATATCCCTACAGGACAGGTTCAAAAGATTCTATTCAAACCTGTTGACGGTACCAAAGCCAAAAGGGTATTCATCCTATCCTGGACTGAAATTCCTCAACAAATACTTTTAAATGACAAAATTTTACATGAAATCTGCAAGATTAGTTAATGCCTTTCAAAGATAAGGGGAATACTTTGCAGACATCAACACATACAGTATGCCTATCTACATATTCCCATTTATACACCGCATCAACACTATCTATGCTCTGCAGTAGGAGACAATCACTTCCAGTTTGTCTATCTGCCATTTGGCCTGTCCTCCGTTTCCAGAATATTCACAAATGCCCTTGCACAAATTCTTGCCCTTCTAAGAACTCAGGGCATCCAGTTCACAGGTTATCTAGACAACCTTCTTCTGAAGGACTCGTCTATCTTTCAGCTATCTGCAAAACATTTACAGGACAATTCAGATGCTTCAGGCTTTCAGTTGGGTGATCAACTTCCAACATCCAACATTCTCCACAGCTTAAATAGTTGGGTCTGATCATAGACACATCCTAAGCCAGGAGTTCAGCAACCTTTTTCCACTTAAGGGCCAGATTCAATGTATGTGAATGCACGGAGAGCCGCATTCACCTGCTAATAAATGAAGATCGGGGGGTACAGAGGTGGCTGTGCACAGGGGGGGTACAGAGGTGGATGGCGGGGGTACAGAAGTTGCTGTGGACAGGGGGGGGGGATACAGGAGGTGGCTGTGGACAAGGGGGGTACAGAGGTGGCTGTGGACAGGGGGGGGGGGGGGGTACACAGGTGGCTGTTGACAGCGAGGGATACAGAGGAGGCTGTGGACAGGGGGGGGGGGGGTACAGAGGTGATGTTGTGAGAATTTTGGTCCAGTAACCAGCCCTTCCATTCATTTTTATGTGTCAGGTGCTGTTATCTTTTTTCAATGAAGCAGCAGGGAATGGAATTTATTGAAAAGAAAATGTAGGCTGTAATGTGTAGAATGTGCTTCTTAGTTTACCTATGCAAATGCAAACCCCTTCAAATGGATTACTATGACAATTAAAACCGTTATTTTTTCTGTATTTTAAAGAAACTAACTCATAGTTTGTGTATTTTATTTTTTAGAAAAGTTGATAAATCTCTCTCAAAAGACCATAAGTGTAAAAGTATTTCAGTAAAGAGAATGTGTAGCTTTGGATATGGTGAGGTAAGGCCTGAAATGAATGTACCACTAAGAAGTTAAAATGTGTGTCTGAACATCGTAAGCTTGTTCAGAAAATATATGTATGTATAAAATCATTTCCATTTTTCTAATTGGAAATAATCATTGTTTAATTTCAGCTTTTCTTAATAGACAGACAGGTTGGCTTTATAGCAACAGTTCCTTTAATTGAAGATAAAAGTGTTGTACAGGATGACTGCAAGCCTGCTTTCTGCTTTGCTGCTGGACCGTATATGACAATGACAAAGTAAGATGTTTTTTTTTTAATCAGAAAAACGTTTATTGAGCATAATGCAAACGGATACATAATCAAGTGTAGGGTGCAACATGCACCATATTCAAGGATAAAGCATTTGACATTGCTGAGCGCATAATGACATTTAAACATTGCAAGTATACCAGGTTGCCTACGGAGTACCAAACAGTGCAGGCCAGCGGAGGGCATAGAGGACGGGTCCTGCGGGGCTGAGTTTTGAAGGTTAGCGAGGGGTCCAGGCGGGTGCATCTACATGGCGGGCAGGGCTGTACTTAGCCAATGTTATCGGGTGGTCACATCTGAGCAGGGCGAGGCTAGATGGATGTGGGTTAGTTCTGTTCAACACAAGTGGCGGAGTCCTCCACCCATCTGTCCCAAATTTTATTGAACTTTGCCGGGCAACCCCTATGTTTGTAGAGCACCTTCTTGTAAGGGAGGGTGGCGTTGATCGCCCCCTTCCATTGCTGTATAGTGGGAGGTGTTGTTCTGATCCAGGTGCGAGCAATGAGGAGTCTGGCCAGGAAAAGTGATTCCTGGAGAAATGTGCTAAGGTGTTTTTCCTCTTCTGGGAGGGGGAGGATGCCGAGGAGGCACTGGCGGGGGCATAGGGTCAGGGGAGACCCCATTCGGTCATGGAGGAACTTGACGATCTGAGACCAGTATTCCTGAAGTTTTGGGCATGACCATAGAAGGTGGTAGAAGGTGCCTCGTGGATCACTGCATTTGGGGCAAGATGGGCTGGAGTCGGGCTTAAATTTGGACAGTCGGGCGGGGGTAAGATAGGATCTATGGAGCATATACAAGTGGGTGAGCCTATCTGACAGTTTGGGGGAGACCTTTTTTGAAGAAACTAATGCGTCTTCCCAGTCATCGTCCTCCACCGTCCCCAGGTCCGCCTCCCACCTTGTTTTGAGATGGAATGCCTGTTCAGTGGCTGCTGGTGTTATGAGGTGGCTGTAGAAAAAGGAGGTCAGCCTCTTGGAGTCATGGCTGCGGACCACATTTGTGATTGGTAGTGCCTCGAGTCTGGGGATAGTTTCCCCGAATTGGGAATTGAGGGCATGGCGGAGCTGGAGGTAGCGGAAGAGCATGCGACCGGGGAGGTTAAACTCATCTTTGAGGGCTTGAAACTGTCTAATCCTACCGTGTGATAGGACCTGGAAAAGGAAAATAATGCCATTGTTTATCCATTGGTTCTGGTCTGGGACAGTGCGCAACTCAGGGAGTTGGGGGTTATCCCACAGAGGTGTATAGGTGTGAAATGCGGGGGCCCTGGTGATGGTGGTGGCTTGTCGCCACACCTTGCAGTGGTGGAACAGCATGGTGCACTTGGAAGTCAGGGGCCTGGAGGTGCCTCGCATGAGGATTCGGAAGGGGTGGATGACTTGGTCAAAGTGTGGTGAGCATATTAGGGTGGTATAGCGGTCTTTGTCCGCCTGGTTGTAGTAGTAAAAATGTGACAGTTGTGCGGCGATGTAGTACAGAAAAAGGTCCGGGAGGGCTGTGCCACCTAGGTGGGTGGGACGTTTCAGGGTGCTCCAGGAGAGTTTGTGGCGGGATGTGCCCCATACAAATGTGTTGAGGATGGCCTCCATTGACTTAAAAGTTCTGGGGGGTATGCTGAGGGGGGCATGCCAAAACAGATAGAGCAGCTTGGGGAGGAGGATCATCTTAACCAGATTGATCCGTCCCATCACCCCGAGGGGAAGGCGGGACCATACCTGGGTTTTGGTTTTGAGCAAGGAGAACAGGGGTTCTATGTTTAAATTGTCGTAGTCTAATAGGCTTCTGGAGCATTGTACACCCAAGTACTTGATTTGATTGGCTCTGACGAGGGGAAGTGCTGCCTGGGATGCAGACGGGGCTCCCAAATCAATCGGGAGGATCTGGGATTTGGTCCAGTTAATTTGTAGTCCGGAGTACTCCCCAAACTGCTCTATCAACCCCAAAGCTGCCGCCAGGGAGGGGCCCGAGTCTTCCAAGTACAGTAGCATGTCATCTGCGTAGAGACTAAGTGTCTGGACGAGGGAGCCAGAGCGGAGGCCTTTGATGTGGGGGTGGGTCCGGATGGCGATGGCGAGTGGTTCCACCGCCAGGGCGTAGAGTAGGGGGGAGATCGGGCATCCCTGACGGGTGCCCCTGGACAGTGGGAAAGAGTTAGTAGTCCTGCCATTGACCTGGATTCGGGAAGTGGGGGCCTGGTATAGGAGCTGGAGCCACTTTATGAATTTAGGGCCGAAGCCGTATCTGTGCAGGCACTCCCAAAGAAAGCTCCACTCAACGGAGTCAAATGCCTTTGCGGCATCCAGGCTCACCACCACCCTGGATCCAGTATTGTCATGAACAGCCTGGAGATTCATGAAGAGTCTGCGGAGATTAAAGGCGGTGTTCTTGTTGGGCATAAACCCAGTCTGATCTGGGTGGATCAGGCTGAGTATAACTGCGTTAAGTCTCAGGGCAAGGATTTTGGCTAAGATTTTTACATCTAGCTGGAGGAGAGAGATGGGGCGGTAGGATTCAGGGTAGAGGGGGTCCTTGCCAGGCTTAGGAATAAGAACTATGAGGGCCTCCCCCATGGAGGGGGGGAGGGTGGCAGTGTCGAATATGTGGGTGTAGAGCGTTTGCAGTTTGGGGGCAAGGACTTCCTGGAATTGTGCATAGAACTCCAAGGGCAGGCCGTCCGAGCCTGGAGCCTTGGAGGGTGGAAGTTGGGCAAGTGCCTCTGCTATACACTCGGAGGTGATAGGGGCTTCCAGGATAGATCGTTGTGTCCTGGAGAGTGTGGGAAAGTTGATGGGTTGCAGGAACTGAGAGAGTTCAGTGTGCGTGTGGCATGCCGTAGAGGTGTATAGGGTGGAGTAGAATAGCCTGAACTCCTCCACTACTAAGTCAGGGTCCGACGTCACCTCCCCAGCTGCAGTCCGAAGCTGAACAACGACTGGGGGGCTGTGGTCCAGGTGAGCCATATAGGCTAGCAGTTTGCCCGCACGCTCACCGTGTTCATATATCCGCTGTTTACAGAAGAAAATGCCCTGTTTAGCCTTTTCAAAGTGTAAGTGATTGGTCAGCCTGGACTGCAGCCGGAGAAGGGAGGTGTTTGCCGCAGAGGGGTCAGCAAGGAATACTTGTTCAAGGGAGTCAAGTCTTTCCTCGGCTTGCTGGAGTACTAGCTTGGAAGTGGATTTTTGTCTGTTTATGCGCGTGGATAGGATGAGCCTGGCATGGAGCTTAAAAGCTTCCCAGACTGACCCAGCATTTGCCGTCCCCATATTTGTGCTAAAGAAATGAATCCATTCTCTCTGCACGGCGTCTAAGTCGGACAGGACCGTGAGCCAGAATGGATTCAGTCTCCAGATTCAAGGGGGAGAGGTGGTGGGTAATTTCAATGTCATCCAATATGGGGAATGATCCGAAAGCACCCTAGTGTCGAATCCCACTTACATAAGGTCAGGCAACAGGGCGGAAGAAAGCAGGATCATGTCTATGCGAGACATGGCCTGTTGCGATGGGGTATAGCAGGAGAAGGCTACTTTAGTGGGGTGTTTGTGTCTCCAGGTGTCTGTCATGGCGAATTCAGTTGCAAACTTGCCAAATCTGGTGTTGTATTGGGGGGGGGGGGCGTCGGGGTGGTCATGCTGAGTCTATCTAAGCTGGGGTTAATTGTCGTGTTGAAGTCACCTATCCAAATTGTTGGCACCGTGGGGTATTTGGTCATGAAGGCTAATCCTTCCTGAAGTGCATGAAATTGAAAGGGCAGAGGAATGTAAAATGCCATTATGAGTATCTCCCGTCCACCTACCGTGGAATGGAGAAACAGGAACCTGCCCAGTGGGTCCAGCCGCAAGTCGTGCAGCTGGAATTGTACCGTCTTGGCTATGAGGATGGCGATGCCTCGAGAGTTGGAGGTGTGGGGGGCATTATATAGCCAACCTACCCATGTTTTTTTCAGTGCCCTCTGGGACTGGCCTGTGAGGTGCGTTTCAACCAGAACAGAAATATCTGCACGTAGACGCTTGAGGTGGGTGAGGACTGCCAAGCGCTTGGGTTTGGCACCGAGGCCCCGGACGTTCAAGGTGAGTACCTTAAGCGTAGCCATATGGTACGTTGGAAGATGTATATGCACCATCCGGTGCCATACAGGTATCGCCCGATGTGATTAGGAGGTTATTGGTCCGGCAGGGGTTGCAATGGCCTGGTCTGGGTTCAGCATGCGCCGATTGTACCCCCCGTGTCTCGGTGAGGCAGGGGGGGTCGCTCATACATTTCAACTTAAAGGTATATAGTACTATGCAAGTCAAATAATGAGTATAAGGCATACAAAATATACAAACTGTGGATGAAAACATGCCATCTCTGGACCAGCGCGGCATAAGACAAAGTAAGATGTTAAAGTATAAATTTGAAATAGCTGATTAGACATTATAAACAGCAATGATTGCGAAGAGAAGGTGAATTCCTCCTAGACCTAATGGAAAATCAACTTGCTCTTGTCAAAAAGATCTATAAAAGCAACCTAATTTGTCATGTTGTATAGTTTTTTGAAGGGGAAAGAAAGTGCTGTTGCATAACCAAGTTCATTATTTAAAGTATGGATGTACCGAATGGGTTTTTTGGTGCCGAAACCAATACCGAAAATAAATCTTCCTTGATCCCGAAAATGACTGTTTTAAAAAATATTTTTATACAGTAGATGGCCAGCGACTGGGGACATGGTACAGGAGATGGTCCGAGACTGCAGAGATGGTACAGGAGATTATCAGAGACTGCAGAGATGGTACAGGAGATGGTCAGAGACTGCAGAGATGGTACAGGAGATTATCAGAGACTGCAGAGATGGTACAGGAGATGGTCAGAGACTAAGGTATTGGTACAGGAGATGGTCAGAGACTGGGGACATGGTACAGGAGATGGTCAGAGATTGGGGAAATGGTACAGGAGATCGTCAGAGACTGAGGACAGGGTACAGGAGATGGTCAGAGACCGAGGACATGGTACAGGAGATGGTCAGAGACTGGGGACATGATAAAAGAGATCAATGCAGCCTCACCAGTGCCTGTCAGATGCAGCCAGCCAGTGTCCCCATTGCAGCCAGTGTCCCCAGTAGGGCAGCCTGTGTCCCCAGTAGTGCAGCCAGTGAAGGAAGAGGAGAGCCGCCGCCTGTTTGATTACAGCGCCGGGAACATCACAGCTTTCATTTCAATAGCTGTGTGTTCCCCGCTGCGCGCCATCACATACAGCCCCTCCCCCTTGTCCGGGCACTTTGACAGATCACCCGTCTCAGGATTGGACTGTTGACGCTGTAATCAAACAGGCTCTCTTCTACGATATAGGAAGCCCCCCTGAAAGGCGGCACCAGGAGTGGGGGGCGAAGCCCCTTCCAGGCCCCGCCCCATTTTCGGCACCAGTATCGGCAAGAAATCTTTCGACTTTTTGCTGAAAGGGCCATTTTCGGCCAAAATGTTGCGATGGACGAAATTTCGGTGCATCCCTAATTTAAAGTACTCCTATGAAAATGGAAGGCTAGCTTATATTATTAGTTCCCCACTCTCCACGCAGAAACAACTTTGATAATCTGTTAAATCTAAAAAGTTATTTACAAAAGAAATCCTCTAGTCTGGCTTCAAGCTCCTTACTCTACAAAACACTCTGTCTTTTAGCATCTGACAGAGGGAAAGGTAGAAATGTGCTCATTGCAATACAGGGTTTCACCTTCAGTACACTCTGAGCTATGGTGGTGCAACCTCTACAGCCCATAGGAACTATTACCCAGATCAGAACCAGGGTTAAATACATAATATATTGAGTATATGGGTTGTGGAGCTATTCTGACTTCAAATTGTAAAAGTATCATCCCTTCCTGAGACCTCTATGCCTGGATTGAATGTAGCAGAGATAATCTGTGCAGATAATGTTCATCAGGTACACAATATAATGCAGTAGATGTAATCATAATTACTAAAGAAAGGGAGGGGGATACACAGAAAATTGTGTAATAAAACAATAATCACAAGGTGGCAGCATAACCATCAACAATTAGTCTTAGTGAAACAACAACGCATAAACACAGATTCAATCTTGGTTTGTCAGATACCACTATATTAATTCTAACATGACAACAGTTGTGAGAAAGAGAAAAAAAGAAAAAGCAGTTTGTTGCAGCCTGAATAAAACAAAAAGAGAAAACAGGAATATAATACAACAAACAGTAACCTTAAGGCATTGCTATATTGTGCAACATATCAGCTCATTGTCCTGGCCAGGTAAAGCAAAGTGTAGTCCCTAAAAGTCATGAGCAGTATAAGTCCGTAAAGGATCAGATGAAAGTCTTAACAGTACCTTGTTGTGCAACCTTTACTTCTACCTTTTGTACTTTACCATTATCACTAGGAATGGTCTTAAAGTAGTTGTAAAGGTAAACGTTTTTTTTTCTCTGCATTAAAGTAAAAAACCTTCTAATAGTAGCTTCCCCCACCCCCCCTTTAAATACTGACTTGAACCCGATTTCAAGCCAGGGCTGTGCACGTCCCTCTCCCCTGTTACACAGGCTTGGTTCCTGCTGCTGTCAGTCAAAACCTGTGAGCAGGGGGCAGGACTGAGACAGGCTGTGTGTCAGAATAGACTCAAACAGCCCGGCTTGGGATTAAGCACGCATGAGTGCCCCAAAAGGAAGCAGCTTCCAATGGGGGTACTCTGCAGGGGGTGGAGCCAGGAGCACTAGCAGGGGACCCCAAAAGAGGAGGATCAGGGCTGCTTTGGGCAAAACCATTGCACAGAGCAGATAAGTATGACATGTATTGAAAAAAAATTGAAGCTTTACAGTCAGTGTAATGAGTCACATTGGTCAGTCAATTCTCTTGTATATTGGGGTTAAGACATTGTTATTTTCTGCATCCTTGCAGAAAAGTAAGATACTCTTTCTTTGGTTGATACTAGAAGCAATTGGTCAGGTGTTGGATATGCTTCCATTGACTCTGGTACAGGTTTCCTGCTGTAAAGTCTCCAGGTGAAACAAGAACAGTCTTAAAGTGGAAGTAAACCCTCCTATCGTTTTCAGCCAAGGAAGCTGCCATCTTGGCCTCTTTTTAATCTTCAGAAGGCATGTTGCTGCACATGTGATCAGTTATGACACCAGCCATTGGATGGTTTGACAATTAGGTTGAGAGCACAACCACTGTGACAGTTAGCATTCCTGGCATGCTGGGAATGTAGCTGCTTTTTGAAACTGTTAAATTGATAGGTTTAATTCCGCTTTAAGCTTCTGGGTAGGAAGAGTCTCAAGCCCACCAAATATGTAGCATACTGCCTTCCTTACCACATGTCCAGAAACAAGCCAGGGTATTGGGGGGCGAAAGCAACAATTCAAGCTGGGATTAGATACCATCTAAATAAGACTGTACACATTTTTTATAGCTAGTATGTTATGGGAGGTTGAGGTCCTACTCCCTGTGGATAATAAATAATGTCCTTTAGGGTACATCGTGGAAGTGCGGTTTATAGCCAGTATCAATATACTGAGGCCTGGAGAGTAGGGGTCCAAGCGACTTCTGAAAGCATTTAAAAGCTCTTAAGGTGGCAGAAGCCAGGGCATTTTGATTCAGGAAGAGATAAAATGGCAGAGTTACATATACTAATACATATACTGATATAATTCTGTGTTAGGAGGCAAATGCATTTCTTGAAAATGTGTAAAGGGTTTGAGCCCAATCAAAGCCATTCTAAGAGGTCAGTATATCAGACTGAGAAGGAATTGTACAGATACAGTCAACTTTGGCAAAGTATCACAGGATCTTGCCAATTATTTTGAAGGAGGTTATAGTGACAGGATCATTAATATGGTCTATAAACATGTAAGTGATAGTGACAGATAGGGATTGATTAACACCCTGCCTAGGATATCCCTGTAACTGGAATCTTCAAATAAAATGGGAATATATTGATTTATTATGCGTTGCACCTTCATAAATTCCAAACTATGTCTAGTAGATAAAATACTTTTGTTCTTGCTGATCACATTTCATATGTGGTTTATCCTTCATAAGAGACTATGGGGTTGATTTACTAAAGGCAAATAGACTGCACACTTTACAAAGTGCAGTTGCACTCTGCAAGTGCAGTTGCTCCAGAGCTTTGTAAATGAGCAGAAGCTCTGCTGACACCCATCATCCAATCATGTGCAATCAGAAATGCTGTTTTTTAAATTTTTCTTGCACGTGATAGGTAAAGCTTCACTTTGCAAAGGGTACCCACATTTCCTAAGCTCTGGAGCAACTGCACTTTGCAAAGTGCGCAGTCTATTTGCCTTTAGTAAATCAACCCCATAGTCTCTTATGAAGGATAAACCACATATGAAATGTGATCAGCAAGAACAAAAGTATTTTATCTACTAGACATAGTTTGGAATTTATGAAGGTGCAACGCATAATAAATCAATATATTCCCATTTTATTTGAAGATTCCAGTTACAGGGATATCCTAGGCAGGGTGTTAAGTTTGCATCGCAAAATCTCCCAGAATTGGAAACTTTTTATCCCTAAGCTTGTTCATTAAACCTAAAGTTGATTTTAGTACTGGGCTAAGGACCCAAGGGTTGTTTAGATGAAGAGGCATGAAGTGTTCCTTTTGTGATCAATTGGGACAACCACATGAGGTTGTCTCTGTAGCTACAGGCATTGCAAACAAAACTAGGCAAATGGTGAATTGTAATACATGTTACGTAATCTATGTTCTTGTGAAGTGTGCAATATGTTAGTGGTACCACTAGGAGGTTGTGTGAGAGACTGAGGGATCATTTACAGAATATAAAGTTCAATATACAGACTAATATGGCTAAACATTTTATAGATTTACATGTGAAGAGTACTGATTCTTTCAAGATACAAATTATTGAATGTGTTGATAGATTGATTAGAGGGGGGAGATGGTTTCTCTAAACCGTGAGTCAACAACCCATCAATCATGATCTACCCATCGATTGGCAGCAGGTGACGGTTAGATCGCTTCCCTTGGTTGCCAATTCCGAAACCTTGAGAGGAGAGGCTGCGGTAAAGACATTTAGTGGAACCAACTGTAGGCTGTATTTTCCTCCCTGCAGCAGCTGAATGCCCGCTTCTCCTCCTCTATAGGCACAATGCTGTATTATCTCACCCTGAGGGCAGGTGTGGAAGTAAATATAATATGACTGGCCAATTAACTTGGTGGGTGACAACTGTCCACTCACGGTGTTGGTCCAAAAATAGATAAAGATCAGTCACTGCTACCCAAACAAACTTCAACCACATTCATCAATATGGTCAAATGTCCCAACATAAAGGGCCAAAGATTCAATCAATAGAGGAAAGTACTGTGCTGACTACAAATATAGGTGATCAAGTGCGCACAACAGCAATCTGCCTGATTTAGTGTATGCCAGCACTGTCTGCGCCTCATTAGGTTTGTTTGGTTAGCAGTGCCTGTGATCCTCATCTAATTTTTGGGGAAAAACCGTGAGTCTCTGGCTGACAGCTCAGGATTGGGCTTTTTCAAAGGGGGCCCACTTTGAAGACGTTGTTTATTGATATTGTGTGTAGGGCAGGGTTTATCTTGAGTAGAGAAGTAGAGAAGATAGGTTCCCCAGCCACAGCTCGATCCATCCCAACACCTGAGCTGTCAGCCAGCAACAGCAGGGAGCGGTGAGCCGTGGGAATCAATCCCGTTCTGTACACTTTTGAGCCTGTCTTTTATATTATTTTTTTGTGGGCTAAATAAAATATCTTGTATATTT
Source organism: Lithobates sylvaticus (assembly GCA_028564925.1). NCBI lineage: Eukaryota > Metazoa > Chordata > Amphibia > Anura > Ranidae > Lithobates > Lithobates sylvaticus. Next base: position 345,579,816 of record CM053027.1, on the reverse strand, counting down.
AAAAAAAAAAAAAAAAAAAAAAACTGGGAGCACTTTGTTATTTTTCTTTTATATGGTTTTCTCCATGAGCTGTCTTCATCGGAAAACGAGTGCTAACCATGTATAGCTGACCTCTATAGCTCTTAAAGGGAAAAGGCGTGTGTGACCTTTTTAAATTGAAAGGTTTACAACTGAAGATTATACCTCTGGAGGCGGAGCTCTTTTTTGATTGACACTATGGGATTTTACCTAATCTATTCACTGGCCAGTGACACGGATCCAGATCAAACGGAAGGGCATCTGAAAAACAATAATTACCAATGTGTCCTATTCACACCATAATGTTGTGTTCAAATGCAAAATGTATGTGAATGGACGTCAGCGTGCGTTAAAACATGACTAAAATGGAAGGATACTGTTCCCCTTAAGTGTCTGTTTAGCTGCTGTATTGTTATACCTTGATGACAATGAGGCTACCAAGTTGGCTTCAATCAAGCTCAAGCTGTGTTCGTTCCTCATCCAGGTTTGATCACTGATAAGCATGCAACAATATGAGAATCTCTTTTGTATTCAGAGCCCTGCGCTGCTTACTCCTCATTAAGGCTGTATGGCAGGTTTGACTTTACCGTATTAATGCCATGAGCAGTATGCAAATAGCTTAGTCTTGGCATTTAAGCATCTGCATCTGAAAACGATATTTCTATGTAGCATGTTCCAGCATCTGCATCCTCTCCCCTCCAATCTCCCCCTCCCTGTGACAGCAGGCGGGGGATCTTCTCCCTGCACCCGATGCCACAATTTGAAAATAGTGCAGCGGCGCGGGGCACCGCCCACGCGGCCGCATCATTCATCCACTGTTTCCCATTGTGCCTGACGACTTATAGTTCTCAATGAACTATGAGAAAGCTGGTGAGTGCTCTTAGTCCATTGACCTTCTTGCTCTCAGGTAGCTGCCTGCCTGTATGAGGTATGGACAGACAGCTATCCTGAGAGTTTGCAGGAGCCTGAGATTGCACCTGCGATCTGCTGATCACCATTGCAATGCTCTGCAGGCTCCTTAGAAAAATAAATAAATGCACATTTTTTTACCTACAAAAAAAAAATGTGCATTTAGTATTTTTTTTTTTTTTTTAAATGTGAACTTATCTCCTTTAACCACTTCAATACTCTCCCAGTGTCAAATGACACCCACAAGGTGGATCTCCCATCCTGGGTGGGCGTCTTATGACATCCTCCCATTTCCGGCCATATAGGGGGTGCGCGCCTATAAGGTACAGGTACCCCTTGAAATTTTCCACATTTTGTCATGTTACAACCAATAACATAAATGTATTTTTTTCGGATTTTATATGTGATAGAGCAACACAGAGTGGCACATAATTGTGATGTGGAAGGAAAATGATAAATGGTTTTCAAATTTTTTTACGAATAAATATCTGGAAATTGTGGCTTGCATTTGTATTCAGCCCCCCTGAGTCAATATTTTGTAGAACCACCTTTTGCTGCAATTTAAGCTGCAATTCTTTTTGGAGTATGTCTCTACCAGCTTTGCACATCTAGAGAGTGATATTTTTGCCAATTCTTCTTTGCAAAATAGCTCAAGCTCTGTACGATTGGATGGAGATCATCTGTGAACAGCAATTTTCAAGTTTTGCCACAGATTCTCATTTTGATCTAAGTCTGGACTTTGACTCGGCCATTCAAACACATGAATTGGCTTTGATCTAAACCATTCCATTGTAGCTCTGGCTGTATGTTTAGGGTCGTTGTCCTGCTGGAAAGTGAATCCCTGCCCCAGTCAAAAGTCTTTTGCAGACAGGCTTTCTTCCAAGATTGCCCTGTATTTGTCTCCATCCATCTTCTCATCAACTTTGACCAGCTTCCCTGTCCTTGCTGAAGAAAAGCATCCCCACAACAAAATGCTGACACCACCATGTTTCACGGTGGGTATGGTATGTTCAGGGTGATGTGCCGTGTTAGTTTTCTGCCACACATAAGTTTTGCTTTTAGGCCAAAAAGTTACATTTTGGTCTCATCTACCAGAGCACCTTCTTCCACCTGCTTGCTGTGTCCCCACATGGCTTCTCACAAACTGCAAACTGGACTTCTTATGACTTTCTCCTTGCCATTCTTACATAAAGGCCAGATTTGTGGAGTGCACAACTAATAGTTGTCCTGTGGACAGATTCTCCCACCTGAGTTGTAGATCTCTGCAGCTCCTCCTGAGTTACCATAGGCCTCTTGGCTGCTTCTCTTGCCCGGCCTGTCAGTTTAGGTGGACGGCCATGTATTGGTAGGTTTGCAGTTGTGCCATACTCTTTCCATTTTCAGATGATGGATTGAACAGTGCTCTGTGAGATGTTCAAAACTTGGGATATTTATTATAACCTAATGCAGCTTTTAACTTCTCCACAACTTTATGCCTGACCGGTCTGGTGTGTTCCTTGGCCTTCATTATACTATTTGTTCACTCACTAAGGTTCTCCAACAAACCTCTGGGAGCTTCAGAGAACAGCTTTATTTATTAAATTATACATAGGTAGACTATTTACTAATTAGGTGACTTCTGAAGGCAATTGGTTGCACTAGATCTTAGTTAGGGGGTTAGGGGGATCAGAGTAAAAGGGGGCTGAATATAAATGCACACCGCAGTTTTCAGATATCTATTTGTGAAAAATGTGGAAAATCATTTATCATTTTCTTTCCACTTCACAATTATGTGCCACTTTGTGTTGGTCTATCACATATAAATACATTTAAGTTTTTGGTTGTAACATGACAAAAATTTCAAGGGGTATGAATACTTTTTCAAGGCACTGTATATCTGTCAAAGTCAGACAAATCTGATCACTCATTGTTTAGTGCTGAAGTAACTTGTGCAACCCCTCAGTTATACAAATTCTCTGGTGTTTAACCCTTTGGTGCCGGCTGCACAGAGCCTGGTCCTTAGTGTCAAATGCCCGCATTTTTGCGTTAACTACCCCAATACACTTGTGCCAAGAGCGTGCGCACTGTGCGCCCCAGGCAAAGTTACTGTTGCTTAATCGAAATCTCCCGCTGGCAAAGAGTTTTGGGGCCACATGACCACTGTGACAGCCAATCACAGCGGTCACGTGATCTTAAGCCACGCTCCCAGCATCATAAACCTCTTAAAGGGGCCAAGAGGTGAAAGGGGCTGTAAAGTCTTGTTTTTTTTACTTCAGCCCTGGAGGATTTGGCTGCTCAATGACCAGAGCACTTTTTATAATTTGCCACTGCGCTGCTTTAACTGGTAATTGCGTGGTCATGAAATGCTGTACCCAAACAAAATTTGCGTCTTTCCCTACAAATGGAGCTTTTTGATGGTATTTGATTGCCTCTGCAATTTTTTTTTTTTGCGATATAAAAACGGAAAAAAAAATAAAATAATTGATATTTTATACTTTTTGTTATAAAAAGAAATGTAATAAACTCAATTTTAGTCATACATTTAGGCCAAAATGTATATGTAAATGTATAAAGTACATATCCTGCCACAAGTCTTTGGTAAAAAAAAAAAAAGTCAATAGGCGTATATTTATTGGTTTGCGCAAAAGTTATAGCGTCTACAAACTAAGGTACATTTTCTGGAATTTACACAGCTTTAAGTTTATGACTACCTATCTCATATCTTGAGGTGCTAAAAATGGCAGGGCAGCACAACCCCCCCCCCCCCCCAAATGACCCCATTTTGGAAAGTTGACACCCCAAGGAAATTGCTGAGTGGCATGTTGAGTCTGTCGAATATTTTATTTTTTGTCACAAGCGATTGCAAAATAAAAAGAAATATTAATTACACAAAGTTGTCACTAAATTATATATTGCTCAGACATGCCATGGTTATGTGGAATTACACCCCAAAATACATTCTGCCGCTTCTCCCGAGTATGAAGATACCTCATGTCTGATACTTTTTGGGAGCCTTCGTCTCCGGTTCCATACCTGATAGATCCACCACCATACGGTGAGTTGGATCCACTATTTCTGGTAAGAGTACCTTTTTCTCTCCCCTCTTCTTGGAAGGTGAAGGCACTCCCGAGTGTATATATCCACCATTGAACACATCTACTCCAGAGACTGTTAGATATTTGCAGCAGTTGCATTTTTACAATCATCACTGTTCACCTCTGATACCTTTTGGACTAGTACATTTCTACTTTTATTTTTTATTTCTATTTACTTTTTCTTACAATTGTAATTAACATTGCGCTATTTGACATACCCATGATTGTATGTGGGTCTGTTTCCTTTATGTGCATAGAATAGTGTGTTTTCATTAACAAGTCACTATCACTTTGAGATCACCTTATTCTATTTTTATAGATTGGTTGGATTATATGGAAGTTCATCTTATCAAGCACTTCCATATGATACTGTGACTTTCATCCCATTTTATAATTTGAGTGTTGTGATTCTCTTGCGATGCATTGTCGCATGGAGTCTTTCCTATGCTGTGATTTATGTTGTCACGCTCTTCATTATGAGAGACTGTTTTTTGTATCCATCTTTGATCAGACAGCCCCCCTTTTCCCAAGGTTGGTTATGTTCATTTATTTTAAGCGCTACACTTTTCACCCACATTTTGTTCACAATTAGTCTTATTGTTGTGTTAAGCTGCTAACACTTGGGGTTGGCGCAGTATTTTTTTAGCTTTATAGCTGTATACAGGACCCCGAAAACCAATCACTGCCTTCATGCTTTTTAAGGGCGTAAAATGGTGATTTCACTTCCTCACTACCTATCACAGTTTCGGAGTAATGAAATGCCAAGATGGACACCCCAAGCTATTTGCTGATAGGCATGTTGAGTCCATGGAATATTTTATATTTTGCCACAAGTTTCGGGAAAATTACAAATTACATTTTTTTACACAACATTGTCACTAAATGATATATTTTTCAAACATGGCATGGTTATATGTGGAATTACACCACAAAACACATTCTGCTGCTTCTCCTGAGTACAGGGATATCACATGTGTGGAACATTTCTAACCGCGTACAGGACCCCGAAAACCAATCATTGCCTTCAGGCTTTCTAAGGGCGTACATTTCTGATTTCACTCCTCACTGCCTATCACAGTTTAGGAGGCCATGAAATGTTTAGATAGCATACCCCCCCCCCCCCCCCCAAATATAAAGTAGACACGCCAAGCTATCTGCTGAGAGGCATGTTGAGTATTTTGCAGATCTCATTTATTTTAAAAAATTAACAAAAAAAAAAAAATGATATATATATATATATATATATATATATATATATATATATACAGTGCCTTGCGAAAGTATTCGGCCCCCTTGAACTTTTCAACCTTTTGCCACATTGCAGGCTTCAAACATAAAGATATAACATTTTTATTTTTTGTGAAGAATCACCAACAAGTGGGACACAATTGTGAACTGGAACGAAATCTATTGGATTTTTGAAACTTTTTTAACTAATAAAAAAATGAAAAGTGGGCGTGCAAAATTATTCGGCCCCTTTGCGTTAATACTTTGTAGAGCCACATTTTGTCGCTTGGGGTATGTCTCTATCAGTTTTGCACATCGAGAGACTGAAATTCTTGCCCATTCTTCCTTGCAAAACAGCTCGAGCTCAGTGAGGTTGGATGGAGAGCGTTTGTGAACAGCAGTTTTCAGCTCTTTCCACAGATTCTCGATTGGATTCAGGTCTGGACTTTGACTTGGCCATTCTAACACCTGGATACGTTTATTTGTGAACCATTCCTTTGTAGATTTTGCTGTATGTTTGGGATCATTGTCTTGTTGGAAGATAAATCTCTGTCCCAGTTTCAGGTCTTTTGCAGACTCCAACAGGTTTTCATCCAGAATGGTCCTGTATTTGGCTGCATTCATCTTCCCCTCAATTTTAACCATCTTCCCTGTCCCTTCTGAAGAAAAGCAGGCCCAAACCATGATGCTGCCACCACCATGTTTGACAGTGGGGATTGTGTGTTGAGGGTGATGAGCTGTGTTGCTTTTACGCCAAACATATCGTTTTGCATTCGATTTTGGTTTCATCGGACCAGAGCACCTTCTTCCACATGTTTGGTGTGTCTCCCAGGTGGCTTGTGGCAAACTTTAGACGAGACTTTTTATGGATATCTTTGAGAAATGGCTTTCTTCTTGCCACTGTTCCATAAAGGCCAGATTTGTGCAGTGTACGACTGATTGTTGTCCTATGGACAGACTCTCCCACCTCAGCTGTATTTCTCTGCAGTTCATCCAGAGTGATCATGGGCCTCTTGGCTGCATCTCTGATCAGTCTTCTCCTTGTCTGAGCTGAAAGTTTAGAGGAACAGCCAGGTCTTGGTAGATTTGCAGTGGCCTGATACTCCTTCCATTTCAAAATGATTGCTTGCACAGTGCTCCTTGGGATGTTTAAAGCTTGGGAAATCTTTTTGTATCCAAATCTGGCTTTAAACTTCTCCACAACAGTATTATGGACCTGCCTGGTGTGTTCCTTGGTCTTCATGATGCACTCTGCGCTTTCAACAGAACCCTGAGACTATCACAGAGCAGGTGTATTTATACAGAGACTTGATTACACACAGGTGGATTCTATTTATCACCATCAGTCATTTAGGACAGGGGTCTCCAAACACCGGCCCGCGGGCCACATCCGGCCCGCTTGTGCCTTTTCCCTGGCCCGCGGCTCACTCAGACTCATAGCATTGCCGTTCTGCTGCCATTAAAAGCAGCAGATCGGAAGTATGACTGACAGTATGACTGACAGTCATACGTCTTCAGCACGGCACCTCCCGGCGTCCCGCCCGCTGTTTGTATGAGAGATCCTTCCACGTGTGTAGCAGCTGGGCGGGAGTCGGGAGGTGCAGGAGAGCTGCTCAAGGCAAGAGACAAATGGCAAATGTACTTGATGATGGGGTGACTGCTGGGGACACTGATAGTGGAGAGGCTGCTGGACACACGGATGATGGGGAGACTGATGATGGAGAGACTGCTGGGGACACTGATGGTGGGGACACTGATGATGGAATGATGGTGGGGAGACTGCTGGGGACACTCATGATTGACTGATGATGAGGAGACTGCTGGGGACACTGATGGTGGGGAGACTGCTGGGGACACTGATGGTGGGGAGACTGCTGGGGACACTGATGGTGGGGAGACTGCTGGGGACACTGATGAGGAGGAGACTGCTGGGGACACTGATGAGGAGGAGACTGCTGGGGACACTGATGAGGAGGAGACTGCTGGGGACACTGATGAGGAGGAGACTGCTGGAGACACTGATGAGGAGGAGACTGCTGGGGACACTGATTGTGGGGAGACTGCTGGGGACACTGATGAGGAGGAGACTGCTGGGGACACAGATGGTGGGGAGACTGCTGGGGACACAGATGGTGGGGAGACTGCTGGGGACACAGATGATGGGGAGACTGCTGGGGACACAGATGATGGGGAGACTGCTGGGGACACAGATGGTGGGGAGAATGCTGGGGACACAGATGGTGGGGAGACTGCTGGGACACAGATGGTGGGGAGACTGCTGGGGACACAGATGGTGGGGAGAATGCTGGGGACACAGATGATGGGGAGACTGCTGGGGACACAGATGATGGGGAGACTGCTGGGGACACAGATGGTGGGGAGAATGCTGGGGACACAGATGGTGGGGAGACTGCTGGGGACACAGATGGTGGGGACACTGTTGATGGGGAGACTGCTGGGGACACTAATGATGGGGAGACTGCTGGGGACACTGATGGTGGAGAGACTGCTGGGGACACTGATGGTGGAGAGACTGCTGGGGACACTGATGGTGGGGACACTGATGATGGAATGATGGTGGGGAGACTGCTGGGGACACTCATGATTGACTGATGATGAGGAGACTGCTGGGGACACTGATGGTGGGGAGACTGCTGGGGACACTGATGGTGGGGAGACTGCTGGGGACACAGATGATGGGGAGACTGCTGGGGACACAGATGGTGGGGAGAATGCTGGGGACACAGATGGTGGGGAGAATGCTGGGGACACAGATGGTGGGGAGACTGCTGGGGACACAGATGATGGGGAGACTGCTGGGGACACAGATGGTGGGGAGAATGCTGGGGACACAGATGGTGGGGAGAATGCTGGGGACACAGATGGTGGGGAGAATGCTGGGGACACAGATGTTGGGGAGACTGCTGGGGACACAGATGATGGGGAGACTGCTGGGGACACAGATGGTGGGGAGACTGCTGGGGACACAGATGGTGGGGACACTGTTGATGGGGAGACTGCTGGGGACACTGATGGTGGAGAGACTGCTGGGGACAATGATGGTGGAGAGACTGCTGGGGACACTGATGATGGACTGATGCTGAGGACACTGATGATGGGGAGACTGCTGGGGATACTGTTGATGGGGACACTGAGGATTTGGAAACTCTTCTGGGGAGACTGATACTGGGGACACCGATGATGGGGAGACTCTACTGGGGACAATGTTAATGGGGACACTGATGAGGAGACTCTGATGGATGGAGGACACAGATATGGGGGTCACAGAGGTGCGGAATGGTCTGGTGGGGACACAGACATGTCGAAAGGCTCTGACGGGTGACACAATGTTCAAGGAGACTCTAACAGGGACACAGACATGCAGAAAGGCTATGATGAGATTTAAATTGTATTAATTTATTTATAAATAAAGAATTTTTTTCGGCCCGCGAATACTTGTAAAATCTACAATGTGGCCCTCGGGCTAAAAAGTTTGGAGACCCCTGATTTAGGACAACATTGGATCATTCAGAGATCCTCGCTGAACTTCTGGAGTGAGTTTGCTGCACTGATAGGCACTGATGGGTGACACTGATGGGCAGCACTGATTGCACTGACTGGCATCGCTAATGGGCACTGATTGGTGGCACTAATTGCTGCCACTTTTGGGCACTGTATGCTGGCATTGGTGGGCACTGTTTTGTGACACTATTTATTTATTGTAATAAGGGCCCTGATTATATCCCTAGATGTCCCCCTGTGAGGAGATGCAGCTGATCGCCTCTCATCACACTCTGTCAGTGTGAGGCAAGGAGAGCCGATTACCGGCATCTGCTTGTTTACATGTGACCGGCTGTGATTAGACACAGCCGATCACATGGTTAAAGAGCTGCGGATGTGGCTTGTGGAGATGCGACCCCATATCACAGGTGCTTATGAGCAGTATATGCCTGATTTTGTCAGGAATACTAATTGCACACCTGTGGGCTGGCTTCATAAATGTCCCAGTAAGAGAAGTCTGTGCTCAGACTTGGAGACAGCTCCGCCCGGCAGACAGGAAGTCTGGCCAGGGGGTCGGGAGGGTTCCAGGAGAAAGACAGGAGGTCTCAGAGCTTAAGACTGCAGGTGGCAGTCTGTGTGTACGTCTGAAGCAGGCAGGTGTAGCCTGTGACTAAAGCAGCACGAAGCTGACAGTGAGTAAGCCAGGAAGCTATCGTTTATACAGTGATGGTGGAACCCCCTGCGAGGAAGGATTACTGTTTGTTTGAACTTTTTCGTTTCCTTTTAATAAAAGTGGGCTGCCATGCCCTAAAAACGTAAGTCTGGAGTGGCAAGTTTCTGGAAAATTGCATGCACCACTTGAACCCAATCACCCCAGATCGTTACAGGCTCTTTACAGAAATCGGGGGCGCGCCGTGTTCTAGTATAACGGCGCGGCCGCGATTGCCACGCTGCACAGGCTCGCACGAGAGACAGTTCTGGGAAGCCGTCCCAGAACGAGAGCTGCACCGCCCTGCCGTCATTTGACAGTGGGTGGGCAGCAAGCAGTTAAAAGCCTTTACAGGTTACCATTTTGGATTAACAGAGGAGGTCTACTGCTAAAATTACTGCCCTCGAGCTGACCTTCGCGGTGATACCGCACATGCATGGTGCAATTTTTATTGTCATCTCAGCGAATTTAAAATATCCCCTATGATAGCAATAGGTAGTGACAGGTACTCTTTTTAAAAAAAAATTAGGATCTCTCCTTTGCCCTCAAAGCATCTGACCACACCAAGATCGGTGTGATTAAATGCTTTGCCAATGGCTCTGTTTATATCTGGCAAAATCCAAGTCATGAAATGCTTGTAGCATCTGGTTTCTTAGGCCATAGGGGTGGGGGGGGGGGGGGGATAGGATTGCATACCCCTCCCCTCTTTTTTTTTTAGAAGCAAAGTTGTCACTCACAATAGACAGGATTAGAAGGGGACACTACAGTATAAGTAAATGGTAAATATAGGATATAGCACATACATGAAAGTATTATAAAATACACTAAGATATTAATATAACTTAATACACTAATACAACAATATATAATATATGGATAGATTGTTGGAGGAGGGAGATAAAAGGGGCAAGAAATGTGAACTTATCTCCTTTAACCACTTCAATACTCTCCCAGTGTCAAATGACACCCACAAGGTGGATCTCCCATCCTGGGTGGGCGTCTTATGACATCCTCCCATTTCCGGCCATATAGGGGGTGCGCGCCTATAAGGTACAGGTACCCCTTGAAATTTTCCACATTTTGTCATGTTACAACCAATAACATAAATGTATTTTTTTCGGATTTTATATGTGATAGAGCAACACAGAGTGGCACATAATTGTGATGTGGAAGGAAAATGATAAATGGTTTTCAAATTTTTTTACGAATAAATATCTGGAAATTGTGGCTTGCATTTGTATTCAGCCCCCCTGAGTCAATATTTTGTAGAACCACCTTTTGCTGCAATTTAAGCTGCAATTCTTTTTGGAGTATGTCTCTACCAGCTTTGCACAATTGCACAATTGCACAATACCAGCCTTACCCTGTTGCTAAGACAAGGGGGGTGTTTGTTTAAATTTTGAGTAAGAGTCCATGGTCATGTACAGAAACCTTGATGGATGTTGGGGGGCAATACCTGCTCCTGAAGGGTAAGATTGGGAGGACAAGGGTAACTCTTGCTGTTTTTTATGCCCCTAATACACAAGATTCCTTTGTTAGGACATTTTTGGATAAAACTGAGATTTATGGAGGGCCAATTGATCATGGGGGGAGATTTGAATATACCTCTAGTTCCAGGTGAGGATACCTCTTTAGGGGTCTCAGCTACACCCTTGTGTCCGGAAGCGAATTGTTAGGTCACTCTACAGAGCAAGATTAGTGGATACATGGCACCTTTTTCACTCTGGAGAAAGATTACTCCTTTTTCTCAGCCCCACATAGGACATGCTTTCGTATAGACTACTTCTACACGATCAACTGCATGCAATAGAAGTAGTAACTATTGGAAAGATTACCTGGTCAGACCATGCACCAATTTTTTTGAAGTATAATCTTTCAGATATTCAACTCCCTGGTCCTCCTCTGATGGAGGAGGTCCGTAAAGAGGCAATGTGGTATTTTCAGATTAACAATACCCCCCAAATGTAACTCTGGAGTGATTTGGGAAGCCCACAAAAGCAGTGATTCGGGGAGTTTTGATTAAGCACGGGCTAGGATTAAAAGAGAGAGAAGCCAAGCTAGCATCGCTAATGACAGATATACATCATTTAGAGTTGTTGTATAAATTAACCCCTACTTTAGCTGTGGAACGGCATCTTTTGACGACGCGTAGACAGATCATGGATCTATTCAGTATAAAGCTAAGAGCAATATAAGTAGGAAGAAAGCATAGCTGTGAGTATGGGAATAAATGTGGTAAACCCGCTAACTCTGAGGGAACAGCATCTAAGGACCAAGGTCCCAATGATTATGGGAACTGAGGGTGAAAAATATCTGCTGCCCAGAGAAATAGCGCAGAGGTTTGGGGACATTTATTCAGCTTTGTACAACTTACACTTGAACCCCCAAAATCAGATTGCGGTGGAGGAGTATGTGGCAACTTCTGGAATGTCTAGTCTGGTGTCTATTGCGTGGCAGGAATTGGAAAAAACAATCACGTTGGAGGAAATTCAAGAAGCGGTGAGTTTGGCAAAATTGTCGAATGCCCCTGGCCCAGACGGCTTTACTGCCCAATATTATAAGCTGCTTTTTCCTATTTTAGGACCTTATTTGGTTAAAAATGTATAACAGATTGGAGATTCAGGTTTGTTTCAGTTGGAATCCCTGAAAGCTTTAATCACGATCCTACCTAAGGAAGGCAAGGACCCATCACAATGTGGGAGTTCTAGACCAATATCCCTTTTAAATGCGGATCTGAAGCTTTTTTCTAAGATCTTGGCGACGCGGCTCCAACAGCACTTACCCTCCCTGGTCCATTTGGACCAGGTAGGGTTTGTTCAGACACGGGAAGCACGAGACAATACGATCGGGACTTTGAACCTAATCCATATAGCTAACACTTCCAAAGTCCCATGCCTATTCCTGGGAACAGATCGGGAGAAAGCTTTTGATTGCATCAACTGGCAGTTCATGTTTGCAGTGTTAAGACAAATGGGAATATGATTAGATGGATTTCAAGTATCTATACACAACCATCGGCTCAGGTTAAGGTGAATGAGGTGCTGTCCCAGCTTTTTAGAGTCACAAATGGAACTAGACAGGGATGCCCACTGTCCCCAATACTATTTGTTTTGTCGTTAGAGCCCTTAATGTGTATGATCCGATCAAATTCAACTTGGGGCAATCCGCCCTTAATGTTAGGAACAAATCTCTCCTCCACCCCTGCCCCCATGCTTCAGCATATACTGTATGCTTTTTTTTTAACAATCAGGTTCTCTTTATTACGTAACACAGGAATCCAAATCAACCGCCCCTATTCGGACACCTCCCACCGTGCTCAGGTAATGACGGCCCTAAACTATAGCTGCCACTTAAACATAAATTATAAAGGTGAATTTGTGTGAAAAAATCTTAAATTAAAAAGACTTATAACAAATAGCGGCGCTGTAATATATATCACACTTCTAAACACACAATATTCCAGTAAGAAAATGTAAATATAATAAACTCGACATATATGTGTATAACACACCAAATACTTGCCCAGTGTTCTATATAACCATAAAATACATATACAAAAATTAATACATATATGTGTAAGATGATTGGCAACAGCCAATCAAACTCAAGCAAAAAAGAAAAATATTAAATAAAGTTCAAATAACCGCTGGTGGTTAGTGCAAAAGTTCAAAGATAAATAATTGGAGTGAAATAAATCAATCAAATAAAATCTTCTGTGCTCTTCCACCACACCACAGTGACTTGTGCCTCCTCCCCAAAAGAAACGCACTCACCACAAAAGTATGCCCACACTTTCGTGAAGGGCCACTGCGCATAAAGGTCCCTCCAAGGGGGGTCAATCGAATTCCCACAGATCAAATGATGTGATTGGTTAATTGGTTGGCTGGTTAGGCTCCACACATGAAATAAAAAGGAAGCTCTCCATAGTGTGAATCAGTAAAACAATTTTTAATGCAAAGTTTAAAAAGCACTTCAAAAGTTCCACTCACGTTTATCACATTAAAAACCAGCATAGAAAATGACACACAGCACCGCACTGCACTGCAAATCCAAAACCAATTCCAAACACTGTCTGTTAGGTGGTCACGGCGGACCCAAGGTGTACCAGGCTCAGCCTGTATGTCTCTCACCCCCGTCTCTATGGCCGGACCTCCAGATTAGACAAAACTCCACTCCTTCCTGGGCTCTCTGCGCTATAGTATCTCTCTTGTTAGTTGCCGCTTAGCCACGCCCCCGACATGTTTCGTCATAGGTTAGACTTAATCATGGGGTTGGCTAAGCGGTGCGACAATCACCTTTTTATACCCTCCCCAATTGCGGTCATCGACTACTGCGCATGCGCGTATTAAAATCTTTGCGCATGCGCGATACACAGTTGGCGCCTGCGCACA